>CM067352.1:39651768-39716768 GCA_034190875.2 Urechis unicinctus | reverse complement strand
ACATAAAATATTCCAGGCAATTATACTTAGAACCTATAAACAAACCTTCAGCGATGAGATGTCCCTTGAAAGTCATGTCCACACGATCATTTTTCCTCCTTCAGAAGGAATGATCCAGCATTACAGAGCCATTGGCATGGACAGCTGCTGCTAACGCGGGATCGATACCTTCTCGTCGGTGACTCTCGCGGGAGGTAGAAATCGCTATATCATTATGATTGCAGCAATTCTGCTGCAATACAGTACAGTACGGACGGTGTAAGGATTCGGCAATAAGCCTTCATTTCCCTCCAGCGAATCGCCAGCTCGCCACACGTCCGCTTATAAAAGAATAGAAGCAAATGTAGTCTTGGGTATGATGACGTGTGGACTAGGGTGAAAGGGAAGAGGGGAGGCGGCTTTTTAGATGTAAAGTAATACTCTGTTGAAATTTCTGAACACCCTGATATGATATATATATATATATATATATATATATATATGTATATATATATATATCTATATATATATATATATATATATATATATATATATATATATATATATATATATATATATATATATATATATATATATATATATATATATATATATATATCCGTATGTTTTACAGCGCATAGTGCGGGTTTAGTAAGTTTACGTGGCGATTTCTTTCCACGTCTGAAGTTGTAGTGAGATGACACCCCTCACCGCAGCCACTTAGAAGGCTGTATCGATGTCTTCTGCGGCTTCTTCGTTTAGCCAAGACATTTCATGAAATGGATTCATTGCCGTCATTCTACAGACATTTTTAACCATCGTCGTCATTGTAGACTTTTTTTTACCATCGTCGTCATTGTACAGACCTTTTTTACTATTGTCGTCATTGTACAGACTTGTTTTTACCATCGTCGTCATTGTAGACTTTTTTTTACCATCGTCGTCATTGTACAGACCGTCATTGTAGACTTTTTTTACCATCGTCGTCATTGTACAGATTGTCGTAACCATTCATTGTACAGACAGATTTTTTTAACCATCGTCGTCATTGTACACCTTTTTTACCATTGTCGTCATACTACAGTTTTTAACCATCGTCGTCATTGTACAGACTTGTTTTTACCATCGTCGTCATTGTACAGACTTGTTTTTTACCATCGTCGTCATTGTACAGACCTTTTTTACCATCGTCGTCATTGTACAGACATTGTTTTTACCATCGTCGTCATTGTACAGACTTGTTTTTACCATCGTCGTCATTGTACAGACCTTTTTTACCATTGTCGTCATTCTACAGACATTTTTAACCATCGTCGTCATTGTACAGACTTGTTTTTACCATCGTCGTCATTGTACAGACTTGTTTTTACCATCGTCGTCGTACAGACGTCATTGTACAGACTTGTTTTTACCATCGTCGTCATTGTACAGATTTGTTTTTACCATCGTCGTCATTGTACAGACTTTTGTTTACCATCGTCGTCATTGTACAGATTTTTTTTACCATCGTCGTCATTGTACAGACTTTTTTTACCATCGTCGGCCTAATGCCGAACTCGGGTTACAGAACCAAATCTATTAATAGCGATTTATCGTAATATATAGGGTTGGACACGACGAGCTAGCTTCGTTAATTCCGAAGCGATCACAATATGGTATATCTCTAACTGGCATTCCCTTGAGGCAGCGAATACCCAGTCTGGAGTAATGTAGATAAAACGTCCGTATCCCGACGTATGACATCTCATATTTATAGAGGCTTCCTGCTACCCCTTGAAACATTAACAACTCTCTCTCACTCTCTCTCTCTCTCTCTCTCTCTCTCTCTCTCTCTCTCTCTCTCTCTCTCTCTCTCTCTCTCTCTCTCGATTTATTTATCGTATAAAGGTTTCCCTTGTATACCTGTTTCACCGCGACACCTGTTCTTCGGTGACTCTGTATCACGTAATCATAAGGAACTGCTTCATGATGGAACGCCATCCGTTTGTCATTAATTTCGACTTTCATCGTCATGGCAACTTGTAAAATAGAAGAAATATAGCCATATGGCTGCACAGGGTGGCAACACCTGATGCCGGTAAATGTTACTTTAGAAATGTTATGACTTTACAGTACTGGTCTCGGAAAGTCAGCTCAGCTGACTATATACCGACGTCACTGTTATAAAACAGCTAAACAGGAAGATTATGCTGACTCGTGACTGTCTTAAATGGCAATAAATGCATTTGTTTTTTCATGACAAAAACTATTGAAGGCCAAGTTAGGTCCTTTTCAATGATCCCGATCGCTGAGGACATTGATAGTTATTGTCGAATAGGCATCAAATGGCTGGCATGCTTTAGGGTTTGGGCGTTCAGAGTTGATGTTCATGTTACGTCATAAAGCAATCCATTGCAATTTATGCGTCAGCTTTAAATGTCCATCCCGCTACGCCGCAGAGGTACAGTCGAAATAGGTGCATTGTAACATTATTGTGCTGCATATATTGCTGGTGCTTCTGGAGGCTTGAATGTCGAGTGTGAGATGTTGGAAATGGGGTATATATATGTCACTCTCATAACGATGTTTTAATCAGTGGCTTGATCACAACACACCTGTTCCAGTGACACTCACGTGTGTACCTTGCCAATGGCACCTTATTGGTCAGCTTAAGGCCGAGTGAATAAAAGATGGAGCCTCAATGCTTCGTCAATATCATGAAATGCCTCGTTGAGCAACGGTGCCAGGAGCGAACAGCAGTAGAGTTCGTGAAGAGGATTGAATAACGAACGCCGTGCATGTTAGCTCAGAAAGAAATCTTAATTGACCATACCGTGATATTTATAGATTTCTACGCGCTTACATTTGAAGTATAGCATTCCATTAAACCTCCACCCCGTCTTGCTTACACGCTCACTGTGAGATTCAACCATCTCGTCGACCTTATCCTTAGTTCTTATTTGGCATGGGTTTAAATTGGCCATTACTCCGGCTCCTACGCCACTTCCGGGTGAGAATTACCCCCCCCCCCCCACCCCCGACTATAGATACTCCAGTCAGGTGTGGTGTATGAGGCGTAAAGCTTATGCAAATTATGCTTATAAATCAGGGTTAGGATGTCCATAATTTCTGGCTCATAGTTAAATCAGGCGGCACAATTTGGCAAATAGTATGCATGAGCGATACCTTCCTCGTGCAGTGGACCTTCTCGGGAGGATATTATAAAGGATTATTCGTAGGATTAGGCGTCTGAATGTTTATATTCCGGTGAGCACATAAGGCAATACATTCATCGCTTCCTCTTATAATCCTAACAGACGATGATAACAGTAAAACTGGGCTTTGCCGGAAGTGGAATGCTATTTTAAGATACCGGATGTCAGACACCGGAAGTGAGGAATGGAATAGCAGGGTAACAAAGTTAATGCTGCATCTATATTCTGATTAGCGCTATATCTTGAATCAACTGGTTAACCAAAGCTGTTGGTATTCGTCACGGTTGTTCCATTTCGTGATTGGGCACGTGCTATCGAGTTCAGAGTGCCAATGACTCGTGATATTTTAGCGTTGTCGGCAAACGCTAGAGATTCAGTTCAAACTTAATATCAACGAAATGGTCAGAGAAGTTACCGCTTCTCTCGTCAATTTTTGATGCATTGGTTCAGTTATCTGATATATATTTGAGAATATTTGTGTCTGCCTGTCCGTATGTATTTGATTTTCCGTTCCGCAGCACCCAGTTGAACTAAGGTCCACGTGTGCAACATTTCACCAAGAAATTGCTGCTGTACTTTCAAGTTTTGATTACTTTGAACTAGACATCGGACTTCAATAAATATATTTTGTTAACAGCGGAGATAACGGTGGGTTGTGGCGTGGGTTCAAGTAGGGTATCATTTGGAATGAGGGTAGGGGTATGGCGGGGTCGGCTTATGGTAAGGATTAAGGCGGCTCCCGGCGGGGTAAGAGCGGTGTGTTTGTGTGTGTGCGTGCGTGCGTGCGTGCGTGCGTGCGTGCGTGCGTGCGTGCGTGCGTGCGTACTCAGGTACCGCCTCAGGCTTACTCAGGTACCGCCTCGGGCGTACTCAGTTACCTGCTCGGGCGTACTCAGGTACCTGCTCGGGCGTACGAAGGTACCGGCTTGGGCGTTCTCAGTTACCGCCACGGGCGTACTCATTTACCGCCTCGGGCTTACTCAGGTATCGCCTCGGGCGTACTCAGTTACCGCCTCGGGCTTACTCAGGTATCGCCTCGGGCTTACTCAGTTACCGCCTCGGGCTTACTCAGGTTCCGCCTTAAGCTTACTCAGGTACCGCCTCGGGCTTACTCAGGTACTGGCCCCTATATCAAACTCATGTCACACCAGGCGATCCATGGTCAATTTCTTAGTTAGATACATATATTTGTAGTGAATGGCCTGGAATTTTGTTCCGTAGTGTTGCAACTTTTACAGAGGTCCCATTCGCTATTATGTTTGGACGGACCTGAGCAGCTCGAAGGGCATCTACTCATGTGTATTGTCATTTGAGGCATATCCTATATTTATTTCGTATAGATCTTTGTGGGCTATTGTTGTGTATTGGGTATATGTCTACATACTTGTTGTTCGCCACTTTTCCTCCATAGCAGCACTTCGCTTTGACAACCGTTGAAGGCTTTCATGGAATACGTTAAACGTATATAGCATTGCGGTACACATTATACGCCTGGTCTTAACGGATACTAATATAGAAGTCTCATTGGGTGTAAAACCTTCCCACTTAATGCAAGACTAACGTCTAATTTCCATCATCAGAATATCTGGCGCTTAATACATCCAAAAGATTGATTGGCCTGCACTTATCCAGCCCATTGTTTACGAAATATAGCTTTTGTGGTGATATTATGGTGCCCGGTGCTTAATGCTTCGATATAGGGTAATATATTTTGCACCAAGGAAATAGGATAATGACATTGGGTAGATCAACTGCGTTGCTTTGTCCCTTTAACGAGCGTATATAAGCACAGTTCATTACGTGACGTACCTGGTCACAAGGTGTATTTTTCATTGGTAGGTATTATTGTTGCATAAAGCATTTCTATCGCCGGATCACAAGGCATGTTGACACTTTCCTTACGCTTTGGGTTATCAGTGTTGGTTATCAGGTTATCAGTGTTGGTTATCAGGTTATCAGTGTTGGTTATCAGGTTATCAGTGTTGGTTATCAGGTTATCAGTTTTGGATATCAGGTTATCATTGTTGGTTATCAAATCTGTGAAAATGTTGAAAAACCTCATATATGTCAACCAAGTAATCAACCTCATAGTTGTCACAAAGTAATCAACCTCATATATGTCAACCAAGTAATCAACCTCATTGATGTCAACAAAGTAATGAACCTCATAGATGTCAACAAAGAAATCAACCTCATTCATGTCAACAAAGTATTGAACCTCATTCATGTCAACAAAGTAATCAACCTCATAGATGTCAACTTCGTAATCAACCTTATATATGTTAACATAGTAATCAACCCCATAGATGTCATAAAAATAATCAACCTCATTAAAATTCAACAAAGTAATTAACCTTATAGTTGTCAACAAAGTAATCACTCTCATAGATGTCATCCAAGTAATCAACCTCATTTATGTCAGCAAAGTAATCAACCTCATAGTTGTCAATATAGTAATCAACCCTATAGATGTCATATAAATAATAAACCTCATGAATGTCAGCAAAGTAATTAACCTCATAGTTGTCAACAAAGTAATCAACCTCATAGATGACAACCAAGTAATCAACCTCATTTATGTCAACAAAGTAATCAACCTCATAGTTGTCAACAAAGTAATCAACCCCATAGATGTCATAAAAATAATAAACCTCATAAATGTCAGCAAAGTAATCAACCTCATAGTTGTCAACAAAGTTATCAACCTCATAGATGTCAACCAAGTAATCAACCTCTTTGATGTCAACAAAGTAATCAACTTCATAGTTGTCAACAAAGTAATCAGCCTCATTCATGTCAACCAAGTAATCAACCTCATAAATGTCAACAAAGTTATCAACCTCATATATGTCAACCAAGTAATCAACCTCTTTGATGTCAACAAAGTAATCAACCTCATATATGTCAACCAAGTAATCAACCTCTTTGATGTCAACAAAGTAATCAACCTCATAGTTGTCAACAAAGTAATCAACCTCATTCGTGTCAACACAGTAATCAACATCATAGATGCCAATAAAGTAATCAACCTCATAGATACAAAGTGATCAACCTCATAGATGTAAATCAAGATAGCAATTGACGTGATCATATCATTCTCATTTCACTCATGTCCGTCACTGGGCGCGTCACAAAAGCTGACATAAATATCATCGGTCTACATTGGTGGTATTGGTTATAACAATGGTTTGAGTGCAGAAGCCTATGGTCTCCTTGGTTACGATGGGTGGTCCAGCCTCCCAGTCTACATTCTGTGTGAATTAGTAGGCTCTTTGCGTATCCAGAATATCCATACCATTTGTCCCCCAAAATAAAAACGATCAACAGGATTTTTCTGTGTCATAAATAAAATAAGGCCAATCATGCGATGCAATTTACGAGACACAGAAAGCTTCGCCTCATCCTGCATGCTAATGAAACAAGCATATCCGTCTGCTCCAGCACCTCCAGCTGACATGTTTCATTCCTTCTAACTTTATTATGCTTCAATTTATTGTTTTTTTGCGGGGGATATTAAAGTGAAAGTAGCCGATCATTTTTTTATCTATCCTCTTTATCATAGCACTACTCTCACCTGGATGTAGATGTTGTCCCTCCTGTATCAAAACTAAGCTATAATAAGTGGCTCTGGGAAGAGAACACCATCGTGCCAGGCCTCTAACCACCTTACCTTATGCAGACATGCATATATATATATATATATATATATATATATATATATATATATATATATATATATATATATATATATATATATATATATATATAGAGATATATATATAGATATATATATCTAGAGATATATATATATATATATATATATATATAGATATATATCTAGAGATATATCTCTATATATATATATATATATATATATATATATATATATATATATATATATATATATATATATATATATATATATATATATATATATATATATATAAAAGACACGGTAGCAACTAGCACTTAGGGCTGTTTAGTTAGTTGGAGTGAATGCCCCGAATATGAGATATACGCTCGCCTCTGACCTCGCCACATGTAGCATGGTGAGCTTGATACACATGTGTTTATCTTGAAGTATTGATGTCCCGCAGCAAATGATGATGGCAAGAATTGGGCCTCACGAAACCCTACGGTATTCCATGTTGGATGTAAGTGAGGGTTTCATATATCACGACGCGAAGACATTGAATGACTGACCCGGATATGGGTAATGACGTGTTGTTTGTAGACCGCCTCGGGTACAGACACGCACCATTATCGATGATGCATTGTATGCTTCCAGGCCTAATATTCGATGAATACACATCATTTTGTATATAATCAGGGTTAACACCTGTTCCATTGAGATGGGAAAGTCTCACGTTCTGTCCTGCCAAATGTAGAACACGAGGAAGGTTGGTAAATGTGAACGTAAATAGTCCGAAACACCTCACATACAGCCAGCCGGCGATACGTTATATAACACTCTACGTCAAAATGTTAGTCTTATCTTCACCTAAATAAACGCATTATGGCAGCACGTGTCTATCTCTCTCATAGCCCTGATGATGGTTTGATCAATTATAATTCTTTTTGTGAATTTAAGAGAATGAAAGTATACCTAGCGCGTCTGTCCTATACAAGTGTACCCATATATAGCTGTAACATGGGGTCTATTCCTGCAGTCCATGACGCAGACACGCAGAAGGTCCAGCGTGCAACCGTGCTGTAGCACCATCTCGATATTAGGCGTCAGAGAAGCATTCTCTGTTTACGATATAACAAATCATTCGTTTTTACTTTTGGGGCCATATTGGATGCGATTTTCTGGCTCGGCACAAAGCGCACCGTCGCATGATGTGTCAACGCTAAGTGAAAGCACGCCATGGTGCGCAATAGACGAATGAGTGGTATACATGGGGTAATTCACCCCATAGTCATATTGTTTTTGTGCCGGATTAAAAGCGTGCGTCTCTTAATCATTGTAGGCGGAGATGTATAGTAGATTTGTAAATATCCATCACGCACGAATCAATACGCAATATACTACAAGCTTTAGCCATGCAAATAACAGTGTAGACAAACAGCTTAAAGCTAGGCTAAGAGGGTTCACTCGACTAGCTATGCAATCGCTTATGAGTGAAACACATGCACGTCGTCAGGTGGCGCTGCAATTAGATCAACAATAGCACATGGGGCTGTTGATCCAAAGTCTTGGGAATTTGAGCCTAGCGGCTTATGTCGGCGGTTCGAGACCACCACGCCCCCGAATTGATCAGAAATTCCTTCTATCAAGAGACACTATGACATACCAGCTCGCTACACACATGTGGCGCGAACTAGCTCTCTTATTGTGGCTGTGGGAAATTTTGTGTAGTGTTGCAGGCTCATGTGGGACAAAAACTATGTATTTTACCGTCACAAATAATGACTCATTAAAAACATGACGGACGCCGGGATGTGTGCATAATGCTACTGCAAAGCGCCGATCTTATATGTCTTCCTATCCACGACGGGTCCCTGATAATATCTTAACTTGATGATGCCGCTGCTGAAATGCCTGTCATTTCTCGTGTTTTTGCTCCTTGGAAAGAACCGTCGGTCGAAAATGAAATATTTGGTATTGAATATGTGTCAGATTTTCACGAGTGAAATCTACCACTAGAAATCTATGGGAGAACGGTCGGACTGGAAAAGTCGCTGGCGTGATCAACCTATTTACCACCAAAGACAATAACGTAGCTACGAATCATGTAACATGTATAATCGTGATTTCATCACTGTATCACTTCTTAAATATTTGTGTTGCCCCATCCTAGTTGGCACTGTATAAGTCTATGGTGTCGATATGCCCTTAAACCCTATACTTACCGTACCTTTTAATATTCAACCATAAACAGCCGACTGGGTGCGATGAATAATGTTAGATATTGAAATAACATTTGACACAGTCGAATGTTTGATCTATGCAATCATCCAATCAGAATGCCGACCCAGAACAGACTATGACAGTAATTTATCAAGGTGTATCGGAAATGGGATTGTAAAAACTGCTGAAGGTAACCCAGTTAATTGCCGACTTGCTGTACAATCAGGAAGGTGAACATAGGGAAACTAATGTTCCATCTATATTCTGATCCTCTCGCGGCCGTATTTTATCTGATTAAACAAAGCTGTTAGTATACGGTACGTGTGCTTCGTTTAGCGATTGGATCTGTTCTGTAGAGTGACCAATGATAATAACAGCGCCGACTCTGTGCTGCTCTTTGGCCCTAGGATCCCTTCAATTTGTCAAGTAGTAGTTGGATCACGAAGAAGATGCTTCAAGTTGTTAAACATGCCTCATGGGTTACCATGTTGCACTGATGTCAAATGCACGACTCATGACTGAAGTACGACGTCAAATGCACGACTTATGACTGAAGTACGACGTCGAAGTATGTCATGCACGACTATACGACATCAAATGAAGTGACTGAAGTACGTCAAATGCACGACTATGACTGAAGTACGACGTCAAATGCACGACTTATGACTGAAGTACGACGTCAAATGCACGACTTATGACTGAAGTACGACATCAAATGCACGACTCATGACCATACAACGTCTGATGGGGACGTCTAATGCACGACTTAATGAAGAATCAAAAACATTTTCATGTAACACTTTGACTCGAAGTACGTTTCTAATATCGTATGAGAATACGACATCAAATGCACGCTAAGACTGAGTAGACAAACACGATAAGTCAACGTCAAATGATTTAGTGGAGGTATCAGGCAACACAGTTTTTATACTGACATACGGCTAGGTAAATGCACGACTTATGAAGCTGCCAGGTTTAAATAGAATGAAACATTTTCATGTAACACTTGCCCCACGTTTCATGTAGTAATCACAATCATTGTCATTGTGAAATTATGATGCAAACCTCTTCATGCCGATGCAATTTGTTTGGTAATGCATAAGCACCGCTGTCATATATATGCAATTAACGTCCTTATCCCCTTCGGCCACCAAGTGGAAGGTTCTAATACCCTATATATTTTCTAAATAGAACAGTACTCTCTATTTTTCTCGACTTTCTATTGAATAACCATTATATAGTCTTAATAGAACAGCGAATATTGCCATACAAAAGGATTTCCGTTGAAGAGTCATTATATCGCCTTCATACAACGGTTAGCATTGTCGTATAGAGGAATTTTATATTGAAAAGTCCTTTGATCTGAATTTCGAATAATTATGTGCTGTTCGATTGGCATGGTGATCACCGTTCGATCACATAGTAAATTGTAAGAGCGGTTGCCGACAACCCTCTCTCACATAGAAGCCCACAAACAACCAACAGAATGGAAGTGTCGAAACCAAAATTGCCTCACTTTGTGTGACTGTCATTGTCCTTGTCTGGACTATATATCACACATTTTGTAGACGTGGTCTTCATTTATTTTCGGTAAAACGCCAATAACTTTGAATGTCTGCATGCATGACCATAGTCTGGCAACACAGACAGGTAAATCACAATCATACTCTGATCATACATTATAACATTCCTTTCTCTAATCAATCTCTGCAGCTATATTACGTCATAAAGCATCCAAATAAAATGCAATTATTAACTTTAGATTACAATTCCGCGTAATTAAGCCAAATAAGTGAGGTATAACATCGATGACGAGTTCATTATGATAGTATAGTTAGTTAGCAAACTGAGGCGTTACAATACCTGATCTTCTGGAACAATAAAAGGCATTTCAACCATATGTGTGTAAGCAGGATCATGTAAGTAATCTCAGCTAGGTGACAAAATACAGCCCTGATGCACCTTCAATCGAGTGTAATACTTATATAAGTGTGGCCTCATCCAATATCATGCTGACAGTAAGCACAAAAACAGCATAGTGATAGTGGGTGATATAAAGAGGCGGTTAAATGTTGCATCTTTATTTCTATTCTCGAAGTGTCTCGAATAAACTAATAAAAAACAGCTGATATTAATCGGCACGTGTGCTCCATTTTGCGGACCTTTGCTAATGAATGAATATTGCTATGATCCTTTGTAAGTTGCTTTCTTTGTAAAACCTATACCACAGCAGACTCGGTGCATATATAATCCGAATAAATGCCCAGAGGAGTTACGCGTCCATACATCCTCTAACAAAGCGATGCAAATAATTGAAACTGGGGAATCTGGATATCTATTCCTTGCCGGCGGAATGAATTATGGCTTGGCTTTGCAATAATTCCTGAAGATTGTTGTGTAATAACGTCCTCACTATTGTGTGGTCGGTGAACCCATTATGATCGAAACATCTATTACAGGACCTGATATCACTTGCACATCATTCTCAGCCATGGCGTCTACCCAAGGCGGAAATGTCTATCCCCCTCACCCCCGTCACCCGTTTGTCACACCAAACCTCTGCAGCCCTATTCAACCAACATCGTGACCCACTCATACAGCACCACAGTCCGGCACACCAATAGCGCGATAATCACGGCAAACCACTCAGACAAGCTGCATCACCATCCCGAAGCCGACAGTAACCTGTAAAACATCTAAGGATTGTGCTCCACCATACTACAATTGCGTCTTCTCCTGCGCACCATGTCGATATCTTCGCGGTTGGTGCCAGCAGATAGCCCATCATCCGTCCGAATGAATCAGTCTTAAACCGCCAATCTGTCTCACTTCATGGCAAATGAAACAAAGCATCCCACTAATGAAGAATCTGATTGGCTGTGATGATGATTTAAAGGCGTGAGGTTAACATATCTCCTATATTTGTCAGTAAGATAAAGATCACTATGTTATCATTGATCTATCCCCAGACCTACGATAGTCATGGGTTTCAGATTAGCAAATGTTTTACTTGTTGAAATGATTATGCATGCATCAAAGGTACCAATTTGTATATAACATTATACTGGTATACATACTCGCTTGATGTTATACAAACGGTCACATAGAAGTGCGATCAATATAATTTTGCGCTGTGGTATAGATGGTTTAAATTTTGTACAGCATCGTGCCGGTCATTAACTGAACACATCATTGCCAGCAACCGTTCAGTTTGCATAACTGGTTCAGATTGTAACGTATTGTTCTAGAGTTTAAACCCGGCCTGATTGAAATCATTACGCTAAAAACGCTTAGGCAGCTTCGAATGCATATATTCCATTCACGTACAATCTTGTTTGAAGGCGATTTTACGGCGCAAGATATATTTCATAACACCATGTACCCAGTGCCCTTCAATATCAACTGTACTTCATCGGACATTGTTTTGTATCGCGTCTCCACACGAATTTTGCTCCATGCCTATCTCAATGAATGCCAAGACGAAAGCCTTATATTGGATTAAACTTTCCAATTCCTGTTACACTTAGTATAAATTAACCTCGACAGGTTTTATCAAGCCTAGTTTTCAGGAATGGTGAAATAATATTGTATTTTTCTTCATGCCTTAACGTCTAAATTGGTTCATACATTTTGCACCAGTGAAATGAACGTTTCTTTAACATTAAGTTGAGCATTTTGTTGTTAGCATACCGGCCGTATTGTTAACTTACGCGACCATGATGTATACTAAAGTCTGGTATCTCTGTCTTATGGAAGAACCGTGCTTTATATTCATTGCAGTCTATGGCAGAGCAACTACTTTCCTGTGCTTTGCATGGACTGTTAACCTGTAATGTGAAATGAAGCACAAGGAATAACTGGAACACATATGAAAGTAGCTAGGCCACCATTGGTGGGATATTGGCAGTGCTTTACTGTATCACTCGTTCAGCGCATTCGTTGAGTATCTTTTACTCGTTTATTGAGCAGAGATACAATGGGGATGAACTGGAATGCGCACAAAATTAATATAGATGGGTTTGGGTGAAAGAAGAAAACTCTTTTGCGTACCATACAGAACATCCAACTTGTTACCGCCATCTACCACAATAACTCTACTCTATCACTGACGTCCAGGTAACATTATGATTTATTTACAATCACGATAAAAAATTCCGTTTGTTGCGGTTTTTGGTTACACATCCCCTTTGTCCATATGAGAACAATATTGATTGTTGCCATCACAAGGAAGCGCTCGTTTGATTGTTCTATATTTATTACATAATGGACACTTACAAGTTACGTGTTTCTGGTGCTATACAAAGGCAAATGGTACAATGCAATAGGCACACTCACACACCACACTCTCCCACACCTGTCATAAAGCGACTTATTGATGAGCACGTAAGTTAAAACGAACGATTACAGGTAAGCTGCACGAGCACGACAAATGTGAACAAGGCGCCTCGTTGATGGGCCTCGCATTGTTTATGCGGAATGATACAATGCGTTTCCATGTCTCATAGTTTGTGTCGCATGCATTTCTTATGATATTTATGAAATAAAGATCCGGTTTATTGTATTTCCTTTTTAGAACAATTGGTAGGCGATTTTGGGGTGCCTCCACCCCCGGTCCTGCGCCCCCCCCCCCCCCCCCTCCGACTCTCTGTTCCATGTTGTGTTCGACAGTGCACAGTGCCTGTCGCTTGTTGTGAATATTAATTGGGGCAGTGTGGCTTGCTGCATGCAGACAGGGATGCTAGGACGACCACTTGGACGGCATTTCTATTGCAACAAGCCCCCTTTTAGACCGATGGCTTTAACATCTGCTTCGTGTGATGATGACCCCTGCGAGGGGAACGTCACAAATAGCAAATGATTGGATGGCGTGTATTCTTGGGATGACATTTGATGAGGCAAGCCATCAATGTGATGATTACACAGACTAATAGGGTTAAATACAAGAGTGTTGGTGAAGTGCAATCGTGTTGCTTTTTCTATATATTGTGACGTCATGAGTAGAGTCCATGTATGCTGGAGATGGTTATCATCGCAAAAAAATGATCTGTTCATTTGTCAATTGCAGTTTGCTCGGACACGCAATACGTATATGCTCGTTATTTCTGGTATAATGGAGGGCGTATTTACATTCCGTGTTAGGCGTTACCATATCCGTATAAACTATGGTTATTTTTCATCAATCCAGTAACGATCTGGTGATTTTCTCGACATGATTTGATGCTTGTTTGTTTGATTGTAAGACATTTTCGCGACTCTTCTATAATCAATGACTTAGTGATTGTTTCGGACTAGGAAACCTACTGTGCGAATAGCCTGCGGCAGAAAATTACCTTCAGCGTTGTTGCTTGTTTCCATATGATTCTCTACACTAAATTCTCACCAAACATTTAGCACACGTGTGCCAGGTCTTCTATTTAAATTACAAACATAAATAGAAACTGTACCTGACTGTGTCACCTAATAGCGCAAGATCGTGTTGCCGCCGACGACGAAAATGTTCATGACACATAGCGGCTCATACTTTCTACCTCTGTACCTAGCAACCGAGCTGATATGACATAGACTGTCATAAAGCTTTGCACATGATAGGCTTTACGACCGAAGATATCAACTACTGCATCATTTATGATGTACCGAGATAATCAAACATCTGTGAACGATTGTGGCAATTTGCGATTGAAGGAAACATGACGAAATGTTATCATCTAGCCGGCCCGAATCAATATGCAATAACACAACTATCGCCCCAAAGCATTCAATCGAATGCTGCACGTTGTGTGATAGGACACCGTGTTCATCGGATCTTTGCGTTACCTGTCCGCGTATTATGCACCAATGACTTCGCCATCTTATGCTTATCGTTTCACGTAAATCACATGCAGTTAGATTTATAACACGATTGAGTTTATGTATGCATCACGTAAATCTCTAGCCACAGGTAGCTGAAAAATGGCGGACGTCGGGGTGTGCATATATATATTTGTATACACACACACACACACACACACACACACACACACACACACACACACACACACACACACACACACACACACACACACATATATATATATATATATATATATATATATATATGAGTGTATATAAATATATGTATATATATATATGCATATATATATATGCATAAATATATACATATGTATATATATATATGTATGTATGTATATGTATATATATATATATGTATAAATATATATATATTTTACCCATACCTTGATCTCAAGGCATTAAACAATTTACACGGGACACATACGCTAGGTGAAAATGTGAACACTTTCCCTTCGCGGTGTTGTTATACCATGTCTGCTTTCTACTGTGGCGACCATTGGGGTCCTTACGCGTTATTGCATGGTGTGCTCTGCCAACAGCATGTTCTATTACCATAACGATAGTTATAGGTGAATTGCTGACGCCATACCCAACCTAAGCACTGCAAATGGCCTGCTTGTCAAAGCATGGCGGATGCTCTGAATGCCTACAAAGTCAAATAAAGTGATAATCACGCGGATGAGCGACAAAGAGTTGGTTTTGGTTACCTAGTTACCCTTCATTATTATCATTGTTCACATGTTTTCCATGAAGTGAATGATCAACCCGGAAATTGCACATTGGCGTTCATCTGCCATACGATTTCCTTCATGAATACATTCGCTTGGCGTGGTGTGTAAAGGTGTAATTATTTACGATCATGATTCAACGAATACCATCTGATTTACAATGTTCACCTCCATGCTATCTAAAATTATTCAACGACATTTTATTGAGAAATTCTTCCAACTCTGTGTCATGTGGTACAGTCCTGTTACCTTTGACACAGGAGCATTAAAACTGCATATTGGATCGCTATTAATATATGTTTATGTCAATGTTATTGTAATCTCGGAAAGCAACTCAAACAGATTGATTCGGTTGTGTACAGCATGCATGTTGACAGAGAACGACCAGAGTGCTTCTTTTATGGGCCTCAGTCCGTATTAGAATCTCTTAGCGGCCGTTGCTGAAATGATTCCATGAAATATTCATGCCTATTGATCATAAAGATACGACCCCTCTTTATTCTTATTAAGGTACACAACCCCTGTCGCTATTGCAGAACACTGTGTTCTGAGCTGACGTTCATTATTTATGCACTAGCCACCACTCTCAATGTATCCAGGGGTGGTACAACAAGGTAAATAAGGACAGGTGTAATGAAGCAAATAGGTGTATTCTAGCATCGCCCCATAAACTCTTCCCATGCATGTTGCAACAAACTCGTTCCAACACGACCTTACGGAAGGATCAAATGGCTAGCGTTATTATAATAATGTGACGTCACTAAGGGAAAGAGGGGAGTGAATGAAGGGATTTATGAACATGACTGTGTTCTGCCCGTTGGGTTATATCGACGTACTACTTTTGCATCGTCCATGCCCAATGATATTGCTAAGACTGCGTTAAGGATGGAAATTATTGAATGCATTTAATGTTCAAAGAAACCCAACAATATTACTCGCAGGTCAATTAGCTTGTCCCTCGTGACAATTACAGGCGTCTGTTATCTGCGACCAGCTTTAGAACATTCATGGAGGGAATATAGAAATAGCAACACATCGAATGTTACAAGTGAGTGGTGCTTTAGCTAGAAGTATACACACAGCGAGTTCTTGTTCAGTTCTGCTTCACCGAATCCGTCGACAAAGGGCATATATCCACAGAAGTGATAGCTATGGAGTGGAGCGGAATAGCGTTTGCTGCATTAGCTACTTAATGTAGCATAAGATACCGATACAAGCCAACGGTCCGAGTCTAAGCAAGGTACTTGTGAGCATCGTCTGATACAAGCCACAAACAAAAGCACTACAGTGAATGATAACGCCTATCCCATAATGCCCGTACGCTGACTGATATGAAGCAAGCTCCCTGTGTTATATGCAAATGCAAGCTCCAAGATGCTGTTGTGTCAATATTGATTCAGTCTATGTAACCGGATCTGATTTCATTTTCGATTAAATACTGGAGCACACTGATGGATCATTTTCCTGTGTCAGTGTTTTTTGGCAATGCGACGTGCTTTGATTTATATTTCGTTATCGTAGGTTGGTCGCGCGTTATTCATCCATGACCCAATCAAGGAACATGGGATACCTGGTTTGCTATTCAACCCTCAAGTGTGAGTTTTCCTCTATTTTGGATGACCGTCATCTAAATTGTTCTGAGATGTATGAAGAATAGTTCACAAAGCCGACATTGTAAGGAAATCCCTCAACTAAGGTTGTATTTCGAAAGCGTGGTCATGGTTGTAACGGAAGTAAAATGGGGAACATTACCACCTCGGTGTCTACTACGTATATATCCTTTGTGTATTGTGCTTACCCATCATCGATGTAGTAATATATATACAGTTCACCCGTTCAGTAACTGCAGTTCGTAAGTGAAGGGAAATAACCTGTCGACATTGAGGTGATATGGATACTGTGATTGGTCAGCGCCTATATAGAGCCATCGCCTGCTGCTGCTGCTGCGATTTGGCAGCGCCAATATAGAGCCATCGCTTGCATAGAACTGCGGCTGCGATTTGTCTGTGCCAATATAGAGCCATCGCTTGCATAGAACTGCTGCTGCGATTTGTCAGTGCCAATATAGAGCCATCGCTTGCATAGAACTGCTGCTGCGATTTGTCAGTGCCAATATAGAACCATCGCTTGCTTAGAACTGCTGCGATTTGTCGGTGCCAATATATAACCATCGCTTGCATAGAACTGCTGCTGCGATTTGTCAGTGCCAATATAGAGCCATCGCTTGCATAGAACTGCTGCTGCGATTTGTCAGTGCCTTTATATAGCCATCGCTTGCATGGATCGGCTTCTAACAATAATTGTACATGGTTGCAGTTATTGCAGGCATTTTGTCCCTTATCGGTATTCAGTTGTGGTAATATTCCACAAGTAGGCCTTTGTGATTATTGTTCCCATTTTACGAATTACTTTTCTCTTGTCAAACGTACCGTATGGCGCCTTGTACTCTAACATGATACCGCACTCGTCGTTCCACTTATCTGCAGTCAACCCAATCGCAACTTGTCTGTGTACGCTGCTATAATCAATTTAAGTTTTTATTTTAAGTAAGCGTCGCAATTAATCCTCTCAATGTTCTCTTGTGTCGGTCGGTCGACAGCAAGTAGACCCACGTCATCAACCTCTATCCGGTACTGCCGTGTTCTCACGGATCTGACACGTGTGGTCGGCACCTCGTCAATAACAATCCCAACTCCCTCATATGTGCTCAGCATGTCTAACAGACGGCATATAGGGAGCCTATATTGGCGTCTCGTGGATTCACGCGGTGCTACATCCATTACCATGGAGACAGATTAAGCCTGACCTGCATGCAACTACTAACTCATTAAGAAGGGATGCTACCTCAATGCACATGGCTGTGATTGCGACATAGAAATAACTTGGCATGGCGATTGCTTGCTCAGTATTTATTTCACTATATACAATATTTCGTAAGGTTACATAGAGGTCGTTAGTTTGATGCAAAATCATTCAGATAAAATTGGTAGAAGACGATGTCACTCGGAAAGATTAAAATTTAATCATGGCAGCATGGCTCATGCTGCGAGACCTGATATCGGGCATCTACCCATTGATATCAGACAGGTACGCATAGGATTCATGAATATGCATTTTATCGCGATGCATAGGCGCACATATTCTTGATGATGGTGTATCCTAGAGTCTGTTAGTCGTATGGTAGAGCATTGGACGATGAACAGCAGACATGGTGATTCGTCATATTCTAATAGGTTTCTGGTTTGTGCTATGGAGCAAACATTGCACTCCGATGCGCCCTATTTGCTGTGTTACAGTGGTAAACAAACCAACATATATACAGATATCGGTTCACTATAATATAGATAAACCAATACACCATTATTGCAAACAACAATAGATATCCCCCCGTCCATTGAGTCAACGCTTGGTATGATAAATTATTGACAGGTTTGGCTATCCACACAAATTGTACAACAACAGCAATTTCTGCACCTCGTCAATTTCTGCACCTCTTCACATAATTGTGTTCCTGACAATTACATCGTGTATTTTGAAACATGTCCCGTCTAACAGGGGCAATGCTTTACCTGTCTGACAAAGAGAATTGCGGAATAGCATTATTGTATTTATTATTTGCAATTATGTAGTTACTTTGACCTACATCAAACGTTGGATAGTATTACAGTCTTAATTAGTGAAATTTGTCCTGGCTGGCTTCATTGGATGAATACAGTTTATGCTTCTGTCGGTGGTTTCCCATACTATCCATGGCTCTTCTGGGACCAGGCTAGGCGCCACAATATATGCCTTTTCATATATCCGTCAATGCCTTTTACGAGGCTATATGATTATAAGCCTTAATAAATATGTAGCCAATGCTTAACCTTGGACCAGTATAAACGGGCGCCTACAAGACCTTGTTAGATTGGATATTGGCGGTTAACAAATGTCGGTTAGGAAATGAAATGGGATATAATAGGGTCGTACGTCTGCCTAAGATGGCGATTACTGGTCTCTGCGTCTTGTGTTGCGGATATTCTTCCGGTCCAATGCTGTTATGGATAAATTTATGGATGCAGAAGCGATAAAATGATGGCTTATTATTGCATTTTGCAGTGTTGCTGCGCAATTCATTTCAGTCAAGAGGCAGAAGAGCCGCATTGATGTCATAAATTGTCGCATTATTGCTGTTGTTTACGTCGCTAGGCAACATATCGTCCCAGAGTGTTATGTGTGGATTCTATTGAAAGGTTTGACTGGGAATTAATACGGCCGCCCGAACGATGGGTTAGGTGATGGCGTCTGGGCGGTAGAGCGCTGTAAGTCTTCAATCACCAGACATACTGTGCCATCGTAATGCGTGCGCTGTATTCAATAACAGTGGGGAATGTGGGGAAACATTGTCGATAACCCCAAAGCATATATATATATATATATACACAAAATAATATATATATATATATATATATATATATATATATATATATATATAGATATATATATATATATATATATATATATATATATATATATATATATATATATATATATATATATATATATATAATATATATCTATATATATCTATCTATATATATATATATATATATATATATATATATATATCTCTATATCTCTCTATATATCTATATATCTATCTATCCTCTCTATATATATAATATCTATATATATATTTGAAAGTTTTTTGTATCTCTACACAATTTGAAGTTTTATATATCTCTCTCTATCCTCTATCTCTATCTCTATATCTATCTCTCTCTATCTATCTCTATCTATATATATCTCTCTATCTATATCTCTCTATATATATCTCTCTATATATATATATGAATTATTATGTATGTACACAATTTGAAGTTTTTACCAAGTCCTTCACTCATCTCAATATTGGCCGGCAGGGTCCATCAGGGGCCATCACTTTTATGGTATGACCGACATAGCACCGTTTGCGTTATGACGCAAATAACAGGGGCAAAAATAAGCTGAATAGAATGAAATGTGAATTAATATGCCTTATCATGAACAACTGTGGTTTTTCATATATATATATATATATATATGGGAATCTACAAAAACGGAATAGACAAAGCGTGCTGACAATGTTACAGATATGAAGCAGAGAAGAATAAACAGAAGGTACAATACCCGGCTGATATTGTAGGTATGTCACGGCATCATGTTCGCATTTGCAGAAGTTTATTAGGACTGCAAGTTAATACAAATTGTGTATGATACTGTCGTTGTCATTACATCATGAGATTGGCATTGGTAATATTGTAAGCTGACTGGAGTAGCAACAAAGATTGCATATGATACATATGTCGCTCTGTGTACAAGGGCGGGTTAACAATAGTAACATATTTTCAAATACTCTACTTCTGCCAGGTTATACGCTGGGTTCCAATTCATTAATTATAATGAGATAATATTGCTAACATCGGAACAAGCCTAGTGAGATATTTCTATTAGTGACAAAAATTTATGCATGGTGAGATATTTTTATTAGTGACAAAACCTTAATATCTGGTGAGATATTTCGATAACCGACACAAACTTTATGCATGATGAGATGTTTCTATTTGCGAAAAAATTTGTGCATGCTGCCGTATGATAAGCTTAGCTAAGTGGTTTTTGGTTGACTAAACTGTGGTAACCATAGTAATAGGGGTAGGTGGCATCACGGATTGTGGCCATTGCCAACAACTATTTTTTCCGTCTCATTGCGTCTTCCCATTCCTGTTCTAGCTATTGCCACTCCAATCATCATTGTGTCCGCCATTAATTTGGACGGATTGCCTGCATCTGGCACAATCACCTATCATACAAGCCTGCTCTTCTCGGAGAGTATACCTGACAATCATATTCAATTAATTATCTTAATAAATCGAAATTCAAGAGATCTTCCTAAGATCGGAATATATAAATTATCATCCGTTCATCGACTGACAAAAAGGGGGTGTTCTGTTAAACCAACAAGGTAATCAAACCTCCTGGTCAACTTGTTTTATTTCTGCTTGTTAATGAGCTCATGTGCGTCGCTATCTGGAATGTAGTGGGTAAAATCTGACTTCAGCTCTAATACATTATTTTGGCTAGGATAAAGACGTAATATGATGTTAATATCCTCCTTCAAATACATCCCGTGTGATGTTCATCAATACTTTCGAGTAAATACCTGCCTTACATTGGAATGACCACTCGTTCCAAAGTCGATGAACAAGAGCATGTGACAATAATGGTTCTTGCACAGCTAACAGAATCTCGGGTTTTCTTTCAGTCGTTCAGTATGATAGTCATTGGGTGATTGCTGTTGATCTAAGCGTATGGATATTGTGATTGGGTCTGGCTGACCGACATTTAAAATTTAAAGAGAAAGAGACAGAAAATACATTCAAATTCAGTGGCTTCATCGCAATAGAGGATGAATTGATCTTCAGAAATATTATTTACCGACACCGAGTTTCACTAAATAGAGCTGGCAAGTTATGTGTCCCTACCCAATTGCTACATCAGGAATGCTTCCCTTCTTGTACGGATTGGTCCAGATAATCGACTGCTGTATTAACTGTGCATATATTGACTATCGGTCTCACTATCGGTCACTTGTTAAGGGGTTCTTGTCTTCCAATTACCCCTCGAACTTCAGTTTTAGTGTGTCAACAGCTTTTAAACAAAACTCCTCTCTGCATTCCGGATGTGAATAATGCCTATTTGCTAATATCATAGATGTCACTGAACCTATTCAGTAGGCATATCTTGTATTCAATAGCCTCTACTACAATCTTCATAGCCACATATGTGTGTAAGAAAGCCACTTATTACTTGTTTATTTACAAACCCCAGTTGTGTTTCGCACCAGTACATCGTTGGCTACTATCGCATTGGCATTAACTGGTCTATTCATTACAGCTCTATAGGTAGTTAGACAGGCATCAATTGCCGCATATTAGAATTGATCTATGCGATGTTCGTTCAATACTGCCATTGATATGGCACGTGACATCCATTGGACTTCTGATAGGTCCTCGTACATGGCGGGTCCATTGGTTTAACACGTGTCGCAGCAATCACGGCTGGAGTAAAGATAGATTATAAGGGTTCACAACCACCCTTCAGCATTCTCCCGTTACATCAATGGAAGGGTGACATAACATCCCTTCTCCGCAAATCCTAATTGCTATGTGCCTCCAGCCATCCTGCATCCATATCGCCGTAACATGACAAAAACACCCGTTTTATCCAATATAACGCACGTGCTCCAACAAACCTTGCTTCATAACATCACTTCACGTGATTCTCCTTGGCGAACGAGGGTGTGATTGGTCGTCAGTGGATCACGTGATCACACTGAGATGCGTTCTGCAGGATCTTAGTCATTATAACCAGACTGGGCATATTGCACACAACCACAGACACAATCGATCACTGTACGAGCCAGACTGCCCTTGTCAGAGTGATTATAATGACAGTTCTTTTCAAGCTTAGACTTAACCGCTAACACTGTGTACCCCTCGCCCTACCTATATGTATGGCACTCTGATAATGAGCGGTATTGTACAACAGTAACGCTGCAGTGTGATGGATGTAGCTTTGGTAATGTATGCAGTGGCCCTATGGCCTGTCTATGCTCAATTTACACGAGGTTGAAATAATCTCTCTGAGTGATCACCTACACTTTCTAATGGCCCCTCGTTGTGTGAGGCGTTGGCTACGAACACGCAACCCTGATAACCAATTTTCCTACTTACACTAGGCACAGGTTTCTTGAGCCTACCATTTGCCTTTTCCCGGTCAATTTTGTTGCATAGTGACGACCTTGACTGGTAGCATGCTGCCAAAGCTGAATAACAAGGTCATTGGATCCAGTGTTAGCCATTGGGCGGGTAACTTATGGACGTTCACACTTGCTGTGCAGCGATATCCTAATTGCTGTTCTCTGGTGTAACCACAATGTGGCCCATCCTGCCAATACATACGCTGACATCGACGTCATACTCATTATAGGGCCTCAATGACACTGGGCGTCATTATTGGTCATTAATGTACAATCAACGACTTCTCGTTCTCGTCATCACACCACTCATAATTTCGCTGCCAATACAGTTGCTCGCCAAGAGTCCGTAAGTGCCATTTTTATCACTCTACCTTTCATATCAAGTACGCTTTAGAAAACTTCCGTATCTGTGTCGTATGTGTGTTGATGTGACAGCCTGCAAATAGTCCAAAGCTGCCAGGCAGGGTTACGCGGTTCAGTGGGGACAATCTTGTTCCTTGTTGTTTTGTTAAGCGCCCTCCAGATCTCAGTCTCGGTTTACCACGTGACTCGTTTCACATTTTGCCATCCTTCCTGCTGCCAGAACCCGACCCTGTCATGCTTGCGGATCTCGAACCATTAATGTCACGTGCGATTAACAAAATAGCGAATGAATTATGTAGAGTGCTGGTACTGCTGAACGCTATAATTGCTCTACGCATGCTATTTTCCGTGCCTAAACCCCATATAAATAACCTTTTTTTTATGTCACAGCGCGGTATTCGGCATAGGCGATTGACTATTAGTTCTCTATTTGCCGGGATGAATTAGTGTGAGTCTAAATTATCATCATTCTGAGGCTGTAAATGAGCAACGTTGCCATGTTTGGTGGTGCGGCGTTAGTCACGCTTGGTGTCCAGGAGTGGGGTAGCATTCTCATGATTCTGTTTCTCGCATCTGTTGTAAGTGCTGATGCATGCTAACTGATCCGACAAGGTTTGCATCACCTCGTTAAAAACAATCCTAACTCCTCCATTCGTCACAAGTTCTTAATGTGCAAGGCATGTCTGCGAAGTAGGTGGCGGTAGGGGAGGGGTGCCATATGCTCTGTATAATGCAGTAGTCGCCCTCGCAGTTGGCAACCCAAGAGAGAGATATCGGTACGGTGTTATTGCCGTCTCTTGAACAGATGCGATATTACATCCGTATAGTGTTGACAGATTAAACTGATCTAAAGGTAAATACTAACTCTTTGGGAATGCGCTTCCATCAAAATGCATGAAGCAGATAAATGACTTAAAGTGATCAACTGACGATTGCTTTATCGTTATTCATTTATGATAAAGCAATATGTTCACCTCGTATGTGAATAAATCGGTCATTTGGATGTCGCCGGTTGGTGTCAATTATGCTCACAGATATGTCGATGTAAACAATTTCAGGGGCATAAGTAGCATACATAGCATAACGAAAAGCATAAACATGACAGGGAAGGCAATGCAGAAAACCTTGTAATGACATTAGTAAAGAAATGTATTCACAGTTAATTCCCTGTGGGCCATGCGAGGGAGGGGTCTCATTTATTGGATCCGATCATGTATCCATATATCACTTACACAGCTAAACTGGAGCTGCCTATGTATTTCAACAATACCCATGAATTGTACAAGATGTTGTACAGGGTATTTACTGTAAGGTCTTTTGATACAGAGACCGAAAATACATGCACAGGATATTCAAGAATAGGATCACATGTATGGAAGAGCGTTACCAATTCTAGTTGGTGGATGATAACACAGTCGGTTGTTCCTAAATACTCTTTGTGGCAATACGCAGTGTCTGACAGAAGAAAGTTTGATCGTGGCCCTCTCAGATTTTCTACATATATATGAAATGCAATAATTGATCTATTAGAAGATTTTATGTAAAATAAGGCAACATCGCGTGTCCGTCCCCTTAACTACTTTTTCGTGATTAAGGAACACGAGCATCCCACATCTATCGCCCTCTATGCGGGATATTTGTCCCTCACCATCATCGCAATGCAAATATATGTCACATTCTATTACGTTATTCACTGCCATATCGTGTTTGCAAATCTCGATCCATTAATGTCATATGCGATTGACAAAACAGCGAATGATTTATGAAAATTACTGGTACTGCTTGGCGTTATAATTGCTCAACGCACGCTATTTTCCGTGCCTTAACCACATATAAATAAGCTTTTTATGTCACAGCGAGATATTCGACATAGTCGATTGACAATTACCTCTCTTTGTGTCGTGATAAATTAATTGAGTATTTATTATTGATATTCTGAGGCTGCAAATGAGCAACATTGCCATGTTTGGTGATGCGGTGTTAGTCACGCCTGATATCCAGGAGTGGGGCAGCATGCCCATGTTTCTGTTTCTCGCATCTGGAGTGCCGTTGTAAGAACTGATGCATGCTGACTGATCCGCAAGGTTTCCATCGGCATGTAAAAACAGTCTTACTTCCCTCGTTCATCACCAGTTCGTAATGTGCAAGGCATGTCTGCGAAGGGGGTGGCGGTAGGGGAGGGGTGCCATATGCTCTGTATAATGCAGAAGTCGCCCTTGCAGTTGGCAAACACCCAAGAGAGAGATTTCGGTACGGTGTTATTGCCGTCTCTTGAACAGATGCGATATTACATCCGTATAGTGTTGACAGATTAATCTGATCTAAAGGTAAATACTCACTCTTTGGAATGCGCTTCCATCAAAATGCATGAAGCAGATAAATGACTTAAAGTGATCAACTGACGATTGCTTTATCGTTATTCATTTATGATAAAGCAATATGTTCACCTCGTATGTGAATAAATCGGTCATTTGGATGTCGCCGGTTGATGTCAATTATGCTCACAGATATGTCGATGTAAACAATTTCAGGGGCAGAAATGGCATACATAGCATAAAGAAAAGCATGAACATGTCAGGGACAACAATATAGAAAGTCTTGAAATGACATTAGGAAACAAATGTACTGACTGTTGATTCCCTGTGGGCCATACGAGGGAGGGGTCTCATTCATTGGATCCGATCATGTATCCATATACCACTTACACAGCTTAACTGGAGCTGCCTGTGTGTTTCAACAATACCCATGAATTGTACAAGATGTTGTACAGGGTATTTACTGTAAGGTCTTTTGATACAGAGACCGAAAATACATGCACAGGATATTCAAGAATAGGATCACAATGTATGGAAGACCGTTACCAATTCTAGTTGGTGGATGATAACACAGCCTAAATACTTTTTGTAGCAATACGCAGGGTCTGACAGACAAACTTGACCCTCTCAAAGTTTCTACATATATATGAAATGCAATTATTGATTTGTTATGAAAAATAAGACAGCATCGCGCGTCCTTCTCCTTAATTATCTCTTCGCTTCTCGTGATTAAGGAAAACGAAAAACCCACATCTACCATCCGCTAGTTATATTGCTCTCGCCATCAATGCAATGCAAATATTTGTCACATCTTATTTGGTTATTCACTGCTCTGTTTTATTAATTCTAATGAACTATTCCCTATCAAGGTTTATTGACGTTAGGCTACACTCGTCAGACTAGTGTTTACATTATGATTGTACATGAACTACTTGTCATATGCTGAAGCTACCGTATGCTGACAAGTATCATTTCAAATATAAATAGATAGCTACGCCCATTAACCGGCAGACATTGCTAGCCAACGTTATGCGTAATAGATGATGTCTGGTTTGGTTGTCCCCACACATTGTGTAGAGAAATAAATCTAACCAATATAGTTTACGACGTCGTCACACAATTGCTTTCATACAAATGACACAATGTGTTT
Organism: Urechis unicinctus; assembly: GCA_034190875.2. Classification (NCBI taxonomy): domain Eukaryota; kingdom Metazoa; phylum Annelida; class Polychaeta; order Xenopneusta; family Urechidae; genus Urechis; species Urechis unicinctus. Next base: position 39,689,558 of record CM067352.1, on the reverse strand, counting down.
AAAAGAGCCTTGATATAACTGATACGTCTATATTTTGTACAAGTAAAAACTCTTAAAGGTTTACCAGTGTGATATATAGCACTACCGAAACATCTATTCCATACCTGCTTAAGCCTCCATAAAGAATTGCTGTAGCATTTGCTTTGAGGCAGACCACTCCTGAAGCAAACAATGAGTCCATTGTCAAATATGCAATATCAAACAAGTCTCCTATTTCTATGTACAAACCATCCCTGTGAACAAATGGTAAATGTGCGGAGGAAAGATATTACAGAAAGTTGGCTTCAGCGACTCGTATCTCATAGACTCAGCAGCATCATTTGCCTTGTTCGCCTAGGGGTATATAGCTGCCAATTTCTGCTATGAAGATTTATAATTATAAGCTTCAGCAAGTGAATGTTTACCCTGCTATGCTAGGGAAGTATTCTGTTATAACTACATAGCTAACGGTTAATGATTGACGCATGTGAACAGGAACCTACAGGACCTTGTTTAAATGATAGCGGTGACTGAAGAGGCTCACAAAATGATATCAAGGTTTAATGAGGCCGCAAAGCCGTGTAAGATGCTGATTTGTTTTCAGTGTCTTACATTGTGGTTATTGGTGAGGCCCAGTGCAGATACTGTTATGTTAGCGAATTCGTCAGAGGGAAGATATCGGCTGATTGCTGCAGTCTGATGTGCTGTAGAGCAATTCATCTCTGTCCAAGAACTGGAGTCCCTCATTGTTGGATTTCATAAACTTGCCACAACATGGCGACGTCGCTGGGCAACGCATATCATCGCATTGTGTTATGCGTGTAGTCTATTGTAAGGGCCGACAGGGATGGTGATGGTGGAGAGGAAGCTCCACTATTTATCACCCAGCACATGTGACGCCAAGGTCACATATGTATGTGTGTTCTGTCTTCTATGCCAGTACCATATGAAAGGGACCCTGTCAATTGATTGATAAGAAAAAGGCAAATATGTTTACCACTGAATATGGATTAGATACAGCCATTTGACACTATACCACGTCTTTTAATTTGTCTTCTATTCAAAGGCCTACTGCATTATCGGCGTGACAAGTTCATATTTTCTTATAATTTATGGTAATAAAGGCTAATGAGCTGGATAGTATTATATAGATTACCAATTAGCATTACTCAGCGACCACACTACACCCAAAACAAACTACTTCGTGCGCACTTGTTATTGCCATTGTGAAGTGTTTTAGATGGTCGGTTGGCTGATGTCAATTAAAATACCTCCTTAGGAACGATATGGGGTCATGCTTGCAGTTAACTAGAAAATCATGCGTTGCAAACATTCACATTCATTATCAATTATGCATCATTCCATCATGCACCATTTGCGCCTTTCTGTGACCGCACTGACCTCTTCCGCTACCGTTGTCAATGTTGTCGCCATCACAGATGACACTCATCTGATCTGTAAACGTTTAAGTCTCGCCTTTCAGAGCGATTAATTCACCCTACTTCCGCTACTAAAGATTAAGAGCCAATTCCTAAGTGTTTAAATAAATATTGCTTCCACTCACTAATATGTACAAATGTACTTGAAAGAGTTACTAAGACATTGCATCAGAGCACATGTGATGCCCCTACGCGGTGAGAGATAGAAACCAGTACTGAGTGATGTGTTAATGGTCGTAATATTAGTCGAGGCCACACCGAATTGCATCTAAATTGGATGTCTAAAAATAGTCTATGCCAGCTAACCTCTGCCATACATTCGCTGGATTTGATTAGCCTTGACAAATCATCTATTTATGGGCAATCAGTAGGGTGTTCTGGTGTTCCAACATTATCAAACCCATTATCCATGGGTATTTGAATGGTGATTTCTATAACATGCTAACGAATCAGCTGGTTACGTTATGCACAGTGCATATTCTTGTGTATTTTGTCAATCCCAAAGTACCATCGATTTATACCTTTCACCATCGTAATAATCATCACCAGACACTGAATATGTCAACTATACTCACTTGATCCCCATATCTGGCGAACTTCGTCGGGGATCAGTGACGAGTGGGACCCACACAAAACCAACCAATAGCAATAGCCAGTTGCTTGACGATAAATAACCATTGATCAAATGCATTACCAGCTGTTACAGGCAGACACGGCTCGTAGCCATTTATACGGTGATGGGCTCATTTGCATCGATGTTGTAGATTGAACTATGGTAAGCCTGGTTGTGGTTTTAATGAATAACTTACTCCACGGCACACCATACCAAACACCATGAAGCCAGTGTGAAGGCTTCACACTGATTTCTATATATATTGAAGTTGCAATTTATGAATTGTATCTGATTGATGAATATAGAAAGTGACGATGTTAAGAAGACGGATCAGCCTCTCGACGCTCTTACCGCATCTCTATGTCATACTATTATCAAATGACTTTATCAGCAAGGTCTTGATTTATTGACAATCTGTGGTACCGCATGGAACTTGGTGAATCTAATTTGCAATACCAATCGCTGCATAGGCTATGGTTACCGACCATTACGGTCCAGATTGTGTAATGCTTATTTAACCGTGACTATATTGGTAATTTTATATCGCTGAATTCGGGTTTATATTGGACGTGCCAAACTGGTGTATTCCCATGGCATGTGTCTTGATACATGGGCATGTACCATTGATCGGTTCGATTTACGTGAGTCACGGTAATCACACGATTGGTCTTACTTTGAGCATAATCGAAATCAGGCTACATGTGTAGTAACCCTCCGCCATCCTCCCCTCATATCAATGGAAGGGTGATATAACTTGTACCTCCACACGAATTTAATGCAACGTGCCCTCAGCCATCCTACATTGATCTTGCCGTTAAATTATACACTGCCAGTGGCTAAGCGCATTGTAACGCGAAGGAAATGTATGCGTAGTAACGAACCTGTCACCATGTTACTTCGTAACACAGTGGTTCACGCGTTGGTAGACGTGGCCATGAATGCAGGTGCTCGTCCATGTTACATAGGTTTAGTTAGTTCGCATGCCTGCCGGCTCTCGCGTTCACTGAATCACACTGAGATGCGTTCAATGAGAGGCATGTCATTCCGGCATATTCAATCACCGCGCGGTTTATTTCAAACATCCTTGTGCAGAGTGAACACTTGTCCTAACCCTGTGAATTCATACTTGATTCAGTGGCATTCTGACGGCAACACGCATAAACCTCAAGGTCTGTAGTATCAGGCGTTGACGCAATGAGGAGGGCATCCACCGACTGCAAACACGGGCTTACATGGTTTGATCCGAAGCGGTTAATACTGTCTTGTTTTTGTATGCATAAGCTCATCTCATCAAGTTAATTTATAACATTGAACATATATGCCACCAACAACCTAGCGTTCTATCGAATATGTTCATCTCACCAAGGTTCACTGATGATAAATACTGCTGCAGTAACTGACGGCCGTGCTATATAACCATGCACAGATATGCCGTATTGCCAACTGCCACAGGATTAACGGTCCCTCATGTAAGCCTGTCGGCCCTAGACAATGTGATTATCTGACAGCCCCAATCGAGCTTAGATTTAAACATCAACATTGTGTACACCTGCTCCTAATGTTTTGTGTGAGGATCTGATAATGGGCAGCATTGTACAGCATTTTACAGCATTGCTAGTTGTCTTGCGCTTGGTGATGACTCTTGCTGAATATATAAATCACCTCCGCCATATTGTAACGAGGCAACAATGTAAGTATTTTATAAAATCCCCTGTTTACTAGGACCTCTTCATATTCTATAAGAATTTATCACTATTTTGAATAGTGCACATAGCATATCTTATTTTTTTTGTACACAACACAAGGCATAAATAGTTAACAATTAACCTTTTTCTTGACCATGCTGATGTACTTCCATTCATTCCACCCCTACCTAATAAACTTGCTATAAACCTAACAATTAGCCCTCATATATGACAAAGTTTATGGATCTTTAAAAAAAGGCTTCAATTGTTTGATGTAGCAAACACACTATCTAAATAATTCTTATAATATTACGCTTATTTCCATCTTTTGTACGCTTTACTTTCCAGTAATTTTAATAAACGGGTCTAAGTGTCTACTTCGACAGAAACATCAGCATAGATTTAATTGTAAAAGGCAGAAAAGCAAAAGTGTGCATCCTAATAAAGCTTTGACCACATAAAAATAGTGACACTAGGATAGAATTCACCATAGAAGCCATCCACACCCAAATCGTATTGAAGGGGTGGCATGATGCCATAAGCCTACTTGTGAATTATACCTATATCATTCCCTGTATATAACGTCTTTGTTCGGGTTCGTGAAGTTTATGTCGTCCAGCTAACTTGTTGTACTTACTATAGCATAAAGGTTATCTGAGTGCAATTGTGAAGAGTGCCAATAATTACCCTGATGCGAACGAAAAACAGCGACACTGAATTATGGAGCAATACATCAAATAGGGCAATATGCGACATGTGCCTTTCATCGATTCGTCTGTGTTTGTCAATGCATGATGCTACAAACGTCATTAAATGCTAATGTAACAGAAGATATTGTATTGTGGCGGAGTTGATAAATTTGTCATTAACCAAGCCTGTGAGTAACAAAGTATGAGTTATCTGGCGCCTCTCCCATGAGGGGTCACTGATCCAACAGGGTAACATAAACAAGCACACTGGTTACTCCATTCATTACCAGTCCTTAATGTGTAAGGCATGTCTGCAGGGGGGTGGGGGCGTTTTCATGTGCTCTGTAGTAGGCAAGCACCCAAGAGAACATTATTGCTGTTTCGTGAAAACACGCGGCATTTCATCCATTACAGCGTTGACAGATTAAGCCTGATCTGCGAGCAAATACTAACATATGGGGATGCTGCAATAAACATGCACATGGCTGGGCTTTGCGTCAGCACTTGGTGATTGCGTTTTCGTTATCTCTATTCCCCTCATGGTGCATATATACAAAGAGGTCTTTTTTGTTGCTTGTTGGTGTCGATGGCATGCATGGAGTTAATGACAGAAACGAGTACAACTCAGTCACCAATGATCTCAATAGCATGAACGACGAACACGCCATGCACACCAGTACAACAATAGAAAGTGTCCCTAAGTGACACAAAAAATGATGTATTGACGGCATTTCCTGCAGAACCATTACAAGTACGGAATCTCATTGTTGGATCGGAGCGTGCATCCTTTGATGACTGGCGTTGATACACTGGGGTTTTTGTGTTTCGCCATTGGCGCCATCCTTTGTACAAGATGTGATGCAGGATAATTCCTTGATGCATTGCCTTTTAATATCGCACATTTGGTTCACGTACATAACTCTATCACGATGCATGGACGAGTGTTGTTGGTGGTGAATGATTCACTCGTGTTTCATACGGTTTTTTTTTTTGTGCATTATTTAATATCGGAACAAACTAGTCGCACCAAGAGGATTTGTAATGTATCTTATATTTTCTATATGAACGCAGAGTTCATTCCAGCTTTACTGTAATGTGGGACCGATGTCCCACTCGTACTTTCAATGTGGGTCATTTCAACTCAAACTGGGACCACTAGTGGTCCCACATCTGACTACATAGTGGGTCCAGTCAGAGACTATTAAAATAGAGTTGTCTTCATTTTTTCAGTGTTCTTTTCATAATGAATGCAATCATACATTGTTGTCCTTTTAAAAAATTACAACCTGCTTATGCAAATGTTTTGGTAATAATAATGAAAAGAACGAAATTATTGTGATACATGCTTTAATAGTGGGACAAAAATTACTGTTACACATAATTACTTAATATACCTTACTTCTTTGGCATAACTTAAAACGTTTTATTTTTCTAAACCAAACTTCTTCCAAACATCTCTGTATGCAGAACTTGCAGAAGAGTCAGACATGTCAAGCCCCTCAACAGACACAGTTATCAGGTCCTCCAGTCTTTGTTCTCCGAGTCTGTTTCTGAAGGTGGACTATAATGTGGTTTTGCACACTAAACCCCCTCTCACACTCTGCGGTGTGACAGGGGGCTGTCAATGCAAGAACTGCTAATTTGCATAGATTTGGGAACTGTTCCCTGTGAAATATGTGGATTAAACCCCACAGTTCCCTCATCTTGTCTCTGGGGTAACCCTGACATCTAACCAGTGTTTTGAGTTCCTTCCATTCATTGCAAGCAGCCTGTGAATCTACAATAGCCTCCCTGGTTATGTTATTCCTGGTTTTCTGTTCACCATACTGCTTCAGGAGAATGTCATTATTGTCATTGCCCAACGAATCCAGTTCAGTGTTTGACAAGAAAGTGATGCCCAATACTCCAAAATCATTTAGTAAACTGGTGGCTTCAAGAGGGAACCTTTTCTCTAGGTTGTTTACTAAGTTTTGAATAAACTGATCTTTGATAGAAAGTGACTTCTTTGACTTTGTGATGACATTATTTCCGTTGAAGATAAGCCTTCCCCTTATGAGTTGTTCTATCTTTAAGTCAATAGCCAGTTGTTTTTCATAGCTTCCTGGATGGGTCCTTTTGCCCATTTTTGTTATTCAAGAACCTCTTGTATGGATTTGAGTTTCTCTGTGCGTACAGCTGACTTTTTGAAATAATAGAAGATTGAGGTAAGTGTCTCCTGGTACTGTTTCATGAATGGAACTTTATCTGCTGCTTGAGAGGAACAGAGAGTAAGACGATGAGCTATGCAGCCAATATTGACGAGCATTGGGTTCAGATCTCTCACTCTGCCAACAGCGCCTTTGCCACCACCTACAAGACACATAATAAATATAATTATAAAAGCCTATAATGATGGTTGCCTACAGTTAGAAACAACTTTGATTACCAGTATATAGATTATGTATCTGCTCAGCTTTCAGAATATAAATGTTGTGTAAGTAGATTTATTATACCTTATTATATCTAAGTGAACCGCCCAGCCGAATAGAATCGCTCCCCTACTCAACACTACGTACCCTCTCACAAATTGACCCGCTCGCGCTGTCAAACGTGAGCCTCTCCCGAACGAGCAAGCAGCCCACGGTCGTTATACACTGCGCCTTGCTAATTGTAGTTTCGTCTTGAGTTGCGAAAACACGCTTTACCGGAAGGTCGTAACCAATTACTACGCCTGTGACACTTTATTTTTTGCGCGCATTCTCCCGCTGCACCCAGGCATCAGACGGTCGCGAAAACATAGCACAACAGCCAGATACCCTGGAATATGGCTCAATACGTGTGCAAGCTGCTGATGAAGGCGACACGATGCTGCCGGGAACCAGTTTGCTAGACGCCTTGTTACGGAAATCGACGAAGCCGTCTTATTTGATATTCGGCACTTTACGTATAGGGCGTAGATTCATTGAAAAGACACGATGTGACTCCTTTCTGCGTTAACTGAATATGCATGCAGATTACCACAATGTTTGATTTGCGTCCAAATGGACGAACGACGGTTGCATATGTGGGTCATTTGGGTAACAAAATGGATCAAATGACGCAAGGACGCGGTCTGAAATGAACTCTGTGAATGCAAATATATGTCACATCCAATTTGGCTATTCATTGTTTCGTTTCGTTCGGGATCTGCCATCCCAATTAAATATTTCCTAACAAGGGTTTGATGCGAGGTTGTAATGATCAGACATATGTAAATAATTTAATTGTTCATGAACAATAACTCAATTGATGTATACCCATTGACTGTTGTGGCATCATCGTTCATTACAATGGAAAGCCATCAACCCGGGCACCTGCATTTCAATGACATGCGTAATTGATTGTTGTGCACGATGTGCCTTCTCCTGCACGGGATATAAAAACTAGGCTATAAGAGGCTTGAAAGTTAATCTGACCTAGTGTGCTTGGGAAGCATCCTGTTGACAAATGCTGCCAATGCTTAAGCATAGATCCTTGTAATCCGGTGACTATATTGGGCATTAGTTGAATAAAACGTGGGATCAACATGGCATAGGAAATGATATCAAATTTTAATGAGCCCGTGTCTTCCGTTGTGGATCTTCGTCTGACATAGATAAGAGGGAGAATATCGGGTGATTGCACATTGTTGTGTTGTTGAGCCATTCATTTCTCTCAAGGAACAGAGGCACGTCAATGCTGGATGTCATAAACTACACTACTATGTATGGTTGTTTGTATTGTCGCCGGGCAGCACACACCGTCGCATTGTATTATGTATGTAGTCTATTGTGAGGTTTGACAGGGATTGAATTTGGTCGGTGAGATGACGGGTTGGGTCATGGTAGAGGTCGATGAGGTGACGGGTTGGGTCATGGTAGAGGTCGGTGAGATGACGGGTTGGGTCATGGTAGAGGTCACTGAGGTGACGGGTTGGGTCATGGTAGAGGTCGCTGAGATGACGGGTTGGGTCATGGTAGAGGTCGCTGAGGTGACGGGTTGGGTCTTGGTAGAGGTCGCTGAGATGACGGGTTGGGTCATGGTAGAGGTCGCTGAGATGACGGGTTGGGTCATGGTAGAGGTCGCTGAGGTGACGGGTTGGGTCATGGTAGAGGTAGCTCCTCTCTCCACCCCACACGCACACACGACCCTATGCACACACAGTGATGCGTCTTCTGGGTTCAATATCAGCGCCGTAAAAGAAGGAAGAAGACAATTTACTGGTTTGCAAAAGACATTTATATTAACCATTGAATATGGGAATACAGCGATATGAGGCTCTTACCACGTCCTCTATATCATGAATATATCAGGTGACTGTATCCAAATAGTCTTTTGTGTACAGTCCTAAAGGAATTATAATATAATACCTTCAATTATATTTGGAAACCAAGACTCCATTGCGAAATGAGCTGGCTAGTATTATATGTAATCCTTAACAGCATGTATTCAGAGACCATTCTATAACGTAAGCCGACTTCTATGTGCGCATTGTCGGCTTCATGATCGGTCAAAATGAGTCAAAATGAGCCATGCGGAATCAACATTGAGTTATAATACCCTTTCCAGTGCGAATTTTTTTCGTCATTAAAATGGAAAATATAAAATAATGAAATGCACACACTCATTATCAACAATGCACTGTGAAGCGAATGTAATGTATGCACAGTGGACGAATCTAATACCAGCTTGCTTCGTAACGCACTGGTTCACGAGTTGGTAGACGGAGACGTGAATGCAAATAGTCGTCAATGTTACAAGGATGTCGTTAATGCACATCACTAGCGCTTCTTGCGGTGAATGAATCACATTGAGATGCGTTCTGAGCCATGTCATTCAGACGTGTTTAATCAAACCGCCCTGTCATGTCGGCATATAACGGCTGCGTACAAAGTGAACACTTGCCATTGCCCTATTTATTAAATCTTAATTGAAAAGTGGCAGGCATATGCCTATAGATCGGTAGTTGATACAAAGCAGACGTTTAACCGCAATGGCAGGCGTGGGACACAATGAGGAACGCATCAACCGACAGTAAATATCGGCTTACATAGTATCCGCCGAAGCTGTAAAAGTTGCATTGTTTCTGTATATATCAGTTCTTATGCAGCATATACAAATTCTCCCCAGAAGCACATAGACCGTCCATCTGGAAAATATGCTGGTTAACCATAAGAAGCCAGCAACACCAGCGTATCAATGACCGCTTGTTTGTTATTTTGTTATGAGGATTTATCACATCATGTTGATATATTATGAAGGCCAACAACAACCTGGCATTGTAACGGACGCGTTCGCCTCAACCAGCTTCATTAATCATACAAACTGTTGGAGTTGACCATATCACGTGGTCTGCCTAAAGCAAAAACCAATCAACGGGTATGTGCAGTAACTGATGGCTTTGTGAAATAACTGCCGACAGGTCGTACCGCCAACGGCCGCAGGACCAACTGTTCACTATGTAAGCCTGGCTGCCCTCGTCACAGTGGTTATCTGACAGCCCCATTTGAGCATAGATTTAAACATCGGTAATGTGTACCCCTCCTCCTACCTATTTGTATGGTAATCTGGTAATGAACAGTATTGTACAGTGTGATTGGTGCAGCTATGGTTAGCCCTTCGGCGTTTATAGCCTGTCCCAACGCAAATTGAAACATCTGATGATAACTTGCAGTTCATTTCCGGTGTTCTTTTGTTGTGTGACGTAATGAGCCGGACAATGCAATGGAGGTGGCCAATTGTTAGAAAAAACCCACCACTAGGGGGCGTTGTTTTACACATAAAAGTCTTTTTCATTGCATGGAGACCTTCATTTATTAGAGATGTGCAGACTCTTGCTTAATGAATGTTAACTGTAACCTCGCCCAACCCAACACAACCCAACAGACCGTAGGATAAACTTCTGTATCACCTGAATCGCAAAAACGAATTGTTCGTTGTACTATCGCACTGCGTCGATGTGTTTTCGTGGATATCGATGTTTTATTTTTGGTATTCATAGAATGTTACCTTCGCGACTTGTTTATTTACTTTGTACGTCTGACAGCCGTACTTCCTCCTTACAGCAACCACCTCCCGTCGCTACCAGGACAACACAACGATCAGCGCACAGTTGTAGTAAGACTTGACCTTGAATTTCGAATAAGCCATTATATCTCCATACCACGGCTCCAATTTGTAGGTCTTCATAATGCTTGTTGGAATGGAACCTGCCTTCATGCGATATGAGAGGGTAATGGAGGCGAGCGAAGGAGGGTGCTACATTCGCTCACTCTTTGTACAGTTACCAATTAGGCGGTGTATCAAAAACGCCTCCCTAATATGATGTTGCCCACGTAATTAGGGTATGTGCACCCATATGAACCCTTGCGAGGTTCGTAATCAACGGACAGCTCATATTGGCTTCGCTCTACCAAACTAATCACGACTTACACAGATCAAAGATGACGAGATTTACCCCCTTTCCGATCACTAGCTATTGTGTTGTGCCATTAGGGAGCTGTATGCGATCGTGACACCTGCATGTTGCGCTACCCAACCAGATCCCCCTTACATCATCTCACACCTTCCAGTCCGAGGACTTCTGCTGATCATACTTGATGCACTCAGCACAAGTTATTAATTGCCTCAGTCGCAATGGTAGTCACGTAGCAATGATCCGCTGATGAGACACGTAGCAATGATCCGCGGATGAGACACGTAGCAATGATCCGCGGATGAGACACGTAGCAATGATCCTCGGATGAGACACGTAGCAATGATCCTCGGATGAGACACGTAGCAATGATCCGCAGATGTGACACGTAGCAATAACCAGTGGATGAGACACGTAGCAATGATTTGCGGATGAGACACGTAGCAATGATTCGCGGATGAGACACGTAGTAATGATCCGTTGTCAGCAATAATTCGCGGAACCCGTATCAATATCATGACGTGTCTGTCTCGGAGCAGGTCATGCGTTAAGCATCAACCCATCTTATCATTATATCAGGTCATGCGTAATTTATTTCCATAGCTTTTTTCATTATCTTTTTTTGGCCTCTGTCTTGAATATATGTTTGATGTCGATAGCAATTGGTGATTGGATGGCTTCCCAAAACATCATGATAATGATTTACATATATTGCCTCAACGGTATAAAGCCTCGTTTTGCTTCTTGTTAGGGTCATTTCTCATCATTTATCAACGCAGCTAGCCGGCGTCAGTTCACATCATTTTATCAATGTAGCTAGCAAGATGGATTTCTCATCATTTATCATCGCATCTAGCCGGCGTTATTTCGCATCATTTATCAACGTATGTAGTCTGGGTAATTAGTCGTCATATTATCAATATAACTAGTCAGGTTCATTTCTCTTTGTATTTCTCAATATAGCTTATCAGTGTCATTGTTCGCTTTGTAGTAAGTAAAGGCATGGTCATTTTATCCAATGAAATAAATATAACGATGAACATGTGGTATCAAAGCCATTGGGCTTCCACACTTCATAATATCATTAAATGGCCGGAAGTTCTAATGGCTCAAAACATTAAGTGTTTTCTTTTAATGTGAAATCCAACAAAATTATAATAAAGTGTGCTTCCAGATGATACCCAAAATCGATTACAAACGTTCATTTTCAAACCCTCTTGTAGACACTTTCTATTTGGTTTTTTGGTTGGAGTGGGTTATTTATTTTATAACTACCGAAAACCTTCACGTTCAGATAACAATTTCAATGATGACGAACATAAGGTATCCAGTTTTCGATCATGATATATCCACTTGGCTATGATAGGTCTACATTTGATATGCAATATCCATTATAAGATAACAATTGCCAACCAATATCAGATACCAATATTATCTCTGGTCATCATAGGAGGAAGGGAGCCTGATTTTGCCTGAACCATACGGCCGGGGTGTAACGCAATGACTTCTGCCTAATGTGACACGCGGTCTCGAGCGAGTCGAGCGATTAATACTGCTATCGGGATGAAAAGAGCAGGCTAGGCAATGAAAACGTTCAACCCATCATGAAAGATAGAACTCTCCTAACTGAATTGTAGGTCACAAACTGCTCGTGAAGTGTAAATAAGGCCCCTATATCCTCCGGATCGGGGTTGTGTCATATCTTCCCTCTTATGGCCTGCCTTCGTATGACTTGTTTCGATCTACGAATTGTGAAGCACGCTTGATGCGTCTTCATCTAGCAAAAGTTACCCCTCATTGACTGGATCAAATGTTATATTATAACCACATTCCTAAAGCCATCAGTGAAGCAATGAACTAATGCCCACGATACACAAAAAGTTAAAGTGGCGAGGCAAAAATGCAAAATTATCATGCTAGCTTGTATAAATGACTTAAGTATGCATCATATATTGCACGTAAACATTGATGCTTCTTAAGTTTCACATGGACTTCATGGCTCAACTAGGCCGCTCTTATGCAAGAGTACCCATATGGATCTTATTCCCATGTAGCTGTGGTTAATGAGGCTACTGAAGCTGACAGATTAGGTAGTATGCAATTCAAAGTGCCATGATGCGTCACCCAAATTATCTTCATTATTTCTTAAGACAGTTAGGTCATATGGTTGCTCTGACAGCGTACAGCTAAGACACCGCGTTTGTGCGGATGATGGCGCTATCTACCCGTTTGTCGTTAATATAACGCCTACTGGGGCCAATCAACAACAGGTCTGGTATATCAACTTACATATAGAGGTTTATAAGTTGATCGGGTCGTTAACAGTCGAAATAATAATACTGACGATTTACATAGCTGTTAAATATGCATCCTTTCTGGGTGTCGATGAGTTTTAGGATTATCGTCAAAATAGAATAAATGTAATTGACAACTGAGTTTGTAGCCAATGCCACATACCATCACATAGTTGTTGCTATATAAAACATAGCCATAATATAAAATGAGAACGTGTCATTAACTCACTTAATTGGCGGCAATCGATACCCTTGAGAATGTACATACGTCATCAAATCAGCAACATTAGATTACTCTAACAGTTCTAGTGCGCAGGAATTACAATCAACTGTATCAAGTCAATCCTTAAGCAGTGTTAGCATCAACAGCTTATAAGTGACCGCATTGTTAATTACAAGCGTCCATTACAACAAATCTGCATTCAGCTTGCCACTATGTTAAAGGTTGAATTTTTTCCGATCTATAGAGCACAACCTCGGATCGCAACCTGAAACCTGGTCATTATGTATAATCCCAACATATTTGTTGCTGCATCACAGACTAACTTGTTTACCACACAACATCCATACAACCAGCGAGATCATCTAGCTAGCTGGTAAATAAAGCAAACGACCGCTCTCTGACGGCCCCAAGCAATCTGCAGCTTGAATGGATTTCGCGTTTGTGATGATGATTTTGCCAGTGGCAGCATTAACCGATTTCTCTCAGGCTGATCCCAGACATTATTTTGCAACTCAAATTAGCTTTACGGTGTACCTCTTGTGTGTGGTCACAGATGAAATATTCTACAGAAGTATGTCAGCAGTTTTCGTACGATGACCCGCCACGTGATATTCGTCGATCATTCAACAAGCAGACTGCATTTATCCTCACTTAGGCAGCAAGGTCAGTCTGCAATGGTGGAAGAGCTTAATGAAAGGCACAATAAAACATCTAAAACTTTATACTGATCGCATGATACAGGAACTTTAACTACAAGGGGCTTTTCCGCTTGTGGTAATAAATGTTTAGTTCCGATCTAAGTTGCCCAATATACGTTAAGTAACCTCCATTTCCTGCTCATGGCAACAAACCTTTGTGTCAGTTGTGTATCACAGGCACTTAACGGTGTACACGATGTTCATAACTGCTTTCATGTTGAGTGAAACGTTGTGTAAATTTCCATCATTAAATATGACATTGCCTTAACGATGTCCTCAAGATAGAAGGGAATTATGGTTGCTTTACATATATACTCCATTGACACTACCTGATGTGAGGGTTTGAGTCATGCCAATGTGTTATTGTAGGTGGCGCTTTTCTTAATGATAAAACACATATGGACAAATAACCATGCGATGTTCCTTATTACGCTCCACACTCATAGGGGCCGTCAAATCACACCAGATTACCTACGTTTTGATGCAACGAGAAAACCATGGAGCTTATGGCTCCTACAATCATGTCAGCTCGTTTAGACCACAATGGTATTCAATATTTATACAGCTGTTAAATATTGCGCTTTCCTGCGCTTTATGCGTCGGTATGAACACCTGCAGTTTATCTGTGCCACACAAAACGTTTGCAACATTCATTCTTAAAAAATCGAAAGCTGCTGGGAACTTTCAGTGATCATCTTATCAAAATAACGCGTTCTGATAAGGATGCAGCCGCGTAATATTCTGCCTGTCAATCTCCAGTCGTCCGTGTAAATGAATCTCTCTCAGTATTTAGCCTAACAGAAGTGGTAGGTCGAGATTAAATTTAATTTATGACGTCATTCACACGTTTTTAACATATATGTGGACGGTTCTGCGTGTGTACTCGGCAAATGATTGAGTAGACGATTTGTACAGGGCAAATGCCAGGAAGTTTATGTTGATATTTGACGTTCTTACGCCATATGTGGTCGTATCGTCCTGGTGTTGGCTAACGTGAAAGACAAAAAATATTTTTTTTCTTCATAATAACTCTCATTCGATGCTGCTCCAATCCTAAGGTACCGGGCGAAACAGTACTGCAGCGAGGAAGAGGTGAACGCCATGACGGACTGTATCTGATATACTGTGGCGATGCCAATGCACTCATAAGATTGCTTCACTTCTTGTGCGCACAATGTTAAATCATATTCGTTTTGATATTGCCCTGTGTGGGAGGTGGTGATTGGATCAAACATAGAAAGATATACAGCTTCTCGTTATATCAACGAACGCTCGCGTTGCTGTTTGGCAAGAACGCAAAGTCGCTTTCTCACACATGATGTAGCGGCTGTGTTGACACAAGAACGGCCGCATCAGTCTGTCAATCATCGGGTAATGATACTATATACAACAGTTTACACGCTATCTGTTCGATGTACATAAACAGATCAGTGGATTTATGAGGTGAAATGGTTATATTGACCAAACATACTTGTTCCATGCCCGCCTTTCATAACTCTTTGTGCTCTGGCCGAGACGAAAGCTCGGAATAGAAGTTTACTAATGGAGAATATGGCTAGCGATGATATCTTCGTAATGAACACGATGGTTTGTTGCTTTGTGATGACATAAAGCAACAGTGACGTCACAAAGGTAATGAGCATTTTCCGATGACGTATGTCTTCTTTGACTTATAATAGTACCTGATTGCTTCGTTCGGCATGCATATACATATACAGAGACACAATAAGACTGATTTCCCATTGGAAATAGAGGCTGAATATATTGCAATGTTTAAGGTTGATTATATTGCAGCACTTTGTATGTGCTTAATCAGCGCCATGGATGTACAAAGGCCACAAATTCAAGTTTACATAAACAGAAATATGGTTCTCAATTAATGGTCAATCATTTCAATTTTGCAAATGTTGAGTCGTTTAGCAGTTTAAACATCAGCAGCAAATACATAATCATATTGCTTACCATAAACTTTCTGCTAGCTACCGTGTTAAAGGTCTGCATTACCTTTGGTGAGATCCACACAGCTCACAATCTGTAGAAACTTGCCGCTTCAACGGATACTTTGTTAGCGCGGATGTTGAGTCTAGGTGGGTAGCATAAATACTTGTCTACCTTGTCAACGAGTCCGTGTTGAAGGCAGGTATTCTGAAACACATCAACTAACATGTGGTGTGCCACTATGATCAGTTCTAGGGCCATTATTATTCACTGCCTACATATCACCTCATGGGAATCTTTTATATAAACAATGTCTGCAATACCGCTGATATGCTGCTGATACCCAAATCTATTTTACGAATACTCCTTCGCAAAAATATGCGGATGTTGTACAGACCAAATTATAAGAATGCATTCGACAGCTAAGATTATTGATGGCAAACTCTTTTCTAAGACTGAGATTTTATTTTTACACCAAATACCAGCCGTCGTTTGGTCCAGTTACAATTGGTGATGTAACTGTATCTACATCAGAAACAGCCAGAAACTTACTGATAGACTCACAGTTTACGGGAAACTTACTGATAGACTCACAGTTTACGGGAAACTTACTGATAGACTCACAGTTTATGGGAAACTTACTGATAGACTCACAGTTTACGGGAAACTTACTGATAGACTCAAAGTTTAGGGGAAATGTTATGAAATCAACTCAATCTCTCTTTCGTCAGATTACAATATAAGGAAGCACATGAAAGTACCTGAACCAATCCACTTCTGAAATTCTTGTCCACGCATTTATATAATCTCGGCTTGATTATTGCAATTCGCTGCTGTATGCAGCCCATTCGTACATTGTCGCAAAACTGCAACAAGCACAAAATACTGCAGCCCGCCTTGTTCCAAACACATCATGCCTACCCTTCGTTGGTTTTCATTGGAAAAACGCATCTATGTATGTATATATGTATATATATGTATGTATGTATGTATGTATGTATGTATGTATGTATGTATGTATGTATGTATGTATGTATGTATGTGTATGTATGTGTATGTATGTATGTATGTATGTATGTATGTATGTATGTATGTATGTATGTATGTATGTATGTATGTATGTATGTATGTATGTATGTATGTATGTATGTATGTATGTATGTATGTATGTATGTATGTATGTAGTGTATGTATGTATGTATGTGTATGTATGTATGTATGTATGTATGTATGTATGTATGTGTGTATGTATGTATGTGTATGTATGTATGTATGTATGTATGTATGTATGTATGTATGTATGTATGTATGTATGTATGTATGTATGTATGTAGTGTAATGTATGTATGT
Source organism: Urechis unicinctus (assembly GCA_034190875.2). Classification (NCBI taxonomy): domain Eukaryota; kingdom Metazoa; phylum Annelida; class Polychaeta; order Xenopneusta; family Urechidae; genus Urechis; species Urechis unicinctus. Next base: position 39,672,238 of record CM067352.1, on the reverse strand, counting down.
ATGTATGTATGTATGTATGTATGTATGTATGTATGTATGTATGTATGTATGTATGTATGTATGTATGTATGTATGTATGTATGTATGTATGTATGTATGTATGTATGTATGTATGCATGTATGTATTTATTTATTTATGTATGTATATACCTCGTGCAATTAATTTACGCTTCAGATATAAGGTTGCATTCAGAACGCCCGATAGACCGCATTATGACGTCATAGAATATACAGCTTAGACGCACAGTAATAGTTTTAGAATAGTTAACCCCGCATAAAGTATTCCATTTCAGTTTAGAATGGTCCTTTTTGAGAACGGAATACAAGCTCCAATGGTTTTTCCTATTGAGGCTACTGGTACTTCAGCCCAAAGTATATGTCTATTTTAGGTTTGCAATGGCGATAGAAGACTGATGTTTGGGAATTCTTACTTGGACTTCGAAGCCTCGGACAGATCTAGCTGTGTAATGTTTAAACTTTCGAGATGAAGGCACGGTATGGTGTAACTCACCATATCCACAAATTCCGTGGGATATACATCACTGGCAGATTGCTTGGGTAGGCTACAGCCAGAGGGAAGTCTCGAGGCATCGAGGCCATTACATAAGCGAGCATAACCGGTGTAATCACGCTAATCGAACACGATGTGCCAGCTAAAAGCATAATTCGATTTTCCAGTATACAGTCATGTATACGAAGCGTTAACAGTGGTATTTATTGGGAACAATGTTAATACGTCAGTGGGGATGCAAGTTCCATTAAACATAAACTGTCTTTGACAATCTCGCATATATTTGGCAGCAGACGAGGTCGCCATCATGTGAATCGTGATGAAGAGCTCGTTTCCAAACCCTCTAGCGGACATGTTAACCGTTCAAAAGCGCTTTGCTTCGCGTTCAAGGCTCACCTCGTGTGTGAGGGTACATAAATAGCGCTTGTTCATTTTTAGCTGTAGTTAATTAGGCCCCGAATTCTGACAGATGAGGCAGTTCTCTGCTTATAGGTGCAGTGACGTGTTATCCAAATTATCTTCGTTATGTATGATATTTCCTTCACAACCTTCTCAAGACATAGGGGTGTTTAGCACGCGTATGTCTAAGACACAGCGCCGCGTAAGGTAGCGTTGATTTAGTATGCGATTTGGCGCTATCTACCCCTATTCTTCCTTCATTTCATGCTTACTGGCGCCAATCTACGACGGCATCTTCCTTTAATGATTTACGGTGTATGAAAAACCTTACTGGGTGTGGTACATACACTTTCATATAGAAATTAATAAGCAGATCGGGTCATTTTCAGGCGGATGTAGATTGTTATAGCTTTCCAATATCCTGCTTTACTGGGAGTCGATGGGTATCTGGAATATATGTAATGACAAATGTGATGCCAGCCAATGCCACATACAGTCACATAGCTGTTGCATCATACAACATTGCCTCTGGTTGATGTGAGGGCGAGTCACTGACATCAATAAAGTCAAGACTAACTCTCACACGCCCGGATGGTCGCTGTTGATCCCGTCGAGGTTTTACATAGGTCACAAATTCAACATTACGCTATCAGTTAACGGAAATAGGGTACTCTGCCAAGGACAGCTGACCATTACTCATCATCCCAACATTTCTTGTGATTCGGCGTTAACCGATCTTTCTCAGGCCGATGGTGGACAATACATTATTTCGGTAGTCAAATTTGATTTATTGCAAACCTTGGATATTTGATCACAAATGGAACATTCTACAGAAGTAATAGTGTTCGTAATATTGGCCTTCACATGATGTGATCAACACCGTGTTTAACATGAAGACAGCATTCGCTACCACTTAAGCAACATGGTCACTCTAAATTACTGAAAGAGCTTGGTGCAAGCCACGATAAGGCTTCCGAAACCTTTCATTAATCAAATTATGTGTGAACTTAAACTACAAGAGGCTCGTAAGCGAGTACCATTTACAATCATTCAATATGATATTGCCTTAGGGATGTCTTGGTTGTTGTATTTCTATTTATATATGTACATACGTCATTGACACTACTTTGTAAGATGTTTCCATTGAAACTTGCTGTTGGCCCAAGAGGGCTTACTGATATAATGCCGATTTTTACGTCGTCAGTTTTCAGTGCGATGTTAAATGTTATGTTTCACACCCATTTGCGCTGTCAAGCCACCCTTTGATTAGCTAAGCAATGATGCTTTAGGGAACGCGAACAGAACAAGTTTCGAACGGTCTAATTTCGCAATGGATTTCAGTATTTACACAACTGCTGGATGTTGCACTTTCGTATAACCAGTTCGTGCTTGTATGGCCAACTGCCTTTCATTTGCGCCAAGCAATGTTTGCAACATGACATTATCAACAAATGCGGCAACCAAGACACCACACGCGCCTGAATCATATTATGTTTGGGTTATCGATCTCCAATACACCTCTACTCGTCATATTGCCTAACGGTAGCGGCAGGTTGAGACCAAGCTGAATGGATTTGATAATGTGAGTGATTTCCCAACCTGAATCATAGGGAACCAATTGCTGTTATGCTGCCAGGCAATGGTACATATTCCATCTATCTGTGCAGCAATCATCAATCGGTTGATTGGCCGTGTCGTCACACCTGTGATATATAATTTAGTTTTTTCGTTACTATGTTGGTAAGTATGTAATTCTATCACGACACTCTTGTGATACTTAATGTCTTCTGTGTGAACTTCGTGACAATAACCGGGACAGTTTTATTTAAGCATACATTGACCGTGTCACACTTCCACGTGCATTGGTTTTATGTGTCGTTACCCTCAAAGATCGGTTATCATCCTCAAGAATATTCGAAAGTACATTTAATCTGAAAACCGTACATAGTACATTTTGTGCTAGCATTGCAAACTCGGCAGCAATCTACACGGATTCAGAAATATTGTTCGATTACATATGTCAAGATGAAAAATTTAGTAAGGCGTTTGCTAGGTCCGTTTTAAGAATACTATAGTTGATTTCTCCTCAACCATGACAGATATCTACAAGGTTGTAATTTACCATGTTTAACAGTAAAATTTCAAAACCTCACATGGTACACCACGCCGCCCTCATACATTTCTCCACAACAATAAGGTTAAACGTACATGAACTCGAAGTATTAATGTTAAGTGTAAATGAAAAGTCAATTTAAGGCACACAACAGAACAGTTAGTTTGCATAGATTTTCCATTTCCACTCTGAATGGTCTGTCTTGACTACACAAAGCAACAGTCAAGCTCGTATACATTTTCCTTTCGAGTCTCAATTTAAGCTCAACGTATATATCCCTTTAAGGCTCGCAATGACGCTATTAGACTCGTTTGTCATGGAGGCTAAGAGGGGCAATATCAATCCATCTTTGAATAACAATCCAAGCTCACTGCAGAAAGGATAGCAGTTAATAAAAGATCATTTAAGGCTTAGAATTCACTTCCAATCAACTACAAGTTATCGTTCGAACAACATATAGAGTCGAGTTTTGTGGCACTTTTCCCTGTGCAGCTACCAATCACGAATCTATATGTAATTCCACTCTAGCCTTGCATAATAGCTGGACAATGGGAATGACATCGTCCGCAAGAAATGACCAGCCTCATGACGACCTACGTCAATATAGGGTCGTTGTGTTCTCCTCGCAGATATGGATTTGACATGACATATAACCCAAGGTTATAAAGTGGCATATAACCTCTCAATCTCAGTCAGCCTGTGTGGGCGGCGACCTGTACATGATTGCAGAAACAGGCTGACTGTGGAGACCCCAAACACAATCTGGTATTCACTTTGAAAATACACCTGCCTCGGTATACATACTTCAGCATTAGACAAACCCAAATCAGCAATGCTCATATTGATGACTGCGCTTCATATCTGCCGATATTCACCATTATACACAGCTCTATGTCGCATTTGTTAAAGTAGCGGAGATCTAATCAAACAACTAGCACTATAACATCCAATACAGCACTATCCTATGTGAGCTTCAGAATCACCTGTTTTTTTGTGTACAGTAATCTGTCAGTTGCCCATAATCAATCAATATATACAACCCCACGTCTCTGGCGTCTGTCAAATCAAACCATATCTTGGATAAAAGACTTAACAAGCACTACCGCTAACATACGGTAGGTTTTTCTGTTACTTCTTCGGCTATTCATTGTTAATGTATTCCTTATTAGTTACGCATCAAGGTCACCTGCATTACTTAATAGCTTTACCGCTTTTCCTGAAACCGTGCATTGGTAAAAACTGCATGAGGCTGGTCGAAACAAAGCACCTACCGATCTTATAGTGGCGAAGCAACCCGACCATTGTATTACATTCCACTGTTTTATTGAACCATAAAGCTGTCTTCATGTTCTGTGCATGGGGCACATTTAAGTAGATTATGCTTCACATTGTAATTGACTAAATGGCAAAAGGCGGGATGGTTTAAAATTTTCTTATTCAAATACCGAAAAGCTTTTCGCAATCTGCATTTTACTCGCTCAGATTTACCTTCCAGGTAGTGTTATTAATTGTATAGAAGAGGCAGGTTGAGATAAGATGAACTGCCTGGCATAACTTCCGAAGCCATTCACATGCTGGGTTTACGATATGACCTTGACCTCGGTCGAGCGGTACCAGCTGAGTTTTCAGTACATTATATAGGACCACTCTGGTTGTTTACTTCCTCTCAACGTCTAAGCTTGTGATCACTTACTGTGTACGCGTAATAAAGCGCAGAAGAAGTTTTAGCTCGTGCAGTTTCCTGGACATGTGAAAGTGATAACGGTTGACCTACAGCGCTACAACCTAAGATTTGTCTCTTGGTGGCAACACCTAAATATTAAACAGTGGTCGGTCAATGGTAACTTGGGGCGGTCATCAAGAAGGCTTCGAGGATGTTTGGGAATGAAATACTTGGTCTGTTCGGTCTGTTATTGTTGAATACAGATCTAGCTGTTTTATATACAACTTTTGATACGAAGGCACGGTATAGTGGTACTCACCACATCAACAGATTCATTAGGATACCGACATTAACTGGTTGGTTGGGCACGCTACAGACAGAAGGAAGCCCGAGGCATCAAGTACTTGGGAGGGCATTACATAAGGGATCATAACCTGATAACCGGGCGTGTTCTACGATGTGCCAACTCAAAGCGAAATTGGATGCCGCTTGTGTCATGATTATAAAGATTTAAAGTGATGTTTGATGGAAGCTATGCAAAAGTGGAAATGAGGATGAAAGTTTCAAAACACGTTAAATTCCTCTTATTTGATATATTTCTATTAGTAGATCAACTTTCCGCTGTTCTAAACGAGGGCATTCTGGTTCCGGCAGTACGATGTTGTCACCATCATGTTGGGGTGTACTCGTAGACCGTACTCAATATTGAATATAGACCTGGCAGTACAAGGCAGCATCACCAAAGTCACGAGTTCACATAGGCGCTGTTAGATTGTTGGTTGGGGTGTTCATTGTGAAACCTACTATACATGTAAAATCCAGTTTCCGCCTTCAATATCAACAAAAGCTTGTTGAAAACGTCCACCAGTGAATCCCTGTCGCAGTGCCCCGAGCGGTGCTAGATCAGCCGTGGCCGTGGCTTATGCGACAAGCGATTGGACGTAACGCGTACACAGCGAAGAACAGTACAGGCTTCGGTCAAACGGTTATGTAAGGTTCCGATATGTCCATTGAAGTAAATCATAGCGATGCTAGTCCTCCATGAATACCTCATTCAATATTCACAATAGCCATTTAAGCCTTACACCAACAGTCCATTAGTGTGACTGTGTCAGGGCTACATTATATATGCCATTGTAAGATCGCAATGACGAACAATAGCCAGATACACATACTATCTGTGAGCATCCTAAGGAGGGTGGAGCTTAGCAATGTCCACCGACACCACCAGCATCACCCCCACCCCCCCCCCCCCCCCCCCCCCCTCCTGACCGACTCCCGCCGAAGTCATCACCTCACTGATATGGACTGATATGGCACACACTCACTAGCTAACGGCCCCCATATCGCTATGGCTATCAAACCATGCTCCGATACGAGGTACATCACATCCTCTCTGTAGGACTTGTTGTTGAAACATGCTTACTGCATGCGGAAACGTATAGATGACAATGTTATAATCACATTCATGAGTTTATGTGCAAGAGACTATTGCAAGAGGAACTTAATGTGGTGTAGCGAAACAGCGAGGTGATCCTGCTTTACTACATACGATTCATTGCTGGCGGATACGCATTTATACTTGTTAGATTCACATGCGCTTTACTTCGCATTCAATGCTCTCCTAGGTCGCTCGTACATACATTGAGCTTTTTCGTATCACTTTAGTTAATAAGAACCCGGAAGCTACCAGTTTAGGTGGTTCTCGGCTTCTAAGTTGAGTGACGTGTAATCCAAACTTTCTTCATTATGTATAGTATTGCCTTCACAACTTTCTCAAGACATACGGGTGTTATGCATGCCTTCCTAGCGTATATCTAAGACACCGCGTCGTATCAGCTAGCGCCGTGTTAGTGCGGATGCTGGCGCTGTCTGCCCGTTTGCCGTTGATATAATGACAACTCCAGCCAATATCACAAACTCTCATAGAGTTCTTAACATCACATGAGTATGTGTAACAGCTTCAAATTGGCCGTATTGTTAACCACCAGCGTTATTAAGGGTTTCACAATATACTTTCTGTTAGTCAATAGGTCAAAGATTATACTTTGTGTTAGCCTGTAGGTCAAAGATTTTACATTCTGTAAGCCTGTAGGTCAAATGTTATGTTGTTCTCTCCCCATATGGTAATGTCGCGGATTGCGTATTGTAACCTGACCATTATGTAAGATTCAAAGATATTACCTTCCCTTTCACTGACTTACCGGCTCTTCAAGCAATCTGCAGCTTCAATGGATGCAGCTTGACTGAAAATGATTCTGTCAATGTCAGCGTTTATCTGATTTCACACAGTAGATCCTGCACAAGTAGAATTTACCGTATACCTCGGGAATGCGATCAAAGATAATCTAGCCACAGATGGACCCGTCATTTTGTCAAATAACACCATGAACAATTCTTACGCCATTCGCGCACGGTGTTAGTATGCTTAGAGCCCCATATGGACGGCATTGCTTGTGTACGCGGCTAATGAATCAGTAGATTTGTAATGGGTAACTTCCAGAAATTTAAAGTTGAATGTTTCCGCCCTTTCATCGTCTAAGGTGGAAGGGGTGACGTATTTTTTTAAGATGGCGGGAAACGAAGATGTTAACGTATTGACTGACTGCGTGATGCGTGATGCGTGATGCGATGGCCGAGTATCGGCATGATTGCTTCACGCATTGTTTGCTCAAGGTCGGATCATATTCACATACAGACACGGATATCTGGGAGTTTGTGACGTCATCAGCTGGATATCAGAGCTGGTGATTTTGATTAAATACACAAAGGCCCATACAACTATTAGTAACATCGACGCAATGCTGTCAGGTAATAAAGCAAAGCAACATTCTGTAGTACATTAGGTTATGAATATGACAATGCAAGACCACCCCCACCCCCTACCCCCACCCTCGTCACTATTTAAATGATTGAGGAATTATAGACTTTCAACATAGATAACAGGTAACACGACAGTTGCTCGCTGAATGCGTCAACTCGAAGAAGCGAATGATTGCAGTTGATTGAAGAGGCTGTACCACTGTGTATACGAACCATTGTTGGGTCAAATTCACGCTGCTACTAGCTCTGTGCCGGCTTATAATAAAGCTCCAATTAAATCATACCGAATGGAAAATGTGGCTCGTGGTGACATCTCCGTAATTTATACGCTTGTTTGCTATTAAATGTCGCCATTTAATCAAACTATGTGCCCTATTTGTGTGATAAGATAAAGCAACAGTAACGCTACATCGGTAATGACAGGTGTCAAAGGAGGTATCTATTCTTAGACGTATTACATGCACGAATTCTCAAGATCGCCCCCGTAAAGCGAATGATTTCCCACCGGTATTAAAGGGTTAATATATTGTATTGTTTAAGGTAGATTATGCTGCAGTACCGGAACCAATTGCAGGTGTGCTGCCAGGTAATGGTACATATTCAATCTATTTGTGCGTGCAACCATGAATCGATCGATGGCAGATGAAAACGATAATAGTTAACACAAGTGTTGTATCATCATAAATCATTACTCATGTATAACATTATCACCCTATTAATCACGACAGTCTCTTGTGACACATGACGTCATCAGCATGCATTTCGTGACAATACCCGAGACATTTCCATTCGAATGCTTGTTTGCATGTCAATGACCATCCCTCAGCTCAAAACGCTGTGAGGCGTTTATTAAGATGCTATCATATCCATTTTCGAATACCTAGTTGACTTCCCATTTCCTCTGAGTAATGCAACAAGACGTTTTCCATCCATACATTCAATTATTAATAATAATAATAATAATATTCATTTCGTACACAAGGTACATTCAACTCACACAGAGAAAGCACCCAATGCAGAAAACCGATTAAATTAATATTACATTAAGCACATGTTATTTATAATAAGATGCACATCGCGCTTGTGAATGTATGGCATATAAAGAATAGGTGCCATTTGCAAAAAAAAATCTATATAGCTAAAGATAGAGAAGCGTCCCCCATGGAATTCATTGTATCATTAACACTTTTTAAAACAGTGGACAATGAAACATGATCAATATGAAACTTGTTAATATCATACCTTGCACATATGTATGTGAGACTATTGCATGCATTTGATTGACTAAGCTGCTACTTTGTCCCTAGTGGATGTATATAGGCCACAACTAGATTGCAAAAACAGAACTATGGTTCATGGTCCGTCCACATCATCAGCCCAGCGTCTCTAGTGCCGGCAACCCCTTTCACATCTTGAATATAGTACTTATCAAAACAATCATCCACTTATACACTTGTTCTCTTTTCAATTGTTTCGGTGACCACTTGTTATTCATTGTTAATGCATTTCACGCTAGTTATACATAAACACCACCATCATTAGTTTTAACCGCTATGTCGCACTCCTGAAACTGTGCATTGATGAAATATTACACAAGCCATTACTGCATGAGGCTTTTATCCTGGTCGAAAAAGGCATGACTAGTGTTCTTCAAGTGCAGAAATACCCGGAACATTATTACAATCGTGGCTTCTATCGATCTGTAGAGAAGGCTTCATTTATTGCACATGGGATTCAGCCGTGCTTTCGGACAGATTAAGCTTCACAGTAATGAACCCAATGTAAACTCAGATAGCACGCGTGCATAAAGCATCAAGCACAAGTGAACAAGATCTCCCCTTGATTTGGTGACTTTCGGCTGTTGGGTAATTCTCTGCTTTCATGCGCAGTGATGTGTTAGGTAAACTACCATCATTATATGCTATATTCCTTTCGTTATCTCCTCAACACAGACTGGATGTCTGCTTGGTATCCATACTTACATGTAAGACCGGACTTGGACAGGGGAGGCTAGCAGTCATACCGCTGTTCTGTTACAGATACTAATGCTGTATATCCGTGTATCGCTCTTACAATGCTTCATAACGCCAATAAACCATGGTGTCCGTCTATAAAGGTGTTCTGTGTTGTGTCAAACACATTGGTAGTGCCTGGTATTTAACAATAAACATCTGATTGTCTTTGTTCCGTTGCGTCGTAAATCGCGCAAGTTTCGGAAGCATGCAATAAGGGCTGTCCTGCAGCCAGCCGAATGAACGACCAAAGATTGAAAGAATGAAAGCCCTTCTCACGTTACAGTGATATCAAATATCTCTGCAGCTGCCGCCATAACACTTGCTGAGAAAAATGGTACTATTTCTTAATCTTTACACTGGGTAATGTAACACATTCTTTTCTAAAGCTGTTTTTGAATTGAGTAGGCATATTATTTGTCGTGTCATCGTCAGTAGCTGATGCGGACTCCTTGGGGTACCACTCAGGGTGTTCCTAATTACAATACCACTCAGCTTTAGTCATTTGAATGGTTTAACCTCAGCCTTGAGCTTCTCGGCATTATGTCTGACTGCATAGAAAGCGACTGGTTAATGTCTAATTGTCCAGTTCCTATTCGTCAGCAGCTGTTTACACGCTTAGCTTTTATCTTTGTGGTAGCATGATTTTATGGCAAGAGGCAGGTTGAGGTAAATTGACCTAGATGCTATTTATTAGTATCGCCATCCAAACGGTGTGGCAACAGTCTTGTTGTGCTTGAGGAGGATGGTGTGCTTGAAGTTGCAGATGATGTCGCTTAGTGATGAGTCAACATGTCAATCCCGTCCGGGTGGTATCAGCAGCCTACACGTCAGGTTTATGTACGCTGTAGATAATACCAAAGGTAGTTTACGTCGTTTGCATAGCTCAGCTTGGGACCATTGAATGTGCTCGAGGGAACTTTGGGTTGATAAGGTTTCCAGGATATGTGAAATAAATTAAGGTTGATTGAATTTATCCAGTTCAGGGCATTTAATTAGGTAACGCTAGGGGGTGGTATGGAGGTAATGTGGGCGAGCGTTGTGGAGTGTTTTGGGAGGTGTTATTGTAGGTGTATGGGCTGGTGTTATGGTGCGTTACGGGGCAGTGACTTAGGGATAGGGATACAAGCAGGAGAGTGTGGTAATGACACAACGCCTCCAGTGAGCATTACAAAGCAACCCATCACGAACTCACTCTACAATCAATACGCGACAACCCATGGCACAGCCTGCAATACATCATGTGCTAGTCTAATTGTAGGCATATCCAGCAATACTAGCCGCTGTACACTAATGGAAGTAAGTATCATCTGACCTCACGAGCCTTATCAAACGGGAACAAATAACCCCAGCCCAATAATTAAAGTGAATATCAGGTAGCGCTACACCATTCATAAATACTGTCCTGTTTTCGGACATCCCTTTCGTTGTCTGTATCTCTTCATCACAGTGAATGGATGCAAGGCAGGGTGGATGCGACGCGGCGGCTTGTTGACGCACACATGGGGGTATCATGAACGCATGGTCACAAAGAACTCTTATTTTTTTGCAACCACCCACCGAGGCTGGCGTCACTGAATCCATTCTCTGCGTTGATATCTGGATCCTATTCGTGGGCACTGTTAACCAAAAACATCAGCTGAAGTAATATTGGGATACTGAGCAATATGTTCGATGTTATGTGTGATTGATGGCGATCGTGTTAGGCCTAAGCATCCTTACTGAATAACATACAAGTGCTGTTATGGGTCAACTGGGCGCTATGCGTCGATGAATGACAGATGGGTGGCGCTGTCAAATCAACCAGCTTGGTCTCCGTGGAGACGTATTTTCACAGAAACCCCAGGGCAGCCAATTTCTCGTTACATACCCTACATCGCCCCAGTCCGTTTAAACATCCAGAGGAGCGGAATTCGCGGACGCTCGCTCCCTTGTCGCCGTGTAAACCTACTCGTCCGAGCACCAAGCCCAGTTTGCTGTCGGATTACCAGAAGACGCAGCCGACACTGCTGCACGATAATCAATGGTAGGTCGCCGTCAGGCTTTGTGGGCAACAGATTGGTGAGATGCTCTGACGCGCGGCCCGCAGCGACAGACGCAGCTAGGAACTGAGTGAAAGTAGATGCTCAGATGCAGAAATCGCTGAGTGGCGCTGCTGCTGAGAGAGAGAGAGATGCGTTCTAGTATGTACTGCCAGACGAGGTCTTGAGTGGCGTGGCGCTCCTGACGTTGTTGGTGTAGCTTGCTCGGATTCGTGTACACCCTACTGTCCACTAAACCACAGGTGGTGAAGCGTCTTTTGCACGGCGGGGAACGGCAGATGAATTAACTGTCATTTATAGAAATATGATGTTGTGATCGCAGCTTCAAACGTTGACGCAACACATAGTGGAAGAATATATAGACTTCTGTTGCAAACAACTGTGGTCTAAGGATACGTAGACTGCGCCAAACAACCCTTTTCAACGCCCTAGGGGAGTAACATACAAACTCGAAACGTACGGCTTTATCAAAAGGAATTATCTGCGGTCCCTGTCTATTTGAGGGTCAATGTACTCACCGGTCGAGATGGAAGCAAAAGGCGTGACTAACAATGTGGGATATAATTACGGTAAAGCTATTTCTTTAAGTGTTATTTCATTGTGTAATGATTACCGTATTGTAAGATTAAAAAATGTGAGAAATCGCCTGTTGTTGACAATATACGCGGCTCACCTACAATGTTGTTTAAAGCGCAGAACATCTGAATTTCAATACAGTAGGCGCGGGACATTCACCTCACTTGTACAGTATATTAGGCGCGGTACGTTCCCCTCACCTGTAAAGTATATTCGGCGCGGGACGCTCCCCTCAATTGTACAGTGCATTTGGCGCGGTATGTTCCCCTCACCTATACAGTGTACTAGGTGTGAGACATTCACTTCATCTGTAGATAACAGTTGGCTTTGTGTAGGATGTTTACTTCATTTATAGAAAGCAGTTCAATTTGTGTGTTGCGTTCACCTCGCCTGTAAATGACAGTGCCCTTTGTGTAGGGTGTTTACCTCACCTGTAGATAACAACGACCTTTATGTAGTGCGTTCACCTTACCTGAAGATAACAGTCCGATTTTTGTAGGGCGTTTACATTACCTTTGGATAATAGCGTGCTAGGTATAGCACGTTTACATTACCTTTGGATAATAGCGTGCTAGGTGTAGCACGTTAACATTACCTTTGGATAATAGCGTGCTAGGTGTAGCACGTTTGCATTACCTTTGGATAATTGCGTGCTAGGTATAGCACGTTTACATTACCTTTGGATAATAGCGTGCTAGGTGTAGCACGTTTACATTACCTTTGGATAATCGCGTGCTATGTGTAGCACGTTTACATTACCTTTGGATAATAGCGTGCTAGGTGTAGCACGTTTACATTACCTTTGGGTTATAGCGTGCTAGGTGTAGGACGTTTACATCACCTTTGCATCATAGCGTGCTAGGTGTAGGACGTTTACATCACCTTTGAATTATAGCGTGCTAGGTGTAGGACGTTTACATTACCTTTGCATTATAGCGTGTTAGGTGTAGGATGTTTACATTACCTGTAGATAATAGCGTTCTATGTGCAGGAGGTTAGTCTCACCAATATTTTACAGTACGGTAAATGTGTGGTCTTTACTACACCTGTAGATAAGAGCGTACAATGTGTGGAACGTTTACAACACCTGTAATGTACTGGTGTATGACTGGGTGTTAAACCTGTAGATATCTGTGTACTTGGTGTGAGTTTACCTCGTATGCAAAATACAGTATGCTAGTACGGCAAGTTTACCTAGCCTCTGTATTTCGGTGTGCTATATGTAAGACGTTATTCTCACCTATATATGGTACGGAACCTTTATCTCACTTAAACATTACAGCTAGCTAGGTGTAGAATGTTCAGCTCACCTGTGGATAACAATGTTCTAGGTGTGAAACCTCCCCTATAAATAACAATGTATTGTATCAGGTGAAGGACGTTTACTTCTCCTGTAGATTACAGTGCACCTTGGTGAGGCGTATATTTCACCTGTAGATTACCTCACCAATATAGTACAGTGTATAATGTGTAGGAAGTTAACCTGGTAACTATGCAAGGTATTGGGAGTTGACCTCACCTGTTAGAGGTCATTCATCTCAGCTGACGTTTGTAGGGTCATAGGCAGAGGAAGCACATGTACTGGTGTAGTGCATGGCTTCAAATAGGGTCAGATCTCGGCCTTTCATATTATAGAAGAATAGTGTGCGCTATTGCTTTTGAACATAACTTGACCTCACGAGCTGATGACTGTCTTCGTTGGGAAATGATAGTTTTTTTAAATTTTATTAATAAGGGGCGTTCTGCATTGGTAAGCTGAGGTCTCGTGCTGATGTATTGTTAGCTCTATCTCTGAGAGATAATGGTTTGAACGTCCGGACCTGGAATATCGGGCTGTCTAGTGATATATAGACTGTTATTTAATGTTACGCCGATGGCTCTTCTAGTCGGTGTTAGCAGACATTGACAATCTTATTCTTTTAGGTCACGTAGTGGATCCAATGAAGTCGATTCGTATTATACCACGAAATGTTGCGCGTTTTCAATTTATGCATCATTTCATATCATGCCTGAACATATCATACATATTTGCATATCGCATCTAATTATTACACCTTACAACATCTAATCTTGCTTATTATTGTCATAAGTCCATATATTTTGTTCACATCACGTCTAATAATCCATATCAAATATCCAATCGTTTCATGGTAAGTCATATCATAACGCATCATACCATACAAACATACCAGCCAACAAGAAGTCAAGCTGCCTGTTGTTGTTGCTGGTATATCCCTGTTGTACATTCGGTAAACCATGGTGAATATCAATTATAGAAAACCATCTTACGGCCATCAACCTTACTTTATAGCCCATTCTACCGTCAAGCTCTACGATTCACTAAATGACAATAAAGCGAGGATGTCAGTGACGTACTATGAACCCCGCTATGTTGAGAACACTTTCGACAAACCCCCTGGGACTGCCTGTCAGTACACACCAGCGGTTGTGTGTAAGATAGACATTGAAAGGGCGAGCCTTATAGGTCTGGGATGTGCTTCACTCCGCGCTTACAGGAGCCTTTAATCAATTAGCACATTCGCCAAAATCTCTCAAGATTGTTTCATTCTCATATCAAGGAATGAAGTAATACCTGGCGCATAGACCATACGCTTTCCGATTTCCAAAGACATTGTATTGAGAGAGAGAAAACCGTATGGCATCGCTATTGCCGTTATAAGCTAGCAGCCACCGTGTGTGACGTCATCAGCTGGCGTTCGCTCCAGCTTCCGTCAACTCGCGAACGGTGCCTCCGGGGATGCGGTGTTACACCGGTTTAATGTCTTGAACGGCCGTGAGCTTTTAACTAACTTTCTTATGAAACCACTTTTTTCTCCTTTTCGAACCTGATATCCTGACAAAGCATGTGTAAAGTTCTATACAATTACAGACATAGGCGCGACCAAAATAACTAATTTTAATAACTTAGTTTTTAGTGGGTGCAATTTATTGTAGTCTTATATTACCACATTTAAAATAATATATATCATGTCATAATAGAGAAAGAGTGCACTGTTATATTGATTCACGACCCCATATTGGTCTACAAGACATTGTTGTGCTTCACCATATTGTGTATATAAGTGTATCCCCGTTTATTGCCCTATACTCCTCATCTGCCCTCACCCCCCCCCCCCCTCCCTCTACATCCACATCCACGTTAGCACCAATTCCACGTGTTGCCTTCAAACCCACCCCACGCTTCAACACAGCGCTGCCTATGTCGTCTCGTTCGCCTATAATCTCGTGCCATACAGCATGTCGCCGGTCCTATAATCTCGACACGTGCCCCATACAGCACGTCACCGGTCCTATAATCTCGGCACGTGCCCCATACAGCACGTCACTGGTCCTATAATCTCGGCACGTGCCCCATACAGCACGTCACTGGTCCTATAATCTCGACACGGGCCCCATACAGCACGTCACTGGTCCTATAATCTCGACACATGCCCCATACAGCACGTCAATGGTCCTATAATCTCGACACGTGCCCCTTACAGCACGTCACCGGTCTTATATCCATCACTCCGAGCTGAGCGGCGACCCTGCCCGACCCAAGCGTCTCTATCTCCTAGCTTCGTCACATACTTTAAACCTATTGGGTTCCTAGCGTTATTTTCACGATCAATTGTCTTCTCCCTCTCTCTCCCTTCTTATTGCCACGATCAATTGTCTTCTCCCTCTCTCTCCCTTCTTATTGCCACGATCAATTGTCTTCTCCCTCTCTCTCCCTTCATATTGCCACGATCAATAGTCATCCTTCTCTTTTACAGGCCGCGTCGGTATTCTTTGCAGCTCCTTATCATCGTGACCGGGATTCTTCCATCTCTGACTTTTCCCGCCTCCGCCTTTTCGCAAACTACCCCTAGCTGGTGTGTATAAGCCTATGAGTTGCATGTGTATGGTGGTCAGCGTGACGGTGGTCACTCAGAGCGGCTTAATAAAGTGCCGGATGCGTTTGGTGCCAGTCTGAGCTGGGTGGGTGCTCGTTTGTAAACGGGCATTTGTTTATCAACGGCAGGCCAAACAACGAAACCATTGACCCCACTCACACCTAGCTTTCCCAGTCCATTATAGCGTTATACTGGCGCGCCAGGCCATCACTTTCCCCTGCAGATTCTATATTGACTTACAGGAACCGGAGAAAGAACACCATAGTGGTTACGTCATGCTCACAACAAGCTGTCAAATGGCAGAAACCGTGCAATTATCGCATGGAGCAGGCTCAATGGCCAAGAGAAGCGGACTTGATGACTGACAGAAGCAGAAATTATAGCGCAATGATTGCCCAATGCTCACTCTAAGCTATTAATCGTTACAGTGACTAAGATAAGCCATAAAAGTCATAGCAAAATGGTTGCGCAAAGCTCAAGTTCTTCTCGAATCAATACCATACATTGGTCAGGTGGCATTACTTCTACTCACGACTAGTCCAGTATGACCCTGGCAGACTCTATAAAGCCCACATCAGCCACTGCTCTCCTCTCCATAAATACGGAAACCCTTGTGGTTGTATAGCACACCCACCTGTCCATACTCTCATTGATTATGCTGTATCCAATTCGCTTCACCTAACCAACTCTTTGATGCATCGCAACCGACTGTTTCTGAGTTTCCCCGCTATTTCCTATTGTCCAATCAGACTGGCATGGTTGGCATTCAAGGGGAAACTGAGACACTTTCTAAAGAAATATAATGTTTTATGACTGGCCTAGTCTCCCTGCCATGTAGATGGTGAGTGTGGAGTAGAGGTACGGTGTGGCTGTGTTGATAACGGACGTGTTTTGTCGTTGCAGCTGATGAGAACGCGGACGGACTCGGCTGCTGCGGCTGGGTGCTTACTGTCTTCTCATGGTTCGTCGTCGGCATCACCTTCCCGCTCTCGCTCTGTGTCTGTATGAAGGTAAGTCAATCCGCTCTCACTCTCTGTCTGTATGCAGGTAAGTCCTTTTACCATTTTATGTTCAAACTCAAAGGTTGGAGCATAAACATGATTTCCAATTAAACGCTTCCCTAGTCCTGATAAACTCTAGACCCTTTCAAGCCCCCATCTGCCCCACTCGCCAGTTTTGTCAGGGGTTTTACTAGGGTAAGCTCTAATGTTCGCCATGCCTTAACCCGACCAGTGAACATAATCATTACGTCACACACAGCTGTTCTAGATTGTTGGTATTGGTGCATTAGTGGTCTTGTTGAGATTATTGCCCAACAGCTCAAGTAGTACACCTACAGAGTTGTGTTAGGCCGTGGAAAGTCAACAATGAAACATGTGTTTAGCGGCTAAGGTGGCCCCAGTAAATAGATTATGTGATGCTGAAGATTAAATGGAAGAGATTATGATGAGGGTTGGCCGTGGATGTTTGGTATTGTTGACCATAGTAAGATAATAGAACAATTACTGATAGTGAAAACAATTGATGAACGTATTATGGGGGCAGACCCAGGTCGGCGCTGGTTTAAACACTGAGGGTAGCAACATGAGTTGATGGTGAATTAAATACTGACGGGAGCAACATAAGTTGATGGTGGTTAAAATACTGACGGGAGCAACATAAGTTGATGGTGGTTAAAATACTGGCGGGAGCAACATATGTTAATAGTTATTTAAATACTCTCCGGAGCAACATGAGTTGATGGTGGATTAAATACTGACGGAAGCAACATAAGTTAATAGTTATTTAAATACTCTCCGGAGCAACATAAGTTGATGGTGGATTAAATACTGACGTGAGCAACATAAGTTAATAGTTATTTAAATACTCTCCGGAGCAACATAAGTTGATGGTGGATAAAATACTGACGGGAGCAACATAAGTTAATAGTTATTTAAATACTCTCCGGAGGAACATAAGTTGATGGTGGATTAAATACTGACGGGAGCAACATGAGTTGATGTGGATTAAATACTGACGGGAGCAACATAAGTTGATGGTGGTTAAAATACTGACGTGAGCAACATAAGTTAATAGTTATTTAAATACTCTCCGGAGGAACATAAGTTGATGGTGGATTAAATACTGACGTGAGCAACATGAGTTGATGGTGGATTAAATACTGACGGGAGCAACATAAGTTGATGGTGGAATCAATACTGACGGGAGCAACATAAGTTGATGGTGGTTTAAATACTGACGGGAGCAACATAAGTTGATGGTGGTTAAAATACTGACGGGGGTAACATAAGTTGATGGTGGTTAAAATACTGACGGGGGCAACATAAGTTGATGGTGGATTAAATACCGACGGGAGCAACATAAGTTGATGGTGGTTTAAATACTGACGTAAGCAGCTGATGTTGATTAAAATGCTGACGATATGAATTAATGATGACCAATAGGATGGGACCAACTAAACTAGTCATTTGTTAGTTCACGCGATCAAGAGCACCTTAGGATAAAAGGGCTAACTGTGTTGAATGATAATACAAATTGGTTTGGAGGCGATTTGTTGCTGGTATGAAAAGACAATACTTCCCGCAAGTAACTTGAAACATTTCTTGTTAATGGGGTTCCATCGCTTTAACGTAAAAATAGAGATAAGTAATGGTTATGGGCAAAGCAAATCTGCTCTGATGTATTGCAAGGAGGAAAATGAACCGGATTGGTTAAAACTACGAAATGCACTGGATGTGTTCACTACAGATCGGCTGCACGCTGGTTGGCTGGTAACTGAGGCATTACATGGGCTATGATGACATGGCCATTAATGCATTTTCAATGTCCTATAGCATGCCTCATTGGATCAAAGTGACGGTCTATGAGCTGAAAGGGTTGGCCGCTTTGTATTCGCAGAGGTATATTTAGCATAACAGTCCCCGGTAACTTCAAAGAGAATGCTGCATACCTGGTACAGTTGCTACTAACTAGGTGCCTGCATAAGAAACAAGTGTGGGTAATTCTGACGAATTACCGTGGTTGCCAGAACAAACGCCACCTCCGTCGAAGCCATAGAAATATTTCACAATAGCTCTTGTGTGTTTCGTGATTGTATCGATTCGTTGGGACGAATATGCAATGCCCACGTGTACGTACACGTACAGGCTAGACCAAATAATGGCAGTAATACGTGTTACTCCACACATCGCCGCCGTCGATGTACATTTCACCGTGGCCGTAGTTTATAGCACTTTGATTGAAACGTGTCTGTTGACACACCACGGTGCCTAACACTCTCCAGCTAGGCTGGTTTGCTCGCGTAAAACGATTAATCGCCTCCGGTCGAACCTCCATAAAGGTCAAACACAACCCTGGTAGGGTAGTTCATATATAGTGGAATTTGTGATCAAATAGACAGTGGGTGTAAATGCTCAACACCAGCATGAACAACCTGATTAATTGTCAATCAGGGAGGTATTGAGCAATTAACAGTATCTCCATATTTGATGTAGCGGCTGGCTGCCATTTGACAAAAGTTATATTGATTCACACGATTATATTACATTAAATATTTAGCTCAGTTATTGTATACTGTGTGTTCGGTTGCTTTATACGAGGATAATATCATAGTCTGTCCCTGTGCGGTATGCAACCGAGCGCACTCCTACAAAAGGCCTATGTATTAAATGTTAGTATTGTATAGAATGTCGTTAGCATTAAAAGTTTGAGCGGGTTCGTATCAGTAACGGTTCGGATGTCAGGGTCTTTCTTTATTAACCATCATCAACCGGGAAAGACACACACACTAAAGGAGAGCGTTGTCATTAGTAATTTTTGCGGGTAAGAAGTCAATTGATTTTGGATGGACCAATTATTTTCGTGAGTGTGCCATTTCTATTACCTCTAGTGATAACGCTCTTTTGTGTAATAAGTCTCATACAGATGTTAATTATCGTCAGTAATTATAGCTAATAAGCCGTGTCATACATCACGTTGATAAAGCCCCCCCCCCCCCCCGCCCCCGCCCCCGTCCCATCGCACAGAGCGGAAAAAGCCCCTAGATGGGGGGGGGGGAGTGAAGCTAGGTAGTGCAATGCGCCCTTACATAGGTCCAATACCTCAGATATAAGCACGATCTTCAACATTTGCTGTTTTGCTAAGTATTGTGTGACACCGCCAAAAACACGGGGGGTAGTACTGCCTGGTGTAAACCTTGTCACCGAGGAATAATATCTACACAGCAGTCTGTGCATTTCAGCAAATGACACCCCTCGATTACAGTTATAAATTTGGCTAAATTTGTACTAATATTATTTAAAATCGATAAGAGAGTTTTATGTGAAATACTATTAATATATTGCCAAATGGCAGCCAGTCTTGACGCTGTGAGTTAAGCAACACGTAAATCAAACGTCTGTCATTTAAATATAGGTCGCGCATAAATTGCTCATTT
>CM067352.1:39449268-39649268 GCA_034190875.2 Urechis unicinctus | reverse complement strand
TAAGGTATAATATCATTTCGTTATTTCGCAATAAATTTATATTGCCGTAAATAATTGATGGCACTGAGACAGTATTCGTTGTAGATGCTTTATCTTCAAACCAACCCGTATTTCTGTCCTAGGTCATAGCCGCAGAGGGCGAAAATAAGGCGGCCCGTGCCCTGAAGGACGCTTCTGACATCATGAGTGAATCGTCCTCCGCTCTGCAGCTGCGTTATCTCCAAACCCTCAACACTATCTCAGCTGAGAAAAACTCGACCATCATCTTTCCGCTTCCTATCGAGTTTCTGAGCCACTTCTGCAAAACTAAATAAGTGCGCCAGGAAGAGACTCAGTGATCAGAAATCAGTGGTCCTGTCTCTAGAGACAGATGAGGACTTTTAACTCAGCATCATCACTCTCTTCATCATACTCAGATATTTTACACATTATAATCGTCTGTCGTGCTTGTGTGTGTATATCTTGTTGAAATTGTTGTTTATTATCATATAATATTTAACAAATTCAATCCACAAGTTACTTTTTACGATATTTCGAATTCGATATGAGCTGTAAATCTGAAGCACATTGCAGAAAAAAAAGGAATAAAAGTATATAAACAACATCTACTAAATCAGCGTATATCAGTTTTATCTTCTGTATAATATAAGTAATCAGTATTTGTTATCTTTGACATCTTGCGTATGATAATTATTGACTTGAAGATGCTAGGTCATCCATGGTCGTGACTTTCTCTAAACCTGGATAGAGAATTGGTTTAATCATGTATGTACATTATGTACATTAACCAGACCCCACGATCTCACCTTTGTTGCTGTGAACGTATATCTAAGCTTAAGTGTGTGATAGCTTAATACTTTGCGAGACCACTTGTTTCCTTGATAGTGCGCTGATACTCAGATGTCATTGTTCTCCACTTACGCGGCTCCGGCATTAGCGTATTGAACCACCATCGGCAAGCAGTCAATTCTTGAAAATATCTTTTTTAATATGTTGTACATTCAGCCTAAACCACAAAGACTTGACAAATTACTATGTTGTACACACAGGGATTGATGTTATTGGTAGAGTTATTTCATGTATGATACTCTAAAATGATCACTGCTATTCTTTCAAATGTAATAAAATTGCCAGTCTATGGTTGTTGTAAGCTTGTGGGTTTTTGTTTGAAAAATTTCGAGACCCAATATCAATTTTAGACAACCCCTATGATTTAAATGAAAGTTACCACAACATCGATTGAGAAAGATTAATGTGTCAACTAAATTAAATGTGGTATCAAAGATCCACCAAACAGTCACTGAAGCAGGTAATTTGCAGTGATTGGCCTCGAACATAGCTAACAGAATTATCACTTGACAAAATGGGGAAAATATGATTGCATATAGGAGCCTCGATTTGTTCACAACGATATTCGTGCATGTGTGACAGAAATTATGATTGATCAGATGTTATTTTCTAATCCATTTGGTCTGCTCGTCTTTTTGTAAAACGGAAGCATAAATGTTTTCATTAAATTCACATAACTCAAAGTTTTGGTAAGTTTCGACAAAATGATTTGATATGATAATGTAACACTAACTGATCCCAAATAGGCACGGTTGTGTTCAACAGGTGGTTCAAGAATACGAGAGGGCAGTCATATTCCGGCTGGGTAGACTGCTACTAGGTGGCGCTAGAGGACCAGGTGAGTGATTCATCAAGAATCTTGCCAATCAATTCAAAGACGTATTCAGAACTGTGTCAATGTGTCCACAATATAACAATTCTCCTGCAGTCAATTGTTGGTGCGTCATTCTGATAGAGAACGATTGATTTAGATTATGCAACAAGTGGTTGATTTGTGTACAGGTATATTTTTCGTGATGCCATGCATTGATACGTTCAGTAAGGTCGATCTAAGAACGGTGACCTTTGATGTGCCACCACAAGAGGTATTTACATCAATGCAAATAGTATCTGACTTTTAATTGTTGTGGACCTCCCTATGTGAACCATGTCATTATGTTCAATGAGGCAAAGAGTCCAGAAACCTGGTCAGATGTCCGTAATAAGTTATCTGTTGTGTGTTGGTCCGCTCAGGTGCTGACCAAGGACTCAGTGACCGTGTCCGTAGATGCCGTTGTCTATTACCGCATCAGTCGGGCCACTGTCTCCGTAGCCAACGTCACAAACGCCCATCGTTCTACTCGACTTCTGGCGCAGACCACTTTGCAAAATGTGCTCGGTACCAAGGAACTGGCTGAGATACTATCAGAACGAGCGAACATCAGTTATGTTATGCAGGTAGTGATACTACATGGAACATGGGCTTGGCCATTTTGATAAGACGTCATTCTTATCATATTCTAGCACAATCGAGACTGGGATATTTTAATGCGATTCGTGGTTTGGAGATTAACCTCCAATAAGTCTTGGTTGAGGAGGTTCCACCATCAAATGCGGTTCTCCCGTCCAATTCGCTATAGTTTATGAGGTTCTTCCGTCCAATAAGCCTTGCTTTAGGAGATGTCCCGTCCAATAAGCCTTGGTTGGGGTTTCCCTTCCAATCCGCCTTGGTTTTGGAGCTTTTTTGTCCAATAAGCCTTGGTTTTTGAGGTTTTTGTCCAATAAGCCTTGGTTTTGGAGGTTTTTGTCCAATAAGCCTTGGTTTTGGAGGTTTTGTCCAATAAGCCTTGGTTTTGGAGGTTTTTGTCCAATAAGCCTTGGTTTTGGAGGTTTTTGTCCAATAGGCCTTGGTTTTGGAGGTTTTTGTCCAATAAGCCTTGGTTTTGGAGGTTTTTGTCCAATAAGCCTTGGTTTTGGAGGTTTTTGTCCAATAAACCTTGGTTTTGGAGGTTTTTGTCCAACAAGCCTTGGTTTTGAAGGTTTTTGTCCAATAAGCCTTGGTTTAGGAGGTTTTTGTCCAATAATCCTTGGTTTTGGAGGTTTTTGGCCAATAAGCCTTGGTTTTGGAGGTTTTTGTCCAATAAACCTTGGTTTTGGAGGATTTTTGTCCAATAAGCCTTGGTTTTGGAGGTTTTGTCCAATAAACCTTGGTTTAGGAGGATTTGTCCAATAAGCCTTGGTTTTGGAGGGAGGTTTTGTCCAATAAACCTTGGTTTAGGAGATTTGTCCAATAAGCCTTGGTTTTGGAGGTTTCTCATGCAAAGAGCCGTTGTTTAGGAGGTTCCCTTAGAATCACTGCGACTCCTGTATATGACGATACTCCACACTGATGAAAACCTAGTTGTCTGTGTATATTAGACAAGAATAGGCAGAACGGATCTTGCATCTCATTCTTCATCATGAAAATCTAATCCGTAGAGAAATTGAAAGACGTTTAGAATATATTTTCAGAGCAACCCCCAGTTTGGCTTGCTGTCTGCATTCAATGCTGTGTACATATAGTTTCTGATCTCGATGATGTCCGATCTTAATGCCCTACCGGCCAACCCCTAAGCCCATGATGATTCTAGAATCTTTATTGTTTTCTGCTTAGTCCCTTAGTACTTTGGATTGTTTTGTCCAGCGAGGACAATGGTATTGATCGTAGCAGGAGCGGTATCTTACGGTGCGTTGTCTAAGCTCCAGATTTATTATCATTCAGGGCCATCACTTCATCACCTCAATATTGAATACGACGTTCAACTTGCATGATGGCAAAGTCGATATAGCTCCCTAGCGTTTAAACACATTTCTTCTTTAGCTCATAACGTTTGTCAATTAATGTGTTACTACAAATATTAGCATCTAGAAACTTATATCCATACAACATATGTGACCTCTGTTTTGGATCATATATCAATTTAATACAAGGACTGTAGAAACTTAATTGCACCGCATTGCTTCTATATCCATATTGGCCTGTGATTGTGCAGGAAGCTCTTGATTCTGGAACCAGCCAATGGGGCATAAAAGTCGAGCGTGTAGAAATGTGAGTACAGCAGTGAAGTGTGTGGCAGGGGCGTGATGGGCATATACATATATATTTATATACAGATATATATATATATATATATATATATATATATATATATATACATATATATATACATGTATATATATATATATATATATATATATATATATATATATATATATATATATATATCTCTACATAAATATTTTCTATATATACATTTATATATATATATATCATTGAACATTAATTTTAACCTGAAATTTAGCGTTGTTTAAATAGGGTTAAATATACACTGAGTGGTTTAACATTCGCAATATCAATTATGCTGCATACAGCAAGGATGTTAGATTACCGGTCCAGCTGCAGCGTGTAATGGCTGCCGAGGCCGAGGCCGAGCGTGAATCCCGGGCCATGGTGAGATGTCATAACCTCCACTTAACTTTCCTCGCCCACATCCTGAACCATGAATATGTTTCAAATATTCAATATATCCCAATCATGTAATCAGATTAAATTAAAATCACATGACACCCTGTTTTTCTCTGCAGGTTATTGCTGCCGAGGGTGAATACAATGCCTCAAGCGCCTTGAAGTCGGCCTCTGACATTATGAGCGAATCCTCCTGCGCTCTCCAAAT
Source organism: Urechis unicinctus (assembly GCA_034190875.2). Classification (NCBI taxonomy): domain Eukaryota; kingdom Metazoa; phylum Annelida; class Polychaeta; order Xenopneusta; family Urechidae; genus Urechis; species Urechis unicinctus. The sequence goes on along the minus strand of CM067352.1, from coordinate 39,644,727 downwards.
CCGCTACCTTCAAAGTCTTCACTCCATCTCGGCCGAAAAGAATTCCACTATCATCTTTCCTCTTCCAATCGAGTTTTTTAACGACTTCTGCAAAACTGAGTGAACGTGGGATGGAAAAACAAATAGCAGGAAGACTCTGTCTTGCATTCTTTACTTATGATGAGTTCGGTGTTGTTTGTGGTTTTGATCTAATGTTTTCGCTGCTTATGTATGAATTTAATATATCGCCATCTCGATAATTGTCAATATAGGAGGGCCGTGGACTGCCTGTGAGGGACGACCCTGTCCGAACCAAAGGCACTCGAGTACGGACATCATGCTTTCCCTACACTAGCATTATGATGTATAATAATATTATATCACAATGCAATGGAGATAACAAATCATGATGTCCGAACTCGAGTGCCTGTGGTCCGAACCCTATTATTGTCTTGTGAATAAGCTCGGGGCGTATGAAACAATGTCGTTAATCCACTGACGTTCAACCTACCAAGAGCTCTCGTTTGTCAGTCTCTTGACCAACACAAGTAACACGCATCTTCGTAATGCACCGCAACACGGCAGTTAAACTTCGACACTCACAAAACGACAGACAATATGTCAGTAAAATGTCGACTGCTGCTGTGACACTGTATGACAGTAAAATGTCGACTGCTGCTCGACGCTGTATGACAGCAAGCCTTCGTCAGCGTCAATGACTCTGCATGACTACAAAACAGTCGCATTGACATTGTGTGACAGCATAACCTCTACATTCCAAAATATGACAGCAACTCTTTGCCAGTAATAATGTGCCAGTTAAACGTCCATAGCGACGCTATATGACGGCAAACAATTCGTCAGTTGTATGACACCTTATTACAGTAATACTTTATCAGTTACGGTGACACTTTATGACAGTAATACTTCATCAGTTACAGAGACACTTTATGACAGTAATACTTCATCAGTTACTGTGACACTTTGTTCCAGTAATACTTACAAGTTACAGTGACAGTTATACCTAATAAGTTACGGTGACAATTTATGACAGTAATACTTCATCAGAGACAATTTTACAGTAATACATCAGTTACTGTATGTTCCAGTAAACTTACAAGTTCAGTCATGACAGTAATACTGTTGACACTTTATGAAAGTTATACCTAATAAGTTACGGTGACACTGCATGCCAGCATAACTTCATCGGTTGCAGTATCACGAAACGGCAGCAAATCGTATAATTCTAACATTGGATGGTTTGTATCAATCTGGAAAAAAAACATTGGCGAGTAGCGTTATAGAGTTATTGTAAATTGGAGCTGTGTATTTTATCAAATTGTACCATTTCTCTCAAGATACCAATGACTTACTTTTCAATTTATTGAATTTCGAACTATTGACACAGATGAAAGATAAACTCGCCACTGATTATATAGAATACGCCATGGATGGGTGTTTCAATGCATTTTCTCCTAAATTTAACTTCTTTGTGTGGCACGCGGAATGCAATCAACCGTGAATTGTAATGAGTGTTGACACATGGGCTAAACATTTTTTAAAGTTCGGCTAGAAAACTTCCTGCCGAACGTGTTTTACTCAATATATCATAAATTAGGTATCGATTGTATGTAGTAGTTTGAATCATCAATCACTCAAGTTAGGAGAACCGTGAAATCATCCTTTTACAGCTTTCCTTAAGCTGGCACAATACAACAAGATATTTCCCGAGCATAAGCGATAGGTTAAGCCATCATTGCGTCGACAAAATGTATATCTTGACAATGCATTGAAATACATTTAACCTCATATGGAAAAAAATATCAGACAGCCGCATGAACTTATTACTTCTTTCATACCCTGCAAATACAAACATGATCTTAGATTTGCTCACCAGCCTTGAGGTTTCCAGAGTTCACGACAACCTGCTCTTTATCTTACGGTCATACTCTATTGCTGTCGGTAACTATCTGGATGACGATATCAACACCGCAGAGAGGAGCTGGATACGAGGTAAAACAGCATCGCCTATTTAAACCACAACTCCATGTAAGAACGCATATATCGATTCTACTGGTGACCGCTCCGAAATGGCGTCGCGGAAACTTGGACCTGGTAGCTGCGCATTGGTTTTTCTCCTTGGAGCAACAGGCATAAAATTGAAAGATCGCGCATATATATATATATATATATATATATATATATATATATATATATATATATATATATATATATATATATATATATATATATATATATATATATATATATATATATATATATATATATATATCACCACTCCACCTACGTCATCACTTCATCATCCCACCTACGTCACCACTTCATCACCCTAACTGCGTCACCACTTCATATCCCCACCTACATCACCAATTCACAAGTACTACCATCTATAAACCTGTGGAAACTACAATACTGTTTGTATATAAATCACCACTTCACCACTCCACCTGCGTCACCACTTCATCACCCCACCTACGTCACCACTTAACAAGTAATACAAACCTGTTGAAACTGAAATAGTGTTTTTATATCAATTGCCTCTGTAAAATACATCAGGCAAATGTTGATTATGTCCTATTTATAATTTATTCTTAACCATATATGGTCATCTCAGTTTCATATGCGCAAAGGGATTTTCGACTTCATTCAAAATGTTATGCTAGATTGTCTTGACGCAAAGCGAGTATTACAATACATACACAGTATCATAAATGCCAAACAGCAGACCATAGCAGTGAAAGCGTGTCACCCTCCCCCTTCTGCATCATCCATTCACACTCTTTCGATCGAGTTATTAGCGGGGAAACAAGATAGTGTTTTCACATTCACAAAAAGTAGCACCAGAGGTGATTCCTTGAATACAATTCTTTGATAGGAAGCACGCGGGGCGATTCTTTATTGATACAGCAAACTTTGTGTTGAAATCTAAAGATACGATCACCAAGTGTCATTTACTTATTAGATTCTATGCATGTCATTAATGTTTTGATTAATTAATAAAAATGATGAGGATATGTTCAGTGCGATTACTCCGCTACCTGCTTTAAACCTGCTTCAATTGAGGACAGCATCTTCAGCAGTTCACCAGATACATAACTAATAAAGTTTATAACACAACAGTTACAATCTTTGAACGTCAGTGAATCATTTGTTTTAAAAACAATTTTCACACGATATTAACAAGAATGCTAAGATTGAATGCTAAGATTAAAATTGAAAAAAAGAAAGATTCAGTTGCCACGTTAATGTTGTACAGGGTTCTGTATATTCAATTTGATTATGATCGCATATTTGCACAGGTTGCATATTTGGAGACCACTGGTCGTGTTTTTTCTCTTGCAACTGCGCCGCAGGGGAAATATGTGACAGAATTACTGGCAAATGTCCCAACGGGTGATCTTCCGGTCAACCAATACCTCACGGTAACGAGTCTTACTTCGACTGGGGTGGTCCTGGCTGCTTCGTAGGTGCGATTATTTCGAGGTTATGAGATCACCCCTCTACCTGTAATTAGCTAACCAATCTCAAGCGGGCACGACACTGACCGAGGCCCATATGTTATGCAATATTGGGCAGTACTTTTAAGGGCATGCTGTACAGTTTATAAATGAACGGGTTAAACGTTAACCATGCAAGACGTTAATTCAGTAATGTCTCCATATTTTTAATGAAAGTCACCTTGATTGCCTTTCAATCGTTTGATAGGAAATGTAGGATACGGCAAAGATGATGACGTGTAAAGAGTGCACAACAATATGTTCGGCGAATATGCATTGGATGGAACGCTTGTTAGTACATGCGCGAGGCCATCAGATCCCTATAACACGTTGTTCACGTGATGGCGGGTAAATCTCGCTGGCCTCCACTTTACTAGCAACGTCACCTTGTTCAACGCTAAGTACGCACCAGGTAACTCGTAATAATCTGTTACTAAAAATAACCAACTGTCCGATGTCAGCTATGCACTATTCTCCACTATTAAGACTTAACACCCGAAAACAAATGCAAACTTCATGCATCAATAATCATTTTATAACAAAACGTGTGGCAACAATAGTACTTGGATGACAGCTTAGCCCTACAAGACGTCTGGTGACATCCTGGTGATTGGTCAAGGCGACCATGCCCCGAAATAGACCAGAAATTTCCAGGTGGTTAAAAAATAGACTATTTAATAAGCAGCGTGCTGTACACAGATGGGCGTGTCCAGATAATTCATTGGGAGTTAAGCTCTTCGGTGACTACATATGAGTGAAAGATTGGGAGCTAACGGGAGTGAAAGTACCATTGAGCGATGGTGTGAAACAATGAGTGTGAGGGAGTGATAACCACCATAGCTTGGACAGTCAGCCAAAATAGACTACTGGAAACTCTGGTCACAACAGACTGCCTCACACATAGTATTACCAACACCTCGAGGTCTACAAAGATCAAAACGTTGGATAAATGTTTAATATATATACTCCAATCGATGAAAACATCCAAAATTTTGAGATTTCATAGATTTACAATAATAACGCATATCCAATGAGTCGTGTGATAACTTATATTGAGTACAATTGAAACAGCTATTGCACTTAATGATTAATATGATACTTATCTATAGGAGTGATAACAATACAAACGTTCAAATGTTTAAAATATCAGAAATATATATAACAGAGTTGTCAGTATGAAACTATAGCCATGAGTATAGTTTCTACAGATATAGAACATGTTAGCATTATGATACCAAGCTAGTCATTCCAGAAGTTACAAATAGTGAGTACAGAACTCAGTATCAGTGGATAAGTAACAAGTTAACAGATCATGCACTGTGCACTGTATGCTTATCTGTGATATTAGTGTTAGTCTTCACACAGTCACTACAACACTAGTATAACAACAGGAGATAACAAGAGTTAGATTAACACTACATGTGAGTATGTGATCCACAGTATAAACAGTTAAATCTTGTCAAAAAGACATGAAATGCATACCCAAAAATCATTCTTATGCACAAGATATAACAGTAAGCTGTTCATGTGATATTGTAATTGTTCATTATGATACATATTACAAACATTTATTTCTTATAGCTATGGTCACTGCAGACTGTGAAGCAGTAGATTAAGCCTCGAGGAACAACCTGGGACTGATTGAAAAGCAAGACATGTCAACTCACAGAGATTATTTATAACACCACAAAAGGGTAGAAGTCGAGCATCAAGTCTTTACAGCATATATACCAATATAAACAGCATCCATAACTTTAAAATATATAACAGATTAGGGATAAAGAGTGTTGATAATTAATGATCATAATCTTATTATATCCAAATGATAGAATGTAACAAAGATATATGTATGTGACAATAATGTTAGGGATAATCAGGTTTTAAATGCATAAATACTTGGTTTATCAATACTACCAAATGTCAATATTTCAAAACGATGGAAATCAATAAAAGAGGGCATCTTATGAAGACACGGTAGCAGTTTTCAAACAGAGGACGTTCATGACAGACCCACACACTCCCCCACTCTCAGCTCTATTAATACCATAATCACCCCAGTTTGGCCCCCGAGCCAACTCCTCATTTGCTCCTTCAACCAGAGTAGGGTCGCTGCCACTAGCCAATGTTACACCTTTACCATGGGTCAAGGTCGGATCAGGGCCACAGGTATTTCCGGGGTCAGGGCCACAGACAGATGTGTACTCCCGACTAGATTCCAGCAGCAGAGAGGAAATGGTCAGGAAAGACAGGTATCAAGAGTATTATTCAGTGAGGTGAAATGATATGCACACACACATAAAACCAGTATGTACAGTAAGCTCAGAGATATCATGGAGATACAGACAAATCCTGTGCAAAACAGACCAAGCATGTAAATCATATCAACATAATTACAAAAACTCATACGAATACATTAATACGCATGCAAACTAAACAGAGGCATGCATAAAATGCAGTTCCTTGGACATCAATTCAGTATGGTCGAAGGCACAACAGATTCCAGAAATTAATACAGCTATCTTTATCCACCATTATTTTCACTAAAACATTAAAACTAAGTCAGAAATTTACAATAAAAAAAGGAGTTATATTTTTGCAAATAAGATTGGGTCTCTGCACCTTGATGCAGATGCTTATATTTATATCTGAGTAATGAGGTGTCCCTCATTGGTGGGCTGAGTGGCAAGAACACTTGGACCACATCGTATGTCAGCATTTGGTCCTCGAGTCAGGCTTAAGTCCCGGCCCTGGTAGCGCTGGGGTCCAGACACATTGAATCTATTTGGCCCGACACAATTCTCTTGACAAGGACCTGTTTCTTTCACGTAACTATCACTGAAAAAGGCATAATGGAACAGAACCAAATAATATTGACCATAAATAATGCCAGCTGGCATATGGTAAAGCATGCAGCACGGGGAATGATGTTACCCTTTCCTTGGCATGATCTTCATAATGGTCAACTGATGAAAACTATAATACCCCGGTAAGTTGCCATTGTCAAATTTGATTAAACTTTAAAAAAACATACACCCTCACACACATTCTCTGACTGCTGAAATGACCACTATATCTTAGCTAATCCTTGCCAGCAGATACACTCCTAAACCCCCCCTTCACAACATTATACACTATACACAGAACAACAGCCATGCCACGCATGCTGCAGATACAATCAATGGAACATGGAAACACTTCACAGAATGTGTCAACCTGAAAAGATGGTTAGTTATTTTATCAATGCTAAACCTGATAATGGTAAACCTATATCAAAGGAAAACTTATTCAATCTAAAATTAAAGTTGATGCACTAAATGTTCAACTCATGGTAGTATATCATACAAGGATTGATATATATATATATATATATATATATATATATATATATATAGATATATATATATATATAGATATATATATATATATATATAGATATATAGAGAGATATATAGATATATAGAGATATATACAGATATATAATATATATACTATATATATATATATACATATATATTTTATATATATATACACATACACACACACATATATATATATATATATATATATATATATATATATATATATATATATATATATATATATATATATATTATATTGATGAACCTAGGTTTATCCTACACTTATACTCACATTAGCAGGTCCTTGTTGGGGCCGGCAGCAAATTCTGGGTTAGCCCCCTGCGGAGTGCACCTGTTCTCCGAGTGATAAGCACCCCCAGCAGAGCGGAGAGCAGCCCCTGTTGTTCTGGTTTTAGCAGGGCTGCAAAAAGAGGTGTGTGTGAGTGAAAAGGATCTCATTATCAGAATGTGGTCCATGACAATATTCTGCCATTCTTGGCCAGTTAACTAGCTTATGTAATGTTCTCAGGCCTAAACCAATAAAGTGACTTCTGTATGAGTTTATTTGGTATACAGAGTAGAGCAACACTACCAACAATCATCCCACTAGATATGTACAAGCTTACAAGGAATTAATTAACACTTTTACTGAGATTACTCAATCCAATCAGAGTATGGTAAGATGATACAGAAATTACAATGATGGTCTCCAAAAGAACGCAAACATACAAAACCCTTCCTTAATCACATCAAGCATAGAGCTTCACAAAAATCAATAATACATTATTATAAAAAATCAAAAATATCACCACTTCCTTTGAAACATTATGAAAGAATATCATAACCAGCTACCTTGTCCTCTCCTGGGTTTTCTTCTTGCCATGAGCTGGTCGGCTGGTCTTAGCAGTGGTCTTCTTCGTAGCAGTGGTGGTGGATGAACCAGCTGATGTCCTGTACCGAAACAAGCCCATCCTTATCAGTTTATATATCATGCAAGCAGCCATATTGGGAGCAACATACACTAACTTCATCTCTCAGTAATGGACAATTCCACATTTATCCATGGCATTTATCTAGCACCTTTTACATCCTAGCATGATCACAAGGAACAGAGACTCTCACACATAAATTCCAACCCATGACAACAGCACATATCTCACAAAGGAATTGGCATACACCACAACTTCTCAATTGATCTATCCCATTTCTTCCAGCTAGTGACACGACATTGCCTGACATAAATTCCTATCACAAAACAAACTTACCAGTAAAAGAAGCTTCTTTATAGTTGTAAACCACTCGTAACTATAACCTACTAAATGTAAAACACACCTAGAGGTACTGGCTGAAAACGCAGACGAAACATGGAACACTGGGTCTGGGAAGGAAACTGGCACCGAGGCGGCAGTGGACGTTGATACACTGCTTGATGGAGCTGGATAGGGACAAAGACATTGTTAGACAACAAATGTTATTAAAAATATATAATACCTTTAAAAACAACAAGCAAATGATCTTACTGTAGGTATAATTGGTCGTGGAAGAGGGGAAGGTCACAGGAGTAGTGCTGGTAGAGGCTTGGTGACTGGTCGACCTGTAATAGAACAAAGGTCATACAGAGAGCTTTTTTTTGAGAATAAATTGAAGGTAAATACATCTTAGTAACTGGCTAATTTAATAATGATGATATCAAACCAATGCGAAAAAGGCCAATGTGATCAAACAAAGGCATTGTAGTAGTACTGATAATGAATGGGCACCTCAGAATCAACCCATTAAAGAGATCTCACAAACAGGGACCTACATGGCTGGTCCAGTTGTGGTTGTTGACATAGATTTCAGTAAGGAACGAGTTTTACTCTCATCAAAAGCACAGGCTTCCAGGGCCATTTCAATCACTGTAGCAGAGCAGCTGGAGAACTCTGAGGCAAACTGGGTCTTCACTGGCAGCATATACAGCACAACTCATCAGACATGAAAACCGGTAGACAGTCATAGGTGACAACAAACATTAAATTTTAATGACGACCTCTAATATCTTTATGACAACCTTGAATTTGACTACTAACGGCTTTGCTTTTTTGCATCGCTAATAGCAGGAGCTGCAGGAGCCGTATGTGTCTGTGCGGGAGCAGCTCTAGTGGGACTAGGGACAACAGTCACTTTCTTGGTGTAGCCCATTTCCTCGAGCTGCAGCCTCACTGCCTGCTCATCACCATCCGCACTGAAATCATTCAAGGTCAAGGTAAGGTCGAACAGCCTTATGAGGACAAACAATAGGTCAAATGAGCAAAGAATATCCTGAGGCAAATGAGAATCATATTTGATATCAAATATCATCTAAAAGGTCTTAATGTGAGATGATCTTCACATTATAAGGCTTCAATTAATACAATAGCCATGCACATTCTACTACATTCTTTATATAAGAGTTGGAATGTCAATCCATCCCTCTATTGTATTTTATACCTGAATATTTCATTGCTGTGATATAGGTCTACAGAGCTGTTGGTTTGTTTGTTCATATGGTTAAACTACACATGTTTGAGGTTGGGATGATAAGTGTGGTCTATATTCTGAAATAGTCCAGTAATCAAATATGATGTGCAAGACATACCGTATATTCCCTTATTAGCGCCCCCGGGGGCGTTACATTTTGGAAATGGGGGGCGTTTATAAAGCATCAAAAATCGATAAAATTTACTTCATGTTTAAGTCTTATATACCAAAAAAACAATAGTCACTTCATGTCCATGTCTTTTATGCGTAAAAAACAACACGTACGGAGCAAACTCCATCTCCCTAAACAGTTTATGTGTTAATGTGTGTCAGAATAGTGAAAGTTTGAGAATATAAAAGGATGAATTAATAAATTTATGGTAAGTCATGATTTTAACTTTTCTTTAAAACGGAAAAGGGGGGCGTAAATTAGGGGAGGGGCGTTAATTAGGGAATATACGGTACATGGAGTTATCATTATTGAAAAGGAACATAGGTCCTTAAAGCCAAAGATATTCCCAATTCTTATCACAAACCTAGCCCTACAGGACATCTATGGTATAATGAAATGATATGTCCACACAGGGCTACCATTAACCAAGCCTTGTTAGTAGTTTCAAACAAAATCTAGCGATACATAGCAAAAACTGAAATAAATAAAAACAAATTATGATGATCAGCTATAGGTTCAACTGCAGCACACCATTCCACATGGGGGGGGGATTGTCATGACAACATGCAGGTAGGTGAGGTCGACTACCTGCTGATGAACCCCTTGAGGAGTGCATCATCAGCTAGAGGATACTCGGCCCTCAGCTTCATCAGCATCAGGGTGGCTGCGTTGTTATGTCTGCGCTCGTGACCTTCCTTCTCCAGCTCCATTATCACCAGACCCTCTACGTTCTTATGCCTGCCCAGTGTGCAGGGCAAATTCACATATGTCATGTGGCGTGGATGAGAATGATCAGCCCGAGAATGATCAGCCCCGAGAATGATCAGCCCCGAGAATGGTCAGCCCCGAGAATGATCACACTCCAGAATGATCACACCCCTGAGAATGATCACACCCCCGAGAATGATCACCCCCGAGAATGATCCGCTACAATACTTGTTTGTATAAAAGTCTCAATCATGTATAAGTCACACTGCTAATTTTGAATGTGTCTTCTTTACACTAGTAGTAGCCATGACAATGTTATTGTCGTCAATCTTGACGCCTGTCAGGTCACATTATATTGGCCAACCATAATTGGATACATAAATGAGCAGAAATGAATTCAAGACTGCTGTAAGTATATCCAGTATTGATACTTGATATCCTGGAGCAAAGATTTCCAAACCTCATGTCACACACCTGATACTTTAAAAATTCAGGTAAAAAAAGTTTGATTAATATGCAATTTAACACAATATCTATCCCCTGTGAGGCTGTTTTGTATCACTGACCATGAGCATCACAAAATAAATGCACAAAGAAATCTGTTAGATTTGATAACTGGATATTGTGCAGGCTGGGTTACACTGAAGTGACATGAGACATAAGTAGATGATTTCACTGATTACAATAAAGCTGAAATGGCAGAATGTTTGTTGGGCTCAACCAACTCATTGCAGCACACACACAGTTTTGTTGTATTAATTTTAGATGAAACACAAGAACATCTTACTGTGCGAGGAGCTGCTTGATTTTCTTATTTGGTACCGAGGGGAAAATCTTCTTGATATTGTCAAACTTCTTGGGATCTGCTGTCTTCATGAAAGTATCCTAAGAAACAACACGAACACAAATGAGAAATCCAGGTTGATGAATGTTATAATGGAACGTTATTGACAGAATGAAACTAACTGTATTAATACGATAACAAGCAACCCCATAACTCTATCAAAGGTAAAAATAATTGTTGAATATCAACAACCCAACTCTTGGGCAACAGGCACAGGGCAGATTTCCCATACAGTACCCTAGGTTTGTACAGGTATATATAGCCAACAATAACTGACTGGGACAGGAGAATTTGTAAACTGTGAGATAAGTATCAGATCAATATGATATCATTTGCTGGTTCAGCAATTATAAAAGGACTTGGAGTATCCCAACTAATGACTCCTCTTTAAAAATGGTGTTGATTGCTTTGGCAGAGATACAAGAGGATCACTGACCCTACAGTATTCATCGCCGCAACCAAGAAATCTTTCATTAAAGTGCATATTTTTTTACAAACAGTAAATTTACTTGAGAAAGTTTGCAGGGATATTAATCAAGCAAGAACAATTACAAGGCACCCGAATTATAAATTTTTCAAAGAATTTAACACAAAAGTCCAGCTCGTCAGATGAATAGCAAATTCACAGATTTGTTCAACCCATGCATGTATAATTACTAGTAAGGAACCTAGTTATTGATATACACTCTCAATAGAAATGAATTAATGCTCAGATTCTTTACCAATACAGAGGCATGTTGAAAAGTTGAAAAATGGCAGTGTTCTATAAGGACAACACTAGCCAGAGAAGCTAGGAATTCTGTCACTATAAATGACATAGAAAGACTAATTGATCCCAACATACAATCCAGGTCAATGCAAGAAGATTTTCCGTCTATATACTGCGTGTAGAAATGCCATGATTAAAAAAAAGCAAAGAAATAATCTCAATCAGAGAAATGTGAATTGTCATGACTATAAAAGACTGGTTGAGATCGAAACGAGATCTGCGATAGCATTAAGGAAAGATTGTTAACATTTGTAAACTTTAAATAACAAGTAAAAAATCACATGCAATTGTTGATGCGAAGCCAGCAGCTATCAACAATGACTGATAGTTCTGACATTTCACTGTGTGATAATATCGTATATGTACGGTCTGATGTCCGAATTGTACGCTGCCTATTACTTCACAGTGCTATTAATTGTGGCATTCAAAATGACAAAAAAAAGCTTTTCTTCAACCGTTGCCAGCCAGGAATGTCAATTTACGATTGCTCAATTGGATTTCATCATAAGATGGAACTACTTTGGAGTTTAGATGACAGAAGATAAATGTGGGATCAAACATTTGGGTGCAGCACTGTGAGTAACTCATCCTCAGTGGTCATTTCTATATTTTAGTACAAATATATTTTTTTCTGAACCCTTTCATCTCTTAGCCCTTGATTAAATCTACTTCAGCCTGCTCAGAGTTAAATCAATAGCATTTTGTAACCCCAGTCACCCATTACCAAACATTTAGGCACTGTACCAAAAATTATTCACTTTGATCTTCATGATTTCTGTGGTATTTGAAAAATGTCAATAATTACAGAATGGAAAGTCCACAAGAGTAAGATTTCAAGATTTCTGTCAGATTGAGTAGAAAAACCTCGTTTTCAGCATACTGCAGACCATGTGCGTACCACCACAATATCAGAGAACACCAATATACACTCTGACTCTGACTATAAAGGGGAACTTAAACAGTTCAACACGTTGGGTCAATTGGGTAACAACTCAAAACATTAATCACTGACTATTTGGTTTTGCAAAATCATTGTTTTGACAGAAATACATTTTTTATATTCAACCATGGTCATGGACCATGATGATATTGTGACATCACTGATTGGCACACCTAGCGTGACAAATTATCAAATTCTTAAATCAATAACAAAGAACTGCCAAACCCAATCTCACCCAACGTAAAGAATATTTTCAGTTCCCCTTTGAGGCCACCATGATTACAAATGCTTTAATACTTTTGAGAGATAGAACTAATGTCCAAAAGAACAAATTCATGCAAATAAGGGCATGCATAGATGATAAAGTTATGATAAAATGATGACAAAATGGGCAGGAGCTTTCTCACCCTACTGGATCTAGTGTCTCGACCACTATGGCCGCTAGGGTGAAGAGAATGGCTGTCGTGGTGACGAGCCTTGTCACCATGACGATGGTTTTTTTTGTTTTTCTAATTGCAATCAATGATTTCTTTCAATCAAGTGAAATTAAAAAAGTACATTGAATGTGTTAACACACAATTAAGCCACACATTGGATTGGAGTATTTGAAAGAAACCCTATCTCTTCAACCCCCATCCATCATGGAGGAATGATGTGAAGTGGAGTTAACTTGTATATATTTCATTTTGAAGAGTCTATGCAAAATTGGAGATATACATGAAAATCATTAAATTGATAGAATGAATTAAACAATTGTAAGATATCACTATTATATCAATCAAAGATTGCACCAGATATATTAATTGTTTAGATGTATATGTTATCAAGTGGATAGCTCAAGAAAATGATGAACCAGTAAGCACGGCAAGATAGCATAAACTTACACCTATCGCACCAAATTGACCACCAAGATTGATGTTCTGTTGGGAGATCTTACATAACATAATATGAGCTGTGAAAGGTCATCTTTCAAGGAGCTAATGGGGACGATTTCATATACCATATTTATTTGTGTATAGCTTGCACTTTCTGCACCACAATTAAATATAAAAAAACTTAAGTGCAACTTAAAGTAAACATGAACAGGAAATCTTGTGTAAGCTGCCATTTGTATTCACCTTGAATGTGTGCAACGTGGTGACTTGTTTTGGATAAATGAACTATCACTGATATACACAGGTCTTGAATTATAGATAAAGAACCAGTTATCCAAACAACTGATTTTTTGTGACGATTTTGCTGAAGTCAATTATTAGTCTGTAAGGCATACAAGTACATAAAGGCACAGCCAGAACAAAATACAGCTCGGCTACTTAAAAATTGCTTTCATTTGCCAGGATATTATTGTAAAGTCAATGTCCAACTTCAAGACAAAAAAAAATGCATTTAACTTGAGCTTCATCAGTGACAACATGTTCCAAAGCACAATTAAGATACACACATAAGCATATCCATTCAATCAAGAAAGATAATCGCTTTTCTTTTACATCCCCTTTAATAAATATTTGAATCATATGGTTATATTATGAGAGCAAACTTTTGGGATAGGAATTGGGATGGCAGACAGTAACTTCATTTTTTCACAGCCAATTATTGTGAGTTGCCTCGAGGCTTATATTGTACAGAGACAGGAATTTACGTTATCGTTAATCAACTTGTTGGATATAACTAAGGCAAGATGAAATAAAATAAAACACTAGTCAGATAATTCGAGTCTCCTCGTGTTCTGACTTGAGGTTGCACTAAGGGGAACTATTTTAAGACTTGGTAAGATAAAAGTATATAATATGTTGGGTTAAAAAAAAAGTTGGTTTATTTTATGATGCCCTTTTTTCATACACGAAAAAAATATAAAAATGTATGAAAATAAAAATGTAGAATTACAAAACTAACAACTGGTACTTTCAGACTTCTTGGCAACATGAAAAGATCAACATAGCAACAATATGAATATATATATATAACTGTTCTAAGTGGTTGCATAATTGTAACAGGCCATAGTATTTTACACAATCTATCTAATGATGATTCGTCTGTGGGTGGAAGTGATGTTAAAGAAACAGGAGAATTAAGTGGTAGGGGTAGGGGTAGGGGAGAGGTTTTGAATGCTACCTATGCCGTATTCGAAGCCATCAAAAGATTGGTGAGGTAGACTTACTTCGAGATCCACACTAGAGGCTTCACTCTCGGCTTGTTCTGACTCATCCTCAGTTTTAACGTGCTGTACGGTCATGCCATACTTAGACTGCACCTGGTTAACAGTACGTGTACCCCCAAGGCAAAGAATGTAGCGAGAAAAGAGAAAGTTAATGAATCAGAAGCATGCATAACAAAGATATCAGCTATCACATACTGTACTATGTGATTGTAAGACCATGTAAATATAGGCATGAGGCTAGACAAAAAGAGGTTAAAATTAGTTAGTTCACAGTTAGATGCATTATATAAGTGCAATGTCAATGTACTTGTTAGATTTGTCATGAAAAAAATGAACGATTGGTGCGAATGATTTGACAGTTTTTAGCACAGAAGTATTTTAAAAAGGGACTAGAAGAAAAGAAATCAATCTAAAAGTTCTGCGGTTTTTATGGCAACAATGTATTACAGGACGACACTTACCTGAGCATAGAAACCAAGACTTACTAATTACAAAATCAACTAATGTTAGGCAACAATAAGAAAATTAATTGAAAGAAAGAGAGAACATCAAGCAGAGTCAAAAGATTTAATGACTATACACAGGGCCTGTCATTCCAACCAACCTCTTGTTGCCAGCCTCCAGTGGTAACCTGGTTCATGCGAATAGCTTCTGGTTGGTTGGATGCTGGCTGGGACGTAGCAGTACGGTGAGGAGAAGCCTGCTGCCAGGAAGGTATCTAGCACAGCAACCATAACCTATACCACTAACGATTGGGATGCTATGGTTACCAAAGCTTAAGACTATTGTCAGACAACAAAAACGCACAAAAAAATAATCTTAAACCTTCAGTAGTATACATTGTGGTGGTTCTGGCCCAGAACCCCCACCATGTATACTACTCCTTCTATCTAATGACAGGATTTTGATTGGATTGAACAAGTTTCAAGCATGTCAGCTGACACTTGTTGGAAGCTTGAATAGTGCATGGGGGTAAGACATCAAAGCACAATCAATGGAAACCACTATGTATAGGAAGGATCAAATACAGGAGGGGAAAAGGTGCCACCAAAGATTTGATTAGTAATTGAAAAAACGGTATGCCTTTGACTTTCTTTCTCTTTATCACTCAACTCAAAAGATAGTGATATGTACCATGGATTCAGAAGTAGATAAAAGTGGCAGAGAAATGGAACTATATATGAATCTGACCACCGATCCAGGAAACAAAGCCTCTGTTACCCGTCTTACAGACTTTCTCCTAACTTGCTTATCAGTAGAGGAAAACAAATCCATTTATAAAACCCTCCACCAACTTGATTACCTGGTCAGGTATTACCAGGTTTAAAAAGTTACAACACAATGTCCTGGATATATTCCTGGTACCCAGCGTTGGTGCGGTGGGTGACTTACAGTGGATGCGGCTGGCTGAGGGTGGTATTGTTGCTGCTGCAGCTGATGCTGATGCTGCTGCTGCTGGTAGAGCTGTGCACGAGGATCTTCCCATGAGGTCTGCTTGGTAGCATGGTTGATAAAAAAGCTACAAGCAAACAATAAACTGAGTCAGCAAATACAAGTACAATGCAATTAAATGTAACAATACCTTCTGATTTAGATAAAATTTCTTGGTGAAAACTAATGGTATGCCTCACTCAAGGAGTGGATAATTTGCGCGCTTGCTTAGAAGGTATTTTAAGCGAGTTTTGTGAATAAGAAGGTGGTAAATTACCACAACCATAGTGTACTTAAGCAGACATGGTGTGTTAAGGCCCAGAAGCTTATACCATATGGATACAAATATCATAATTGGTCAGTTGACACAATTACTCCAATATTTCCACCTTTCCATGAATCTGACACTGACCATGCATTCAACGGCAATGGTAACTTAGCTGTAAAACAACGCAAGCCAGTTGCAAAATGGACTCCAACCGATACCCTACAAAATATAGACAAGGTTTTGTACAAGTCGAATGCCATTCAGATGACCCCTAGCTAACTGGACCCTTGGCACATTCAAATTGACTCCCAAGGCAACACGACCACCAAGGACACTGCTCAAGGCGTGGAATAAGCGAGTTACCTAGGCAAAGAAACTCTGCCTCTGACAGCTCCGTGCTATTTACGACTTTCGATCCCTCACATCCGCGCTCTAGAGGCGAACAGCCACCTGTGAAATTTCGCTAAAAACTTACAAAAGACCTCCATGCCCAAAAATTTTAGACAAAATGAAAGATTATATGACAAAATGACACGAGGACTTTTTTTATTACTACAGTTTTGTCTAATTGTTCTGTTTGAGCACTAAAATACGGCACATCATGAAACTTTGTTCAAAAACTCAACATGGCTGACTCCCACAATGCAACATAATTTGATGGAGCTCGTGATTTCTAACAGAAAGACGAACCAATACAGGTCATTGTTATATTCAAACTTGCAGTATGAAACAGTATTATATCATCTCTGACCCATTTTCTTCGTACATCACCCGTAGACGCGCCTCCAATTGAAAAGCGCGAGTTGCTTGCTGGCTCCTCCACTCGACCTCGCCCCGCAGACACAACATACTGCTACCTCTGTGATATCTGTCTCGTTTTCGATTCTGGGGGTAGCCATGTCGGACAGCAATTTTAAAATTGTGTTGGATTTCGTTGATTCTGTTTATTAAGGAGTATGACTGTTGTTGCACTCTAGGCAAGATTGGTGTTAAGACATTTATGGATATGAAAATGTATGTTTTTTAAACTGTCCCTTGTCTGCATTGCGAGAAGGAGCAAATTTGCTTATGACGCTTAAGATTCTGCCATACGAACCCTCGCCCCTAAGGTGGCATCAAATCATAAAAAACACCAGGGGCGAGTGCCTTGCCTACGAGTTACCTAGCCCTACAAGACGTCTGAGTAGGTATAAATTCATGTTACCGTTATGACCGGAGCTACGAGTTACCACGCCCCTGATGGTTGACGGTCTGATACCATATACTATAGCACGGACATAAGAGATCGGAAGTATCAAACAGCGCGGACGCATTAAGCAGTTAAGAGGAGAAGAATCTTTGCAAAGGCGCAGCCGTAGGCAGCTAGCGATTTAGCCGTACACGACGTCTTATTGACCGTTGTGCACGATCCCGTGTTCGGCACCTTACACTACAGTTACACTGACATCTGGCATCAAACGCAATGGTAAACGTCAGTAAAATGATAAATGTTACTTACTACCGTCTTTGGCCTGGATCATATTTCGCTTCCCAGCCAGCTGGAAGCGGCATATTCGCCATAGCAGCAGCGTTCATCGTGGATCTTGTAGAATCTGACAATCACTCTGAAACTGTTGATTGATTGATTTGCGAAAATATTGAAATACGAAATGTTTACATCCGTCAATGACATCACGAACAAGAAAACCTTCGAAAAGAACCATAGGTAGGTAATTTGACAATGGTACCTTCCCAATCCCACACCATGGGCAAAAATTAACTGAATATATAAACACACATGAAGAACACTAACATATTTTGAAATTATTTTCCATATGTGTTTATTCAAAAAACCTTTCTACATTTTTTAACAACCAACAATTCTAAACTAGAAAAATCTTCTTGGTCTTTATGAAAATCTACTCTATCGCACAGCTCTATTCTGTTAGAAATCGAGTGAAAGAGCGCTTTTTTAACTCTGTTGTCACGATCATTTTCAACCAACTGCATCGATTGAAGTTGGCCAAGACAAGAAATATTCATTTATAAATCCATCAATCACGAGCTAATGGAGGCAGGCCAAGGAACAACGTATCATGAAGAGTATGAACATATGTTCAGAGCATTTTGCATATGTTTTTGTAAAGAAAAAAATATCTTTAATTATATGTAGTCGACGAGGAAATATTCCTACAATATATGGAATTATAAGCTTTTTAAAAAATTTAACAATTAATCAACAATTCTAAACAAGAAAGGGCTTCTTGGTTTGTGTTGAAAATCTCCATTTGAATACTAACTTCAAATCAATAAAACAAATCGGTTGATTGAGATCTTTTTTAACCCTGATTATTGTCACGGTCAATTTTTAATCGATTGTCATTTGTAAGTCCTCGATTATTTGCACCGTCTGTGGCTAGACTGAGTAAGCTGTTGAGAGTATGTACGATTATAAGTGTTACGCATAACATTCAGAACAACACCAAAAGGATACAATAATTATATTTCGGTCAAATTGTCACAAGAATTCAATTCTCCCTAAATTTTATTTGAATGGTGTATTGCTGAAGGAAATTTCTACTTTCAAATATCTAGGTCATTTCATATCTATATATAATGACCTTACATGATGTCAATGACATTATGACGCAATGCAAGCAACTCTATGTACAAGCCAACTCACTATTACGTAAATTCCACATGTGTAGATGTTAAAATGACTCTACTTCTTTCATACTGTACTCCTATATATGTACTCTGCTCACCTCTGGTGGAACTACTTGAATGGTACAATTATATATCTCACATCATATTATCTTTGTAATGTATCTGAATAATCCAAATTGAAAGCACTTATCTTCTGTGCTCAGTGTTTGATGTCCAGTGTTTTCCTGCTGTTATTAGCAATTTTATTTTTTATTTTATATATAGGTTGGAAGACTCTAGCAACAAGTTTATATAAGCCCTGCTTGGGTCAAGCATCTGCTGTAGATCTAGAATAAGACAGCATTGGAATTACCTTATATATAAATATAGCTAATGCTCAATAGTCTCTTATACTCTATCTATGGTTTCAGTGTTTTATGTGAATATGACACTGACTTTCTTTCACGTGGCTTTGTCCGGAATTAATTCATTATTATTATATAAACATACTTTGAAAGCATTTTCCATATGTGTTTATCAACAATTATATCGACGAGTAAATATTGAATTATTAGCTATTTAGTTGACCTTTATTTAAACCATGGAGTTCATAACCCATGATTAAACTTATTATACAGTAATGCGTAATACTGCCATAATGATACAGTCAATGAATTGGTCAGTGTAGAGTGGTGCGCCAACGGGGTTTTTTTTGGAGGGATAAACGTCAACGAACGCTGCTCTCACAGAAAGACCAAGTGATCAGCGTAAAATTGGTCGCTAAGATGTAGACATTATGACCAGGACCACCTTGCGCATGCGCATGGGCCATAGCAACACCCAACGGAAGTTATCAGCAGTGCGTTGACAAGTGCGACAAATCATCAGTGGTTAGGCCGACTTGCAGGCTAATTGCATTTATTTTCAAAGAAGTGTATAAACTATTTAGAAGGGCGCAACAAAAAAAAGAAAGATGCCGTCCAAGCAGGCATCACAGCGAAATATCGCTGAGCAGATCGAGGAGCTGCGTCGAAAAATGAGTTTATTGGGTGAGCTGTTCTTAAAGTTAAATTTAATCATTTATTGACCGTTCTTTATCGTTAATGTTAGTCACTTAGTGCACTTTCATGTTAACCGGGTCATAGCCTACACAGACATATGTATCGACTACTATAGAGCCTAAACTCGCCACTGCTTTTGCGGTTATTTACCAGCTTGCGATGAGGATATAACTTATCCTGCATTACCAACTGTATTTCTGTCACCAGAGGGAGATAGAAAGGCTTATTATGAGAGCGCAGAATGGAGCATGAAGAAAAACAGAGAAAAAATTGCCAAACTCAGACAAGAAAACAAAGAACTACGGAAAGTTAAAGCAGATAAACTAGCTGTAAGCGTTTGCGTCCCAGCATCATTTTATAATAATCATTCTTATTCACGCCATGTCAACCGAGATTACGGACTCTGGTGAATCAGTAACCAACACACCTTTAGATGTGTCTGTATAATGTTGTAGGCTGATGAGCATGTGATCAACAAAGGTTTGGAAGAGCATCCAGTGGAACGTAATGCATTGAGAGACAAGCCAGGAAATGTGAGTGCAGTGAACCTTTGTGGCACAATGATTGATCATTTAGCCTTTTTCAATGAACATAATATTGTATTCAATAATCAGTTTGAACTCAAATATGTATTTATCTGGACATTATGCAACCATACTTTTCATTATACCTTCCAAGAGACATAGATAACAAATGAACAATCTCCTTTAAAGGTTGCAATAGTGAAGATGGATGAAAAGGTCAGGGACAGGATCAATGTTCTCAACTCCCTCAAGTATCGCTCAGTGTCCAAAGCAGAAACGGCTGGAAGACCTTCAGACTCAACAAGGGCAGATGGAGAAAGATGCTTCGGATGCCGTTGCCACAGATTCAGGAGAATCTGATGAAGCCCAGGTTGAAAACATTTTATATATATATATATATATATATATATATATATATATATATATATATATATATATATATATATATATATATATATATATATATATATATATATATATATCTCATTGTCAAACAGCATGCATGTTGTTATAGTGACTTCTGTTCATTTGATTATATGTGGTGTTTCAGAGGCTTAGAAATCTAGAGAACCGTCTTGACAAAGCCAACCTTAAATGTAAGGAAGCAGACCACATTAAGAAGACATATATTCAGATCAAATCTAAGTTAGAAGAGGAACACAAGACTTTTGAGAACTGTCTTGATGACATGGAACAAGACATCAAAAGGTGGGACCATTATTTAGGTACAAAAAGGAGGATTTAATCAATACTCACTAATCAATTCACACTAATCAATTCACACTAATCAATACACACTAATCAATTCAAGTTCTAAAAGTAAACACAGCTTAACAAATTGTTTTGTGAGACAGTTTGATTATTAAGTTTCAGTGAAATTTGATCTTTAACTATATGTGTCTTATGAATTCTAAAAGAGAAAACTACAATTTGTGCAGAATGAAGGTTGAACTTCGAGAGCTGAAAGCCATGCACAATGATGCCCAGATTGCAAGAGATACCTCCAAAGCTGAGTTGGAACGTCAAGAGAAAGAGGTTTATGCAGAACGCCGTAAGCGAGAGCTGGAGCTACAGAAGGTCAGGAAGGAGGCTGAAGAGAAGAAAATGCAACAGGAGAAGTTTGAACGCAGACTTGTGAGTCACCATAAAAATTTGCTTTACTGTAACCCCGGGGAGGGGGGGTGGCACTTGACCTTATTCTGGATAGGGGTGTGCCGCGGGAAAACCCGTACCCGTCGTACAAGGTCAAAATGGCCAAAAGCATACCCCGTCGTACAAGGTATTATGCAAATGTATAACCCGACATTTAGATTGAAGCTGAAAAACATACCCCGTCGTACAAGTATGAGGCCCAAAAAACCTGTCGTACAAGTCGAGAGGCCCAAAAAACATACCCCGTTGCGCGGCACATATATACTACCTATATACACTTAAGTGCCCCCCCCCACCCCGGGACCGTAACCAAATAACATACCCATGAATTTGTATGATTTTTAAGTCAACATTAACTGCTATTATAAAAGTTGCAGCGATCAAATAATCTAGTTAATCAACCAAGCTGAGTGACTTAATCCAGCCAGGTATGAGTTGCATGAATTGTATTTGACGTTTTGCAGGCTGCTCGTGGCTCAATTCAGCATGATGAGCTCTCAGCTGAACAGAGACAGATGCTTACCGGGGAGGAGGAACAGCAGAAGATCAGCACGTATGAGGAAGCTTTCCGCAGAATCAAAGATGCCACAGGAGTTTCTGACACACAGGTACAATCAGAAAAGCAATTCAGAGTTACTGCTAATAACAATACAGCCAAAAAGATTGTTTGTTGGTCCTTTCAAAACCTTGTTGTTTTAAATTATATGAAGTTGTAGTATTAATACCAAGACAGATGAGTCTGGTTTAGATCAGCTTTTGGCTTGTGGACTGGGTGTGATTTCCTGATATCTTTGGCTGGTTTCAGGAAGTGGTGTCCCGGTTTGAGAACCAGGATGAGACTCAGACACACCTGGAAGAACTCAAGCGGGAAAATGAGAAGCAGATATCTCGCCTGAGAGAGGAGAAAGAGAAACTCCAGCAAGAGTTTGAGGAGATGAAATATTCTGGTGAAGCTAAGCTGTCAAGGTATGATCCATAGCTTCTGTAATTGATGAAATCCATATAGACAAACTTGTCATGGTGCTAACAGAATATATTAAACCATGTCTACATGACTTGCTTATTGATTCAGGATTCTTAACATTGCCTTGTGCATTGTTCTTGATAATTTTTTGTTTCAATACCAAGATATAAATATCAATTCTGATATAGCCTCTTAACCTTGACCTTGCATGTTCTAGTGGTCAGAGGTTACTGGAGGAGTTTGAGACAAGACTGGGCAGTGAAGACAAACGCCAAAGTGACTCTCTGGTCCGCCTAGACAAATCATCACGAAACCTCACTGATGTCAAATCAGGGGTTGAGCATCTGGCCGAGAAACTCAAGCATCTTAAAGCAGTGAGTCAATATTCTGAGCAGAAGCATTTGTTCAATCCATTAATTGGAACTCCAGTGATCATTGCTTTCAGCAAAGCTCAAGGATGCTGATATTATTGCATGTATGGAATCATTCATATCAGTATCGTGTGTTGTAATGATGCATATATTCTTGTTGCAGCCTTCCAGTCAAGTCCAAAAAGCCAAACTCTCACCTACATCAGATGAATATGTACTCGATCAGCTGTCTGTATGCGAGGAGAAGCTGCTAAAGCTACTAGAAGACCTCGATTCATCTGGTAAAGACCTCAATGAGGTGGGGACACAGATGGAAGCAGAGGAGGTGAGATGTCATAAGAGATGGGACCATTTGAATTGATTTTCAGATTAATGGTTTTTGTCCTGATTATTACACTACCATAGTGAGAAGCATGAACTAGAAAGGTATTCATAGATATTGGTCATCAACCAATTTGTTGTATTGTTACAGTACCATAACACAGTGGAGCATAAGCTGCCGGCGTACAATACACGGGTGAAGCTCCCTTCCTCCACAAAAGACACCATGTATGATGGTAAGTTAGCTGGTGAAAGCCAGTACTATATTCATTTGTCAACATGGAAGAACATGAGATCTCACTAAGCCAAGTTCATTTGCATAACAGACCAGATGCTGGTTGGATATGGTGTAGTGCAAGTTAGAGAATTGCAGTCTCTGTGAAGGGTGGTGCTTCTTTGGACTTAAAATGATAGCATTGTGTGTTACAGGGAGTGAACCAACAGGTCTCTGTTAAATTAACATTTGAATTCTGTGTATACTGTTTTATTTGCAAGTTCAACTTTTCCAATTCATATTCAGCTGAATAAGTTGCTCATTTGCATTTGATATTGACTCCTTGCTTGTCACATTAGCTGAATGCTTGACAACTATGGACAATGTTAATGGCCATACAAAACATAACAGCATTTAATTAGAGTTCCTTCAAGGTTGATAATTTTCTTCACAGCTGTTATAAATTTGTTGGTTTTGTTGAGCAAGCATTGTTGATGTTGTTGTATTACTCTGTATTGAGCCTGTTGCATGTGGCTTGGATGACAAATCAACATCACTGTCTATTTCTATACTTTCTGCAACTCACATTGGCTTTTCTCACAGAGTATTAAATGTCTTTGCTCAACACACAGAAATTCAACATCAATAACTCATAGAGCATTTCACAACAATAATCTGGACAGCTTTAAGACTTCATGTGATTAAATAATTAGCACATTAAACTTTGAATATATTTGTTCCTGCTGTTATATAATGTGTGTATTTGTCAACAGATGAGGATGATAGTGGTGAAGATGAAGACATCCCATCCAGGAATAGCCTCAAGAAACAGTCTCAACAGATAGTGGATGCCAAAACACGGAGACGTCCTGGCAAGAGAAAGAAGGCTAAATAAACCTTTTTACGGGAAACAAAAAAACTGTGTTTGAGGTCGATGACATTGGATTAAACATGGTGAGCATCATTTGGCATGCCCCACTCTTCGAAGTTTAGGTGGCTAAACAAAAGACAAGGATACATTTAGCATCAATTAACTATCCATCTATTACATATGTAATGCATGATATATTACTCTAAGTAAATTGCTTTAAATTTGGTTAAGTAAGTTTATTTAAGCATAAGTAATATGTAATGAGTGTTTATGATGAGACTCCGCACATCTATGAAGACCTGATGTGCTACAGGAACAAATTGGAATTAAAGAAAATCAAACCCCATGCTGTATTTATTTCATGATCTGTGCCTGAAGTTCTTTAAGCTGGGTGCTTTGGAAGCTGAAAAATAAATTGACTGATTTCCATTTGCATCATCAGACAGAAATGGCCTCCATAACGATTCCAAACAGAACATTACTACAATCATTACCGCATCTTAGTCATAATGTGTCATACACGCTATGGCCGCATGTTTCGCGAAGGCTGAGGGCGCAAGTGCTCTGATGCCTATAAGTTTCCTACCGTGGAGTTTGTTGAATCCAGCCTGTGGGTCATTGTTACACCCGGGGGGGGGGGCACCTGGCCTTATGCCGGGTAGTGGTGTGCCGCAGGACCTTGAAAACCCGTACCCGCCATACGAGGTGAAAATGGCAAAAACTATTCCCCGTCGTACAAGTTATCATGCAAAAATATACCCCGTCGTAAGCAGGATAAATGTTTCGGACAAATCTTAAACTGTGGTCAGCTGATTTCTGATTACAGTAACAACTTCGCGCGTTTGCATGGTCGAGCGCGTCACACTGGGACCATTCATTGCATTTGTATTGTCAACAATCGGTGAAAAATCTCGACATACTGAAACACAATATACATTAAACCCGCTGTACTGGTGGCCCAACAAAATTCATAGTACGAGAGGGGCTGATACAAAATACCCCCGTGGAGACGGTTTTGGCACGCTTTGGCAGGCGGGAAATGGGGTTGCACGGGATAGTGACGTCCTCACTTGGTGACCCTGTATCCTCTAACTTCGGAATCAGAGCGCCTGTCTTGATATGAATAGGGCTAAAGAGGTGGGGCTCTTTTCATAACTCTAGTGCTTGTAATATTGGTTAGAATTTATTTTGCTAAGGCGAATAACGGATTAGTCATCTGTTTAGGTGTACCACACACAAGCACAGACACCACAGGGGATATTCTCCTGAGCTCGGTTACCGATGCAAAGCTTCCGAGCGCCGACCCGCTATCTGTGCACCTGAGCAAAGGAGGCATCAACAAATTGATTGCGCGTGTACGATTAGCAAACGCGCTACAGACTGTGAGTCAAGCGTCCGCTGCGACGGCTCCCCATGTTACCTATTAGTTGCGAGTCTCAACGGAGTTCCCCCTTGTTGTTTCAATAATTCCCCAAATAAAACACACACACACACAATATTTAAATACAATATATACATATACACACACATTATATATATATATATATATATATAGATATTTATATATGCATATACCTATATATATATACTAAATATATTTACTTACAATATATATATATGTATATATAGATATAGATATATTAGATATATGTATATATATATATATATATATATATATATATATATACATATATCATTTATATAACATATATATATGTATAAACATAAATATACATATGTATAAACATATATATATATATATATATAGAACTATACATATATATATATATATACATATACAAATATATATACATATGCATATACATATACATATACATATATATATATATACATATATATATATATATATATATATATATATATATATATATATATATATATATATATATATATATATATACAGTTGAGTATCCCTTATCCGGAATTCCGAAATCCGGTACCTCCGAAATCCGGAATATCTGGGCAAGCACCGTTATGACGCCACAGTGAAATTTTCAGAATATTTCAGGTCCCGACAGACAGTTGCGGTATGGCCTCGAGGTTTGTGGTGGGGCGTTATCAAGATGCTTAAATTAGTCGCACCTTCTCAGCCGACAATGGGGGGTCTCTTAAAACGTGCGCCTCCAATTCAGGCAGTAAAACGACCTAGGCAAAGAAACTGCATCTGACAGCGTCCGCGCTGTTTACTTATTCTGCTTTTTCATATCCGCGCTGAGGCATCAGATTATCAAAAGACCAGGAGCGAGTGCATTGTTTCATTTCGAGTGTGTTACTTGCATCAACGCCGTGCACTTAAATCGAAGTAGATTACTGTATTCGAAGGAAATCGCTTCGATCGAAGTATTAGCTCAGACTGCGAGTGTCTTGGCAATGACTAGAATAAGCTAATTAGCATAAGCATCGATGATGTTCTGATGATTTGCTATATGCCTCACATCGTACATTTAGAAAAGAGTGACGGGACCTCGGGTCGTATTCTTAGCTGACATGGTCTTCAGCCCGTGTCCAAGCATGTATGCCGCAATGACTAAATATATAGGGTCTAAATGATATTTTAATCCCCACCCAATCACGTCGCCTTGACTGTTTCGTTAGATTCCCCACCACGAAAAAACGTTGAGGTACGCTTGCGACTGTTAACGCACCCTTTTTTTTAACGAAATTATTCCGATTTCTATGGTCGAATCGATATTTAAACAGTTAGGGCGGAGGTGGACGAGACGGTGATGGATACCGCAGAGTTATGATTTACACACGGTTGTATATCTCAAAACTTCCGCAATGCATGATAATGGGAGTGTTGAAAGACATAACGAAAACCGGAAAATTCCGAAATCCTGAGTTCCGAAATCCGCAACTCGCTCGGTCCCGGGCATTCCGGATAAGGGATACTCAACTGTATACATATGTTGGCTCGTCAGTCCCAGCTATAGTCTACCTATAATATATCTTCTCTTTTCAAATAGGGAGTTATATGGTTCAATGTCTAGAAAGCGATAGATAGGTGACAAGATGCGCGAATGGCCAGTTTGAAATAGGCAAGTGACACACGAAATATCAAACTGATGTATAACTGGTGAAACATTTCTATGACGAACACTCAACATGATCACACCAATGTAAACATGCCCGTAACTCTCAGTGTCGAGTTAACTTAACTGATCAATTAGCGCGTTAAAAGCTTATACTGCGAATAAATTGCCATAATTAAAAACCGGCTGGCAACTTACAACACATAAAGCATAATTTAGCTCCAACTATTTATTATTCACCTCCAAGTCCCAGAGGTATCAAAATTATCATGGGCGAGGACCCCGTTTTCTACCGGATCCATTTTTACATTTCCATCAAATATATGTTGCAGGCGATACTCAGTTGATGATAGTTTCCCCCTCTCAATGATGTCCACACACAGTTCTCGTGTTCATAATGGCACCAAGAATTGCGTTTGGACAATCACCACTAGAGGGCCGGTGTCAAACTTTCGTAAACCAATGACGCATCACTACCTGTGACAGTAGCAGGCGAGAATATTGTGTATGTGTAATAATATTTGTATAATCACATGCGGTCATGTAGAGATAAAAACATCTTTATAACAGGTGAAAACATAGTAGTTTCCTTTTCGCAACGCGTTGGTACTTACTGTCAATACCGCATCGGGAAAAAATCGATGAGTTCAGTCGTAACCACAAGCGCTCGATTCCCGATGGAAAGAATCCGAGCGCCAAACCGTTTCCGAGCGCAGAGTCGATATCTATAAAGAACAAGATAGCGGCTCGTTATATTTAGACAGCGGCTCGCTGCACGGAAGTTTGGCATCGAGAACCGAGCGACTATGGCCATAACCATGTACCCACCTAGTTCAATAACAAAGCGCTTCCAAAGCATCTCTATTAGAGCACGCTTTTTTTTAAACAATCCCTGAACATTTAATAATATGATACGTAGGAATCACTGAAGTATTGACGACAGGCACGACGCCATGAAAGAGAAAAATCAAACATGAGCTGAGCGCGTAATAATGTCGTCTGAGCAAAAATCTCTAATATTATTTGAATTTAGATTAAAAAGATGACTCTCACTAAATTAATATCATGTTAAAAGTAACTAATAAACAGCGTGTGATTATAGTCAACTTACGACTTTCACGAGGTTAGGGCCCTTCTTGGACATGGAGGTAGTTAAGCAGATGCTCGGCAGACGGTTGAGGATGGAGTTGCTGAGTTGGTTCTTTCCCGGCAACTGATGATCGCTTCTTCCAACCAGCCCCATAAATGAGTTCTCCCAGTCACGTGACTTCCGGTAGAAACCACATGCACCCCGGCCAATGCCCGGTGGTAGTAGCTGATGTCTTTGATTAACCAGAAACATACGCGTGGTCACTTGTCAATCAAAGACTGTGGCTCGGCCATGACGAACGTACTGACAACAATCTCCCGTCTGTTCCGTATTGAACTACAAGGAAGCGCAATGTATGAATGAGTTTATCACGGTAGGACCTACAATGACAGAGCTGTGTGTCCACCAACCCGACTTTGAAGTCAACTTTTACAACAGCTGTATCGGGAGCGGAAGGTTGTGTGAAAAGAGAGAATGGGGAAGTGATTGAGCGAGGGCAACACCTCGCTGGGGTTTGTTCTGCTCATCAAGGCGAAATTATCATTTTATTGCAGGTCATTTACTCCCCAGTGATAAAAGCTGGAATCTGGAGTTACTTCAGAACTTGAAGGAGGGAGTGTCTATTCTTAAGTTGCCTGAGGTATGAAAAGAAACCCCCTATTTACTCAAGATCACACACACACACACACACACACACATAAACATGCGGTTTACAGTCGGCGCCAAATCTTGGGCGGATGTTACAGGGGATTGTCGGAATGATCAGTCAAGGAAGAAGGGTTTGACAGGAACGTGAAAGAAGATTCAAATTTTTGGTCACGTGTCGGTCTGTAATCATGCTTGCTAGATCGAAACTATAGAGGTGAATTGTTGTATTGACGGGTGGCTCTCAGGAAAATCGCGGCATGTTCCGAGCATATGTCTGTTTAGGGTTATTGAGACGCGATCAGTCAGTCGAAAATCATTTCTAAAAGTTATCATTAATCGGTAATATTAATAAATATAAGCAAAGTTGCCGATGACTCGCGTTGCTTCAAATAATTGTAATCCCGATCATCTGCTTTATCTAGATCACTGGCACCCAAGTCAATTCATTCAACGAACACGTTCGGCAGTGTTCGGTTTCACCCGACTCATTAAACATGTCATTTGTCGCTCGGGGAACGCGTTCGTGGAATGAATTGACTTGGGTGCCAGTGACCTAGATGACCTTGAATGCCCTTCTCGTGAGTTCATCTAATCCCAAAACGGAAGCTTAAAGAACCGAGCGCACATTTCGCTCCTTCTGGACGGCAACGGTTATTATTTTTGATTGCCTTTGATCACTCGGAAATGCGCAATTGTGACACATGTCATTTCGTATCACTGGGAGCCGAAAGGTCAAATGCATTGAGGTCAGCGAATCGATCAATGAAACATGATAGGCATACCTACGATCAAGGTGATAACGATCAACTCCGCGACATTAATCAGATGCATGGATAAACCCCGTTTTGTGGAAAGCTAGAAAATCGAGGTGTCGATACACAGACATGGTTGGTCGATTTGTTTTCTCGTGGCCCACCGACCCACCGCCCCGCTCAAATCTGCTAGTTAGTTTTCGATAATGAGCCCAGCGCTTGTAGAGTTAAGTATTTTACCACCCCCACCATTCCACTCACCCCCCATTCCACCCGCGCACCACCCATCCATCTGATCAATGTCCTATTTCACTAATCAGTACAAGATAATCTTTAAAAGTATCGTCTATATCTTTATCACATCACAACTCTTGCATTACGTAAGTACCGATTTAGGTCGGGTCATAAGTCAAGTGTCTGTTGGTGGATAACGCGGATGTTAACTGTCATCGGGTGAGTTCGATTTCTTCTGAAGATGTCGGCTTCAATCAGAAATTTGTAACATTTGATGACGGTGAAGGACAAGCGTGATGACTAGTTTAGTGGACAGCGCTACTTAATCCCATCGCCATTTAAAGAGAGAGATGACAGGCAACTTCCCTCGTTTTATTTATGCATATATCCCTATATGCATTCATAATGATGGAGTCATTATGCTCTCATTTCGATTGATATCGAAACCGACAAGGGGTCAGTGTGATAGACAAACACGACACAAGTTGGGATTCCTTCCATGCTTGTAGTGATGGAAAGTGTCATGTATCAAATACGTTGAATTTCATTAACAGGATATCGCATTGACACGGCTATCAATAAGAATTGAAACGAAAATCACGGCATGAGGTCCTTCCATAACTAATTATTTAAATACAGTATTCGCAATAAAATATTAGTTTTAAAATGAGTCGAATATCAGAAAATGTGAATTGGTCAGGAATTCATCCAACATGGAGAGAATATAATTACCTCAGCACTACAATGTTCTCACGTAACTGGTTATCAACTATAGTTTAACTACATTGTATTTAAGTCTACAAGCCTCACCATTTGGCAGATTGATATTGGAGCCTTCTTCCCCATCCCATCACACCCCACCCGCACCCCCCCCCCCCCCACCCTCACAAAAACGCACGCAAGCACGCACACACACGCACGCACGCAAGCACATACAAACACACACACACTCATTAACAGTCACGGAGTGAAAGGTATCGTCCGGAATATTCACAATAGCCACCTCAAGTGTTCAACAATTGAAGACCAAAGGCCTTTGACAGATCTAGCTGTGTGTTTAACATAACAGTAAGAATGGGGGTTTTCTCAGGTTTTGTTATCCCCTTACAGCCTATTTCTTTAACTTCCTCAACACCGCCGGTTATCTTGCAATAAAACGATCTATAATTGAGGATTGGATATAAATCTGTGGACCAAGCCGCTAGTCAGCCATTCAAAACGATTGGAACGCACAGCTTTGAATTTGTGGTATCAAGCTACCGCATATATTTTATTGGGTTGCTGTGTTTTGATTAGTGAGTTAGCTTATTCCCCTTCCAAACATAACATCGAAGCATTACTACATGGGTCGTGACGGTTAAGATGATATATATTGCAGTACATCAATTTGTTACAAATAACTACACAAACTTCCACATAGTAAGAAATGTTTGTGGTTTTGTTTTTGAATCCACGGAATTACAATGGAAAAATTATATGCTCAGAAGTTCGCGATGGACAAATAAATAAACTGTGTTATCACATAGATAATGTTTGAGGTAAGATGGTTAGATTGTCTTACCTCATTCCGTGGGTCCGGGCCGACCATGGTGCATCTCACAGCAGGCGGTACTCAGGTTTTGTGTCGAATGACTGACGTGCAAAATAGCCCCCCTCCCCTTTGCCCGACTAACAGACCGCTTTCTCTGATTGGCTGATCAAAGAAATGTGCTGGCCTGATTGGTTGCCCCACCTAAAGGCAAGATGGGACAGGGTTGAGGGCAGGCAGAGGACGCAACGAATAGATATAAAGTACACAATGTTGGCACCATGTACTGGTGCTTATTTGAGCTGTCTATCTGGTTATTGTATGTCATTAAACGTATTTCATGTTCAACCAGAAATGAGTCGACACTGAATCGAACTGCGCGAACAAAGTACTTTTCTGTCGCCCTGTGAGTGGCGTATGCATACAGTTAAACCAATGATAACATGTAGTTACCAATCAAACATTTATTATCCACTTGGGATCATACACCAATCTCCAGGACCCCATTCAGGTGTTCCTCTTTGTTCGACACATATTCTCACCCCATCACCACATTAATGCCTCACAACCAATAGGGCTATCGACCTCCTGCTTTCCGTATCAGGCTCACTTTATTCCACCCATGGCGCTCACCCTCAATCACCTGTAATCACAGCAGACCAATCACCTGTAATTGGCCGGACATTGCTACCTGCAGGGCCCCCCTAGCAACATACAGAAATGGGTATTGAATACTCGACCATGTCGGCTTCGGGGGGGGGGGGGGGGGGCACTTGAGTATATAGAGGTAGTATACATGTGCCGCGCGACGGGGTATGTTTTTTTCGCTACCTCCTCTACCTCGTCACTGGCGTCGCGTGATCAGAATATCACGCTAATTAACTTCGTTCATAGATAATTACATTAACATTTAGACCAATTCCGACAACAGAGATGCTATTGTACGGAGATTTTGTTCAGGCCATGTTTTCAGATTGACAGCTTTAACAGTTTAGATCTATGGTTCGCTATGTGGCAAAAACACCAGCACAACTTGTGTTCGTTCAACTATTTGAACTCAGCATGGAAATGCCGCTATATCAGGGATGAGAATATGGCGGTTCACGGTTTGAGCAGCACTACTCTCTCTCTCTGACAACAGTATATGCACGCGCTTTATCAACTCAAAGAAATTGCTCTCGCGAACTATCTCAACCATAAGGGGTTTGTATTGGCCCGGCATCAGCTATCTACAATGCGTGTGCATAGTAGATAGCTGTGGCCGAGCCAATACAAACCCCTATGATTTTAACCTACAACGGCGACACATGTGCATCGCTAAAAGTACAGGCGTTCTTTGTATGACACAGCGAATTATTCTGGTCCAAACTAATTATAAATAATGCTTCTCACTTATATCGCATATTCAACGGTCTATAGCGTCCAAACGTCCGTTATACCTGCGTCCGATAACGACAGGTGGGTTTCATATCGGAAGATAACGGATCGATATGATCGCTCACTGAAAGTGAAAGCGGCAGTATACTCTCACCACGTCAACACACGCACACATACGCACGCACGCACACACACACACACACACACACACACACACACACACACACACACACACACACACACACACACACACACACACACCCCCCCCACACACACACACACACAAATTATCTTTCCACGCACCGCACGCAACAGCACTGTGAAACAGGCGGTACACGTATATTGTTCACCAGCGCGATCACCCGCGTCCTAGCGACCGCGCTATTAGCCCTGGTCGGACGGTACAGGGCTACACGCTATTAATCATGCAACACGTTTTTTTTTATATCTTCGAGCGCCTTTGATCAGAAAAATATCCCTTTGTGTTGGAGTAACCAGAGCATGCAACATCGGAATGATGTGTCTTATTGTGTACTTCTCTCTCGTTCCAATGAAAACATCATGGCGAAATTTTCATTGGAGAATTTTGTATCATTTATATCAAATCCATGTTAGCGTATGAATGTTTCGGTCGACCGCTACCCTTTCTTTCACCCCAGGCCTCTCGGTAACCAACCTTAAAAAAATAGAACAGATAGTTTGTCACGCATTTATTACAAACAGTGTCAGAATCGGAAATAATGCCCGATGTTGGCCAGATAGAACAAGGGGACATTCCTTGATTGTTGGCTGCACGAGCCTGCAGTCATATGGATTTTTACCAAAAGATATGTATATAGAAAGTAAACAATAATCTGAAAAGTTGTATCGATAATAGGAAATAGCCCTGCGGGACGCTGAAATTATGCATATTAGCGTCCGACCGAGGCTAGATAGGCAACTGCAATTATACAATCACCACATTCCTTACGCTATATTACTGTACAATAAAACTTGGGGAACATTAAAGCCCCTATTTCTGAAAGTTATGCAGTCCAGATTAAATAAAGTAAAATATAATATTGCTGCTTGCTTTGTACATGTATCCACCCCGCTTCCCAGGGGCATGTTCGAATGCTCCTCTTCAACATCCTTGGCCATTGGATGGATACGTTTGCATGCCTCTTGTTTCGTGAAAGCACAAATAGTAAAAAGATACAATACCGTTTACAATTTGGTGTTAAAGTATACTTGATATGTGCCTATATATTTAAACGTTATGGTTCAATTTTGTATACGCATATATAATTTGATCAAGGCTAATAAATGTAAACTGTGAGCCAAAACAAGTCATTTGTTGGAAATGAAGAGGCATTCAACATGGTCTAATAACATGCATGTTCTCAATATAATTCGCATTAGTATCTAGATACTTTGAGACCAGGAGATTTTGGCAGTGATGGATTCAAATTCAATAATTCATAAATCGAAACACATGAACAATGTCGGATAAGGACATTCCATACTGATTTGATCGGATTGATTTTTATTTATAAATTAAAAAAAAAAAAGAAATAAAAGTTTCATCATTGAAAGGAACCGACTCAAACAGTCTCACTACGTACTGTCGCAACGTGCATGTTACATGAATGCTTGACGTCGCTCGATGATGTACATGCTACGTAAATAAATATATTTATATATGTATATATATATATATATATATATATATATATATATATATATATATATATATATATATATATATATATATATATATATATATCTCTATGTCTATATATCTATAGGATATATATCTATATGTCTAAATATCTATGTCTATCTCTGTGTCTATGTATATCTATCTCTATATATCTATATCTATCTCTCTATAAATATCTCTCTATATATCTACCTCTCTCTCCCTCCTCTCTTTGTCTCTCTTTGTATCTCTGTTTATCTGTCTCTCTGTTTCTCTATCTTTATATATATATAAAATATATATCTCTGCCCTATATATATATATAATATATCTATATATACATGTCTTATCTATATGTATTGCTATATATATATATCCATATATCTATATATCTCTCTCTCTCTCTCTATAGAGAGATATCCATCTGTATATATATATATATATCTATATATATATCTATATCTCTCTCTCTCTATATCTCTCTCTATATATATATATATATATATATATATATATATATATATATGGCGGGGGGTGGGGGTATATATATTGACAACTGAGCAGGTACATGTGTATTTTAACTTACTTATGTGTATTCATTTATTAAAGCGATGGTTTATTGTGACACATTTAGAGGGCAGCTGATGGTGTCCACCGACATGTCGTGCTATATGGGATACTGTCATCGTTTTCGCCATATGTTATCTCAATATTTCTCAATTTACACAAGTACCGACAATGATTGCATAAATAATTCATCGGGCGAAAACAGCATTAAAATAAAGTTTTTGTCAAACTGATGTGTCTGTTTATATAAAATAATCTGACCTAAGCCCTGTTCCAGAAGCTACCAGAGGTGTATATCTAATCATTATGTCAAAATCATAACGGTATATTTTACCGGGTCTGCGCAGGCAATCTCAATCAAAACGCGCAGTTAGCTTGCCTGGCGCCCCGGGCCTGGCGCACAGCGAACTGAGAACCGAAACTGAAGATTCCAAAATGCACAGTTTCCTTTGTGCATATGCTTTGTGTTAATGGGGGTTGTACAGATAATTTTCATATATTGATTACAGACTAAACACCTTTTGGGATAGCATCAAGGCGTTTATTTACAAAATACTAAATGCATAGTTTATGTTTGCATTGCCATGCTTTGTCATGGTAAATCTTACATTTACATGAATAAACAAACGCACACTAATGACGACGTGCCCCCTCCGCACAGCTCAACTGTTGACGTGACCCAGCGTTGCAAATTCTCTTGTCAACCGATAAGGAAATCTACCACCAGAAACTCTGTGAACGACTGCTCCGTTCCTGCTCGGCAAGTTGTTATACGCAATGGATGTGTGCGTGTTTCGATGTTATATTTTTGTGAAGTAAGAGAGATATACTTGTGGAAGGACATAGTTCAACAAAAAGGAAGAAACTTATTTATTTACAAGGTACTTTGTACTGCTTTACCTGCCTCCTAACGATTAAGTGTTGTGTTAAAGGGCAACTGTATTATTTCATTATCGACAGCACTCTCCATAGCAAGGCTGTTCGGTCCTACACAATAAGAAACCGTCATTCATATGTCTGGCCAATAATAAATCGTTAATTCTCTTTCCATTCTTTCACACTCCGCGTGGCGAGTCGGCAGCGGTCACGAGATCCCTGCAGACGCGGACTGACCGCAGGACGAAGTACGTACTTCAAACAAAGTACGTACTACGTATTACTATTAAGGGTGTCAGTCACTCAGTGATATTTTTTTAAATTTATTGTATCACTGGCAGTACAGCGCACTTCGATTGATGTACACATGACAATAGTCCCACCAACCTTTGCTGTTTTGCATTTTGTGACATTATTTTCTGAAATGTGATTGGTTTTGAGCGATTTAATTATGCAAATATATTATGGCTCCCATTTGGAATTAATTTTCGTTGTTGTGATCGATATTGGGCATTGCCAAGAGGCGTTTTGACTTCCATCGTTCAACAGCTTATATATCAAGGTCCCCTAGCCCCTTGGCTGCGGGCCCTGTTTACATGTTAATGTTATTCAATACTCCGCCACGGTGAGAAGCGTAGCGGGACCAGAGTCTGGGACGCAGACTAGAGGCAGAAGTAAGCTCCATATTTTCTTATTCATCTAGTATCTTCTAATTATGCAATCATACATTATACAAAAATTCTATCGCATATTAATTAGCTATCGGCAATAATATAACACCCCTGTTGAATACATTTTTTGAAACAATGGCAGATGAATGCGTTCTGTACTCAAATCGAAGTATGGTGTACTTCCTTCTGAATCGGTGCCATAGTCTGATAGTTGATCGTATGCAGATAAGAATATGACACTTTTTTTTATATAAGATAATTTTTGGGGAACTTTGAAACCTTGGACTTTTGAAACCGAATATGATTTAGTCTGTCAATAGAGGATGGATATTAAAAATCTCACAAGAATAGATGGTTTGTGTTGTATACTTACTTAAAGATTGATTATAATATTTAATATTTGTTTCAGAAGTCTATGCAATTTGAAAGTGATAGTGACTATAGATGATGCTTACAGATGATGATATTCAGAAGGTAATGGAGGCGATGTGTGGAAGAAACTGAGCAGGTCCTGAAACAAACCAATTAAGACCACCATACTGGCCCTCTATAATGAACTGAAATTATGTGAATGATCAGAGAGCTTGCTTTGATATCAATGACACTGATGAGGAGTATTAATTTCATTTCTGCTTATCCAACTGTTGTTAAAATCTTCACCATACCTAGTTTAACATATCCATTGTATTGGTTTATATATTAGATTGGCTCAGGACTGTGTTGATGATTTGATTGGTATGCATGTATAAGTTACTTTGAATTGAACTTAATCATTTTAATGTCAACAGACTGAAACTAGTCACCTAGTACAAAAATGCATATGTTTGTGGAATGCAATTTCATTGTATGCTTTGCAGCTGATCAGACATGCAATTCAAATAAACACATTGTTTATGTTATAAAAGTTTATTAATATAGAATAGTTTTTATCCACAGCGACACTTGTCTACAACCAATCAACTAATAATCAGCATGATATACAGTTCACAAACATGACAGTTTATGAAATTTTCACAAATACTGCTGCTTATGACTAATCAAACAAAAATTAATTGGCACAGTAAGTTTATATCTACCCTATACACTTTCTGTTCACACAAAAACCCACATGTGACTGTTTAATACAGCCCAGCCATCTGCATGGCAAAGGGCACACTGATAAAACTTGTGAGTCTATATGTGGTCTCTTATTTGCTTTCTTACATTATACCTGTGGTGTGTGATTAATTACAAAACTATGGTGGTAGATGTTGCAGGAAAGCCTGGGCTGAGACAGGTTATGGGGAGGCTGTGGAAGAGCATAGGTGTGAGAGAGGATCAGTGGGGGGAGGGGGTGCTAGGGGCGTGAGAGGGTCAGTGGGGGAGCCAGAGGTCGAGAGAGGGTCCGTATAATAAATTATTGCTGTATTTGCGGGCATACCAGTTCGATTTTTGTAGAGACGTTATGTTAACGTAGCTTCCAACGAACCTGTCGTAGACTTATTCGCAAATATATCGACCCACCGCTAGACCGATGCAATGGATTCTGGGAACAAAATCGATCAATGCAACGCTTCGCGTAGCGATGACCAGCAGCGCAAGTGTTGTTTGATGCTGCAGCTGATCGCGTAAGGTGATATTGCTTTATCACGAATGTAGTATCGATGCGCCGTATTAGTTTGCTCGTGACATAAATGAGTAGCGACCGGTTCGAGTAACTACGCATGCGCGGTTCTACTATTTTCTTATATTATCGCTCGAAATCCACCCATTTGTGGCTTTGGATATCTAGTTGAGTCCACCACGTGCCATATTTGCATGTCCCGCCAAACATCAAAAGGACTTTACAAATAGCCGGGGTCACCGATTTTACGCATACCATTTCGTAAAAAAGCTTGAAATCGACCAACAGAACAGATTGATTATGCATAGTGAAATAACGTCTTATGGTTGGTATGGGGGATTAAAAAAAAACCTGGCCTTGAGTGGGGGGAGGAGGCTTTGAAAGTTTATGATTACTTTTGGAAAACTAGGTGCTACAATGTCATGGGACCAACGTCACTGAGAGAATTCTGTCAGAACCGAATGTCTATTATATGTCTTCTAGATTGAGCTTGTATAGAGGACGACAGTCAAATACTGAAGCCAACACTAAAAATGTGACACATTCTACTAACCAGCTAGTTTGCTTCCATTTCAGAATTTGGGCATCATATTTAAGTCATGTCAAGGCACGGTAACCCCAGGAGAAAAAATCCGCCGTCGAATGACATTCCATCATTGATGGGGAACCCCCCAAGTGGTCCACGTCCTCAGGCACCACATATCCAGCCGCCACCACCCTATTCCGCACCACCCCCGGCCTATTCCGCACCACCCCCGGTCTATCCCGCACAACCCCCGGTCTATTCCCAACCCCCACAGCCTGCCCCAGCCACCACTGTTGTTATACACCACCACCACCACACAAGTGAACCCCCTGCTGCTGCAGCATATCAATATGAAGATCATTCAATTCATCCTGATGGTTACAATTATGACTATTCTGATGCAACACAAAATGAAGAATTTGGAAAGCCGAGTAGTGGTAGAGTTTACAGACGAGGTGGTGGTCAAGGCCAAAATGAAGGACGAGGTGGAGTTCCTGGCCGAGGTGGAGGTCAAGTACGAGGTGGTGGTCCACAGCATGTAGGAGGTCAAGGACGAGGTGGTGGTCAAGGCCAAGGCGGGGGCCACGAACGAGGGGGAGGTCCACAGCGTGGTGGAGGACCACAGCATGGTGGAGGTCAAGTAAGAGGTGGTGGTTCACAGCATGGAAGAGGTCAAAGACGAGGTGGTGGTCCAGATCAAGGCGAGTGCCACGAACGAGGTGGAGGTCCACAGCGTGGTGGAGGACCACAGCGTGGTGGAGGACCACAGCGTGGTGGAGGTCAAGTAAGAGGTGGTGGTCCACAGCATGGAAGAGGTCAAGGACGAGGTGGTGGTCCAGATCAAGGCGAGTGCCACGAACGAGGTGGAGGTCCACAGTATGATGGAGATCAAAGACAGGATAAAGTCCGAGGTAGAGGTCAAGTACGAGGTGGTGGTCCAAAACATATGGGAGGTCCAGACCGAGGTAAAGGTCCAAGCCAAGGTGGGGGCCAAACACGAGGTGGAGGTCCAGGACGAGGTAGAGGAAGGGATTCACGAAGGGGCAGAGGTCAAGCAAGTGGCAGAGGCCATCCACATGGTTCTCAAGATGGTGAACAGTTTGATGACGACTATGAGAGTGATCACTCTGTTGCTAGTTTACTCCCTTTATCTTGGACTGCTAATGAACACGACAGTCAAAAGAAAAAGAGAACCAACAAAAAGAGGGAAAATGCGGCTGACAATGAGGCAGGAGATTTTTACCTCCATTATGATAGTGATAACTCGACCGCTAGCCTTCCAGCTACCGTTGGAAAGAAAAGGAACCGTTCAAGGCCGAGGAGAGGTCGAGGTTCACGACCCCATCAGAACGACCGTACACTTCACGCTGGCGATGAAGATGACAGTGATGTGTCAGTCGATAGCGTGGCAAATAGTGAATCGGGAAACAAAGGAACACTGGGTGAAGCAATACACATTGATTCAAATGCTGTATTTCACTGGATTCTTAAATCGAAAAAGGGTGTTGCAAAGATACATGAAATCATGAACCGAAGAGACTTAGTCCCAGTCGAGGTGTCAGCTATGCAACTTGTTAAGTTCCTTGAACACCAACATCAATTCAAGGTGTTCAGAGGCTCGACCCCATTGAAGCATTTTGTAGTTGAGGTCTACAGCATTAATATGAGAATGTGTAGCTATCACTTCCCTCAAACACCTTGTTCCAGAGACTCCTGTAGGTACTTACACCTGTGCAGGGACTACATAGCTGGTGCGTGCAAAAAGGCAAGTCACTGTACGCTGGGACATAGTCTGAAGGAAGAAAGAAATGCCAAGATTTTTGAAAATAATGGCATGGATATATTTTCAGAAGATGAGCAGTTGATCATTTTAAGATACTCTCTTCTACGAGTTTGTCCTTACTACAGCTCAAATGAGTTATGCGCTGGTGACCAGGCATGCTCCATGCTTCACTTGTGCGCGAATTTTATCAGAGGGAAATGCTGTAAGCCTGGCGATGAATGCACGTTTGGGCATGATTTCCTCTCGCCCCATAACGCTCGCGTGATAAATGTCCATCGTCTTGGCAAATTGAATCCGCAGCAGCTTAAAAAGAGCATACTTATTATTGACAAGAATGTGATTGAGCATGTCGCGGTGAAGGGTTCTCATTTGGACGAAGAATTGCATTTTCCCAGTAAAGGAAGTGTGGATACAAGAGTGGACAATAATCCAGTGATCAAATGGATTCTCGAGAAAAAAGCTGGTGCAACTACAATTGGCGATCTGCTCGTGGAATCTGGATTGTTTCCTCATATCAGCACGGCCGAAGATATGGAGCAATATCTGAAACATTTCAAAGGCCTACGTCTGGATATGTGCAACAGGCAGCGGGAACTTGCAAGAGTACAAGTATGCCTGCCAATGATCAAACTGTGCTACAAATACAGGGACCCAGAACAAGGCTGCACTGATGAAAAGTGCACTTTGTTTCATTTGTGTTCTCTGTACGTGGCCAACTGTGACAAGAAGCACACAGAATGTGACTTCAGTCATAACTTATCAGATCGACACAACCTGCCTGTTCTGAAACAGTGCTCGTTGGATCGAATGCCGAGAAAATTGGCAATGACAGCTATACGGTCAACATGCCTTGTAACATGTCTTGAGCATAATACACGCCAAGGTTTTTGCTCCAGAGGTCCGAATGCTTGTTTTAAGATCCATATTTGTGATGATTATTTGAGAGGAAGTTGTAGATTTTCCGACGAGGATTGTCCCAAGGGTCATAGTTTTGACAACCCAACCGTGAAAAGCACTCTGAAATTTTACAGAGGCGATGCAGAAAAGCTTCTATCTAATTTTCTTAGAAAAATTATCATCCCTGGAAGTCCAGTTCAAACTGCTGTACCGAAGAAGTCATTCACAGAGTTTTGTGAAATACGGCGGAATAATGATGAGGCTTTAAAGCCTCGTGAAGAAATCGAGAAGCTATCAGTCAGAGAAAAGCCTGTACCGAAACCCAGGCTAGCCAAAAAAGTGGATCCCGCCAAACAGGACAAACGAGACACTGATAGCATTTGTGAAGAAAACCTAGCCGGAACATGCACAAATGGTGACTCTTGCAAGCAGCTTCATCATGGTAGCCGATTTCTGTGGCAAGTCGAGTGTGAAGGCACGTGGATCAGTCTCACAGAAGACAACGACTTGATTGAGAAAAGTTATAGTGACCCAACCTCAAACGAATATTGGCTGGTGAAGGTAGGCCTATGACCTTGTATATATTCACTCTAGATCATTACAATTTGAATCTGTAAGCCAATAAAATATTCATCTCTGTCATCCTCTGTGTCTCCAGCTTCCAGATCAGTGTTTCAAGGGAACAGGTGTATCGCGCATTAAATTTGACACCATGCAATGTGAATTTGGCGACATACGCCGGTTGTCCACTGAATCATTTTGCGCCCAATCTCCATCCAAGCCAAAAACTATGGGTGATAAAACACTCAAGACCATTTGGATATGGTACTGGAAAGATCCATCCAACAACTGGATTCCGTTTTCAAAGGTGATATTTCGAAGTTTCATTACTAGGAGAGCCATTCAACAATTTTACATTGAATTTCAACTGTGAATAGTTGCATTTGTAAAGGTTTTGGCATTAGTAGGGTGATTTGTAACTTTTATAGTGTAGGTTTGCAGCATATCAGTGGATGATGTTTTGATTTAAGGATGGAAAAGGACCATATCAAGATGTCATCGAGTCCAGATTTCTCCGGGACACACAGTCTACTTACTTCTTTGAGTTGGATGATGCCCATTTCTTTTACAAGATAGAATTTGGTTCCATGGTCCAAACTAATCTAACCACTGGAAAGGATCGAAAAATTAGGAGACGACCTCTTCTATTTCAGTGTGTAGTTATCACTGATATCACTAAATTAAGATGTGGCTATCTAATTTCATTGCGTTTAATTGATGTAAAATATATATTGCAGGAGTCCTCTGCCATCATACATGAAAACAAGGTACTTTCTCCCTCAGGACCTTCCATCCAAACAAGGATGGTCCCCAATGGACACAGTCTCCCCAAACAACTTTGAGTGTGTTCCGCTTGGTCGGGATAACGATGACAGAAAAAACGCTGAAAAGGAGTTCTATGCTACCATGTCTCAGAGTGAATACACTATTAAAAATGTAGCAAGAGTACAGAATATCAAACTGTGGAGAAAATATCAGCGGTGAGTACTGTGTGTAATCCTGCTCTCTCATATAATGAACTACAATTACTCTCATTAACAACGAAGTGGTTTTTGTTTTATTCACTGTCATTCCACAAGCTGTTAGTGGTCTAGATGATCCACTGTATCGGGTACATAAAATAAGCCAGTTCATGTGAAATATCTTGAATCTAATGTTTTGTACGTTGTCAGGAAAATGGAGGAGATGCGGGAAAGACTTGACCCTGACGATTTCAAGGAGCTGGAGCTGTTCCATGGAACAGCAGATGTTGACACAGTCCACTGTATCTGTAGCCAGAGCTTCGACCATAGAATGCATGGGCGTAATGCCACGGTCTATGGTAAAGGAGCCTACTTTGCCACCACGGCAGAGTATAGCAACCGACACGGACCAGTCCAAACATGAGAAGAAGCATATGTTCATTGCCAAGGTCATGGTGGGAAAGTTCACCCGAGGTGACAGTACTATGCAGAGACCTCCACCAGTTGGGACGAAGAAACACGGTGATCTTTATGACAGCGTGGTCAATGACGAATCCAACCCTTCTATTTACGTTGTGTTCGAAAACGACCAGAGTTATCCGCTGTATTTGATAGAGTATACGGTGAATTCTTCTTCCCCTCCGATAGATCCCTTGACTGGTGGGGCAACGAGTTATTCCAACCCCCATTCAACCTCCTCGAGAGGAAATGTGAGTTACACAAGACAGCCAGTCCAATCCACGACTAACTACACAGGTGCTACTACCCCAAAGGTACCCACTCCGACCACCAAATCGCCTTCTGACTCGGAATCCAAGTGTATTGTAATGTAATCAACCCTCCCGTGTGGTGCATCATTGTCCAATTTGAACCTATTATTGATCAAGTGATAGTATATTTTACCATGGGAAGTATGTGTCATACGTCATTTGGTTATTTGGCCATTAGAAGTTTACACAAAAAAACAAAGGGTAGTTAACAAATATCCAGACGTTCACGTACTAAGAGTTTATCCTCTTGGCATGTAGCTATCATCTAACGCCATGTAGTATGATTGGTGTCTTCACTTCTGTCGTGTGATAGCATTCAATAAATTGATGGTAAGGGGACTGCATTATCTCCATGAGCTGACATAACTGTATGTTATGTAACAAGCTTGCTGCATATAATGGGAATATATATGCTGTCTAGTAATATTGAGTGTCAATTAATGTTGTTGTATTAGTTTAATTCTGTTAAAAATTTCTTTTATGCACAAAAAAATTGCTTGTTTAACTTGGATTGTCAGTTTGTATGAT
Source organism: Urechis unicinctus (assembly GCA_034190875.2). Classification (NCBI taxonomy): domain Eukaryota; kingdom Metazoa; phylum Annelida; class Polychaeta; order Xenopneusta; family Urechidae; genus Urechis; species Urechis unicinctus. Next base: position 39,599,872 of record CM067352.1, on the reverse strand, counting down.
ATGACTTGTCTTCAAGATGAATATATTTCATGTTGTTTATATATGAAAGTAAACGCAACATTGCAAAGAGCAGTTTAATGCGCGAACAACGGAGAGAACACAATGATATTGCTGTGTTTGTAACAATGGGATCGATACCATATGACTAAAGATAATTGATCGCGTCTTATCTGTAATTGTGTCATTTCTTATTCATATCGGTCAAATGATACGGTGTGCAAGCAATTCAAGGGGTACAATCATGGGCGTTGTAACTTGTATGCTAGAATAGCTTCTGTGACCTGTATGTTAGACTATCTTCGGTGCATATAATGACTTTTCTTTCGAATGAGTTAATGGATTCTGTTTAAATGCGTTGATTGATGTTATTTAGAATAAAATGTCGTTTGGTATAAAGTGGTTAAAAAAGATATACCGATACGAATCACGGTTTATTTATTTAAACATTTGGTAGTGCTGTATAGTGGCCCCATACCTGCAAAATCTCGACCACAATAGCTTTGAGATGTGGACGGCATTCGGTTTTTGGGTATTCATGTTGAGGCCATGAAGCTCAGCTACATGAGGCTCAGTGACATGACTGGAAGCTCAGCAGAGCAGCTGCCCGACAGGAGGATGTATGTGTAGAGCTTTTCTCAACGGAATAATGTTTTAGGTTTAACTTTTGTTATTTCATTTTCTTTACCTCATATACAGAACCTATGAAACCAGCTCAGATACCGAACCTGAAATGTGTGTAGATTCTCAACTGAGTAATTTTTCTCTGCAGTTTACGCCTTGTATATCAGATATAGTACCACAGATGGTGTATCCATAATGCAAATTAGTATGCTATTGACCATAAGCAGCAGTACGAGATATTGGACTGAGTATCTGATAAACTGTTGGCGCGAGCTGGCTGAGGGGGACTGGGTCGCGGAGGACAAGGTCCGGTCCGGTAAGAGCAAAAGAAAGGCTAGCACGTTGAACTCACCAGCTCCACCAATTCGGGACTGCTGGTTGCGACGATAAGTTATACGCCATTGCGGTTACCGCAGTTGTGTATGGCCTGTATATCATTCGCGAGTCAGACCCCGCCTATCTGGAGCCGCTCTGCAAACTCAGTTATATTGCAATCCCGTTTGTGTATACACTCCAAGTCGGACCCATATATAGCAGCCCCATTCCTTCACACACTCCAAGTTAAACACAGATATAAAGCAACCCCATTCCTTCACACACTCCAAGTTGAACACAGATATAAAGCAACCCCATTCCTGCACACACTCCAAATCCTAATCAACTCTAATGCTCTCACCTAGTGTCAATAAAATCTTTCTCTTCCGGTTCAGTCACCTTCCTGTGATAACGTGCTTTTATAGAATCACATTAATCGCATCGTTAACTTATACATGGTGTCCGAGCGATGGCGCGAATGGCACCGCCAATTCTAGGCAGAAGGTGTCATTGCAGATGTGGATCGTCCGACAGACTGGGTCCACAATTTGGTCATAGCGGAGAAGAAAGATGGCTCGATGCGTCTCTGTCTAGATCCCAACCCCTGAACATGGCGATAAAAGGGAAATGCACCTGATCCCAACATCTGAGAGCATACAGCACAGGCTCAGTGGTAGGACTGTTTACAGTGGTTGATATGAAGGACAGCTACTGGCAAGTCGCCCTCGATGAGCCGACCTCATTCCTGGGCGCATTCCATACATCATATGGTAGGAAACGCTTCCTCAGAATGCCCTTTGGCATAAACTCTGCAGAAACGTAATGAGAAGACCTTCTCAGATATCTAGGGTGTGCATGTAATAGCAGACGACCTCATAATAGCTGCTACAGATGATGATGAGCATGACTAAATTTTGTGTCAAGTGATGGAGAGGGCTAAAGAAAATTAAATTCAACAAAAGTAATCTCCAGTTCAAGCTAAGTCAAGTAACGTGGGTAACGTGGTCACAGCCGATGGCCTCAAGTCATTCCCAAGAAAATTAAGACCATGCTACATATGCCAGCTCCAGAGTTAAAGGAAGACCTGATGCGCCTGCTAGGTAGGGTGAAATATCTCGCCCAGTTTATCACAAATGAGTAAAAAATCACTGCCCTTCTGTTATTTTCTCAAAAAAGATGTGCCTTGCTACAGGGAACACGAGCAGGATACAGCCTTAAACAATGTTAATGCAACCCTGACAGCCCACCATTACTTAATTTGCATGATGTTAAGAAATCTATTACCATTCGCAGTCCGGTATAGGCTCATGCCTACTACAGGAAGGTAATTATTCGCAGATTGAGAAATAAATGCTGGCTATCTCCTATGCATGTGCTAAGTTCCACCACTACAGATATGGCAAGGAAGTAGAATTACTCTCTGACCACCGTCCTCTGGTAGGCTCTGGAAGCCATCTTTAAGAAATATTGCCATAGCTGCAAAGCTTCTACAGCTGCAGAGATACAGTCTCGACGTTAAGTTTGTACTGGGTTACCTCATGTATATCACTGACACACTATCTCGTGCATATATAGCTGATGACCCATCTACTGGTGCACCCAGAGATGTGGAGGTTATGGTGCACTCCTTTATCAGCTATCTTTCCATGACCCCAGCTAAGCCCAACGCCTTCAAATCTGCATCTCATTGACCCAAAACTTCATACAACACTTTCCTGGTGCAAATCTTACATAGCACAATTCTAGGATACTTACTCCGGAGCTTGTATTGCAGAATCCGAGGCATTCCACTACACCACTTTCTTCGACATCTCGTTCCTTAATTGCAAAGACACGATATATTCTACACTCAAAATCCTCAGTGATTTATCAACTGAATGTGGACAAATATTTTAAATAAAAACAATGACCAGGGAAATACACAAAATCACTGTATATATGCAATTATGCAGATGCAATACTGGTTGCAATATATGATCATACACAAAAGAGCATATTTATCTGTCAAGGAAATAAAATACACAAACATTTTGCAGCACATACAAAAAATGCCAATTGTCTTCGAATTCTTATTGGGACTAATTGTGGTATTGTGTGGACCTTGGCGGCTAGCAAACATAATCTCATCCACATTTGGAATAAACAACACATTGAACAAATGACAGCTCAATCCAAAAAGGTAATCTGTAGCTCCAAAGAGCTAACGTGAAACTCTATACCTGGTTATCGTTGCAAAGTATCCACGGACCACATTAATGAAAGCATTATAGAGACCCAAGTTTGCTGCTTCACCAACATGACGCACAACCACATCCAAGTCATGTGTTAATGGAGCTTCATAAAGATCGACCAAGAACATATATTATGGCATGGACTTGATATCTCAGTATTGCGAACATAGAATTATTGGTAATCTATTAAAGTCAGAGCCATGAGAATAATTTCTGAACTTAGCTGACGAAAAGATGCTTATGAGTAACCATGCAAAGCTGAATTCAATCATAATCTGGTATTTTCCCTCAAACTTAGCTAATTTTCAGCTACCGATGTCTGATAGGGTCTACGTCCCATTAAGACTATACAAAACAATGTAATAATAGCTGGGGGTCACTTACTGAACTCAAGTATTTGGATATCATTTTCAAAACTAGCTGAGAATCAGTTACTTTATTTTCACAGCAGAGTTTTGAAGAATTTATATAAAATACACCTATAATTTAAACTTACAATAGCCATACGCAGTATTCTAACTTGCCATGGTCACTTGCAGTAACCTAACTTACCATAGCCATTTGCAGTATTCTAACATACCATTTCCACTTGCAGTTTTCTAACTTACCATATCCACTTGCAGTATTCTAACTTACCATATCCACTTGCAGTATTGTAACTTACCATAGCCACTTGCAGTATTCTAACATTCCATAGCAGATGACGATTACTTGATATTATTCAAGAAGCAAAAATACAAGCAAATAACAACTTGACAACAACTGAGTAAACCTGTAATCATCCCAATTTATAAAGCTTGTTCATATAATCATAACCTGAGTTCATTAATTGCATGTCGTACTGAGGTATAGCCGGGCTGCACTGGACACCGTTCCTGGTGTAAAATAATGATAACTGTATTGCCCACATGATCCTGGAGCACATAAAGTTCGTGAGGATTGTTTACACCATTAGAGAGCTATCAATGTGATTTTGTTATTGGGGTTTAAATATACTCCTGAGACACTTATACATTGCATTCTAACCTTCCAATTACTTGATACCATGAGCTTCGTGTTATTCATTCTGTATTGAGGTCCACTTTTTTTACCTCCGAGCATATATCCATTTATCCAAGTCTTCAGCCACATTATGTTGTTTGCGGTCAGTGCAGCCAGGATGGTGATCTTGGATGAAAGAGGAAGCAGTGTGTGGATTTTGACAAGCATCTATACTGGACATGTGTAGCGTGCAACCAGAAGGAGTGTTTTAATATCAGCGGTAATGTCAGGCTTTATCAGTAAATGACAAGGTTTATGAATTAAAATAAGCAACCTAAAAACAAGATTATATAGTATTGAACACAGGAATAGTTTAAATGACATCCCCAGCCCGAAATTTGGTGGTTAATAATCTGACCTGGCAGGCACAATGCTGAACGGGCAGTAAAATGAGCTGGACAAAGCAGCGGAGAGAGGGATAGAAAGCTGGTCAGAGCAGCGAACAGAGCTGGACAGAGCAGCGAGGGGAGCTGGGGAGAGCAGCGAGAAGAGCTGAGTGCTCACTGGCTGGCAACGAGTAGTCTTCCTTATCCCATGAAAACATCCATATTCATACCCTCCCCAGATGTATACGTGACACATTAAGTAAATAATAACATCATTGGATTATATATCTCTAACTAGCATGAGTAACCACAACAAACCTTGGCAAAATCCACAATATGTTCAAGAATGACTTTTGAAATGTAGCGCAATTCAAACAACCGGAAGATGCTATTTACTAATAATAATATTATCTATATTTCCCATGATGCAACACGGGAAAATGACGTTAACCAAATAAAACCCTAAATATTGTCAAAACCCTTCTTAAATATTGTTCAGCCCCCAAAACATACTCAAACACATAAACATCATATCAAGACGATAACCATTAAAAAAAATAATACTAAATAAGTCATAACTGAAACCGAAATCCGGGTGTGGTCAGGTACAAGAGTGTAACCTTTAAAACAAAACATGCATACATGGCAATTACATCAAAAGTGCTGTCGCTACAAATGTATGCACCTGTATAACGTTGTCATGTACTTTTGAACAAAACCACTGGTAGATTAATATTGCCGATTATGGCATTGTCGAAGCCGGTGGGTTACTAGCCAAGCCCACTTGACCAACCCTCACGATTGGTCAGGAAAGCATACCAATGCTCATTGCCCTTGACCTAATCGATCCGCATGGGGCGTGCACCCATAAAGCCAATAACTGATGGGATTGGTGACGGCCAGGATTGGCTATCAAAGTCACACCCACACGGTCGGAAGTTGACAAAGACCATGTCGTGCGGATAATTAAGGGGGGAGGTCCTTAAATATATCATAACATCCTCCCCAGACATAATTAAGTTGAACTTCCACTGTTCAGTCAATTTAGACTTCACCTCTGAATTTTGAAAATTGGTTGTGAAGCAGAATTTTAAATGAGTGTTATAATGAGTAAAGGTGCAGCACGACATTAGCCCGAAGTTATATGCTTTTGAATTTGGAATGATCCCAGAGTAACTTGGACATGCGCCAATACTTTTTTTATGTCGGCACATGTCCATATCAAAGGTGAATAACAGTAATGGGTTATAATAGTTTTACAAAAGGTGCTTTTCTAATTTTGTTAGCTTTAATGTTATTGAAATAGGTATATCAAAGTAAAAGGACAAGTTCAAAATATGGAATAAATCTAGCCGTTATGTCATTAATTACATTTTTACAGTGTTACTCCGCACTAAAACTTTATGGGAAAAAGCGATGAGCCTACACTGAAGATGGTGAAAATCCTTAATTTTGAAAGAATTAAACTAATGCCATGGAAATCAATTGGTACAAGTATAGTATGGGTTATGTTTATCATTAAAGGTCACTAATTTTACGCGTGTTCACATGATATGAAAGACGGTGCAATAATAGTGTAGTAGACTTAATTTATAGTAAGATTTTGTCAGATTTACCTGCAAGCTCAGAGGCAAAATAATCATTGACATAATTGATAACATAATACTGTCAAGTTTGCGCTGTTGGAAGAAGACAATGTAGGAGACTTCTAAAATATAAACTGTACATGTGAGTGCTGTACTTACCATTGGTCAATGAAAGTGGGTCCGTTGTGGTCATCTTGGGGGTCTGGCCCATCGCTTACTGTGTCAGCAACGGGCAATAGTGGCAGGTAGAACGAGTATGCCATAGCTTTTTGCAGAGGCATCGTGCATTATTCTTTGCTACTTAAGTTTACAGCAGTTTAAGAAGAATGCTAATTCCACTCACTTGCTTAGACTTCTTTTATGCTGGAGCAAAATCCCATGATTTTGAACGGACCTGCCCAATAAAAACTGAGTATACATAAGGTACGTATTCATCAGCATTGAGTAATTTAGACATATTATTCTTGATTCGGTTTACAAATCAAATCCCTTTGTGCTATCATGTAGCAATGAAATTGAGTTTAACTTTCCTTCTTTTCAATAGCGCCAGTTTCCTTCTTTTCAATAGTCAGTTAGGGGGTGGGGGTGGGATGGGGTACAGCAGCGGTGGTTATATGTTGAGATGATGTAGTCAAGCACGGGCACAACACTGGTGAGATTTGTGTAGGAGTGGTTGTCGAATCCTTGGCCACCGGAACATTTCCCAGAGAAATCAAACGTCTGTAAATTATAGCCTTCTTTCCTGAACACAGTTATACCTTGCTGAACAAACCCGTTCAATACAATTAGGCAAGGACATTGACCAAGAACTAATAATGCCCTGGATTATTAAGTCGCAAATCGAGGTTAATGTCAATTATTTCCACATCCGTCTAATAATATCATCTTAACAGCAAGTGAATTTGATCATTATCCCTGGCCAAAGTAATCTTTGCACAACTATTTATGGGTAAATAATTAGGCAACTTTGTAGTTATTATATTTATATTGCATCTTAGATACCAATTGCATTCGATTAGTTTGTAACAAATATATTGTCAACTATGTCATTAATATATTCCCTCAGTCCTCGTGTACTGTGTTTATTGCATCACGTAGTAATATGTTTACTTTTTATGTGCCAGGTATTTCAATAAATAATGTCTCTCGTGCTGTCGGACCTTGGCACTGAGTAACCTTTCATGTCAAGACAGGTTCGGACATAACCATTGGCACCAGAGCTGCAGACTCCTTGACCATAGCCAAGACTTCTTTCCATTGCAAGGTAACAAACTTTTACCTAATTCATAAATATAATTGGTAGCAAACCTCGAGCAAAATTAAATTATTCATTCACAACTGAGATCACAGAAGGACAAAATGAGGTTTAACACACAGAACCATTAGGATGGAAGCGATGGGAGGTGACAGGTGGAATTGGCAGAAAAGTAGGTTACAGCATTTAGGCATAATGTTGATACAGTATGAATGTCTTTCAGAAATATGTTCGAGTGAGTGAGTGAGTGAGTGAGTGAGTGAGTGAGTGAGTGAGTGAGTGAGTGAGTGAGTGAGTGAGTGAGTATAATGTTTAACGGCACACCAACACTGATGTGTTATTTCGCGCCAAGAAAGGTAAATAGATAACTTTGACCTGATTAAGCAGCCGCCTTCTAGGAAAAAAAGGAAAAAAAGACACGGATGACGATGAAAAAAAAGGAGAATACATTGGGCCTATTCTTCCCTCGGACCTACAAGGGGACAGATATGTGTTCGAACCATAGCCTGGGTTCGTACATATGGTAACTCGTCCTTGCTAAGAGTATATGAAACCAATCAGTGGCATTTTTTTGCGATGAGAATATTTATAATCAAAAGCCCACTGCAGAAGTAAACAGACATTTGTGACGCACACGGTTTTTGTCATTTTGGGGTTGCTGTTTCGAAGCTGTAACTGCATTTGAATCTTTTAATGATTTGAATGTTTTTAATGGAAAATGTTCATTGGTAAGTTTTACATTTGTGGTTTGTTATAATGTAGTCACGTCACTCACTTTTGCTGTACTTGAGCGAGGGCGTGAGCCCGTCAGGGCAATTCTGAGAAAGTCGGTCTCCGAGTCGGACATACAACACCCACTGAGTAGGTACCATTGGTGGTACTTAATTTGTGGGTGTCATTTTTCGTATTTGATAGTGTTCGGTTTTGGCGCCCCATTATAGAAGTCGTTAACTTTGTCACTGGTGTCGAATCTGTTATTATTTTGCTTGTGTAGTATTAACAATTAATAAAATTGGTTTTTCATTAAATGTGATTGTTCTTTCACTCAGTTTGACTATTTCCAGTCGTTCGCTTGTTTAAAGCTTAGTTTAGTTGCAAAGTAGATTATCGAGACCAAAGGAGAATCCTGGGCTCTGCGATCGGCAACAATCTGCAAGGGTTCATGCTACAAAAATTGATGGCAGCGGTGGGATGTAAACTTATTTTCCTTTTTTTTCTGATCTGATATCTAGTTTGTGCGATTTGTCAGTTTCACAATCACTGTTTCATTCTGTCCGTATCATATCTTACTTAACAATGAGTGACCGGAATAGTCATGCGTTGGAGAGTATGCCAGATTATGTGGCTAGTTCTGTTGTAGGTGAGGGTGCTATACCTTATATTGATGAGGATGCTGCCTAAGTTGGTTCTCAAACAGGTCAGGTGTAAGGAGCTGTGAACATAACCAATGGTTTGAATGTGTTAGCTTCAGTAGCTAGTAGGGTTGAGAGTGTCCCAGCCCCATCAGGTGTCCCAGCCCCAACAGCCACTACTGGCTCATCTCATGATGAAGTTGTGCCAATCAATACAATATCACAAGCCCCGGGAAACGTAAGCTATCCTCAAAGTACATTTGGAGGTATGGTAGCCACCCCTACCTCAGTGCTCTTATGTTAGGTATACCTTCTGGCTTCTTATTGCAAAAAAACTCAAAAGACTGTTTACCAGATGCAGACTCGCACACTCATATCCAGGTATCAACCAGATAACCGGGCAGTTTACAGCGTTCAATTGAAGTACAAGGTTAGGCATAATGCACTAGTAAAATATATCAAAAGTATGGTTTGACTGGCCTTTCATAAAGCATTGAATGATGTCAGAGAAACCCTGATGGCTTCATGGGCTCGCTTAGTGATGCGGATATGGAACTTTATATTTCAGGCCAAACCTAGCCGCTTAGATGATGCTCTGAATTCAGCTTTGGAGAATGAAGCCTTTGTTGAAGGCAGGGCCCGTATGGACAGGATGTAGCAAACCACACAATGTTAGGTCCCTGAGGGAAGAGTTAGATAGACCATCTCCATGAAAGATGATTCCATGAAGGATGAGTTCGTAAGGATGCAGACCCAATTAACTCAACTGTCATCTGATGTAAAGAAACGGGGAACTAGGTTTCGAAGAAAAGAGCGGAAAAGTGCTCGCAGGGGCAGGGGTGACGGAAGCTGCCATTATTGTGGGAAACAAGGCCACTTCAACGCCAATTGCTACAAGCGGCAGAATGATGAAGTCAGGGAAAAGATGAAGCATGGTGAGAACCTAGCTAGTAGCCCAACTTGGAAGCCAGAATCCGCACAAGGTTGGGGGAAACTAAGCGATGCTGAGACAGAGTGACAGAGGTCAATTTTGCCTCTCCAGGATAAGCTGATCTGAGTTGCCCTGTGACAACGAAACAAAAAATAAGTGGACAATCAAAATTGATGAACCTAGAATGTCTTTCAACTTGCTCTTGACAGTGATTTGGTCCTTGAACATGCAAAAAAACTAACAAATGGTGTTCATAGTCATTGCCTGTGTTATTATAAATGAGATAACAAATCATTTCGTGTGACTCATCAGACCAACTATCACAGAACCACAGCGCTTTAAACAGAAACTCTCCAGCCCGCGTCAAGTGAAAATCTAAATGGGTTGCCCGGGGGCGATTGAGCAATGAGTGATCGCAAATTTTAATCCGCGACGCGGCAGCACAGAGCAATACGGTCCCTCGTCTGCTTCCGGTAGTCAAATACACGCAGTTTACATAGAAGATATTTTTGATAGAACCTTTTGAGTTATATCGTTGATAACATTTGGGGAAAATCATTACTTATGGATAAGCACGGTCGTCTGATCTTACAACAATTGAAAATAAAGCTGAGGCAGCGATCGCCTGTCAAGTCTCAGAGCTGAGGTCAGCAGCTTCTTCAAATGGCCATACAGTTACCGCTCAATGCCGAACTACACCTCATCTTTTATGAACATTTCGGTCACAATCTTCATCCACCTGCTGCATGTCTATCCCGCTGCTTTTCCCCCCAGCAAACCAATATGGGATTGTCAATGACCTCAATTTCTTGAAACTTTGTCTACAAGATGAATTCCTCCAGAATGAAGGGCTCGCCCACATCTTAGAGACTCAATGCCAAGAGTTGAGAGACACAACTTTGAGACATGCCAGTGACAAAGCTTGGCACGTGGAAAGATGCAAGAGATTGTAGTCCATTTAGCTAGGCTATGAAAAACTACATTCAAATCGGACATGGTCCAAAAGGCAAAGTCACTGACCCACGTCAATCAGATTCGTGTCAAAGCCATTAACTACGGCATCCATAATAAGCCTGTTGCTCTGAGGAAATATGCCGGGTTGACTGGGGCCTAAGTCCCAAACCTACCTTGCCTTGCATGCTAACCAGATGGTGTTGTGTCTGATAACCTGATTGTTGATGCCAGGTGCCCCTCCAGAACCAGGGACAAACCTGTCACTCTCGTCTTGGTGCCATACCTGGTCAGTGTGTACATTCATCTGACCCTCATCAGCCAACATGACTACTTTTACCAGATTCAGGGTCGACTTTATCTCATCGTAGAGATTGTTCCAGTGACACGTGACAATGACTTTATTTCTGCATCGGTTGCAAAGTTAGGTTGTTTTTTTCAGGGACCCTCTCAAAGATGTTGTCCATGTATTTTCACAAATTCTGTTACTGAGTTTGTGTAGTCTTGTGCACTGATTTCTTTTTTCCTTAAATAATTATTCACCTGTACCTCTAGTTGCATATTGTCTGTTGTGGATTGTATGATAAATGTTTTTATTTTGCAGTGTTTTGATTTATATCTGGGTTCTTAAAAATTATAAAACATGCACTCAGTGATAATCCACAGTCCCATTATTAACTTGCTTAATGAAAGAGACAAACCTGACTAGGTTACAAAACAATTTAATCTTCAATATATTAAGAGTACTTTTAGCGATTTATTATAAATTACATATATCAATTCATTGTATAAAATGAAAACTATACTAAAACCTTTCAATGATATTCAATGGTGTCACATCACATTCATAGATACATATGATATCCTCTCATGCACATTCACCTATTACACACTGCCCATCAGGATAAGTAGTTGTGAGGACGATGAACTGCCGAGAGTGTATAACAGACAAAGATTATGTGTAAGTAATCTGGACCTCACAGTGTTTCATTTTCATAAACCTATAATGCACCCCATAAGCACCCTCTTGTTGAACTAACTGTCGAACCACGTTGGTAAGTTGACTGCCAGTTTCACAGCGTTTCGGAGCGGCTCGGCCGCTACGCGCAGCACATTAACAGCGACAGCTTTATTCTGAACAGTTCTTCGTCGCAGTGGAACAAAATGGAAACGAATATTTTGTGTGTACGCGTTAACCGTGAAGTAAGGAGCTTGGGACAGCATTGCTCTGTGCTGCCACCTCTCGTACAAAACGGCAGTGCGGTCTCTCATTTGACAGGAGTAAATTTTTACGACGCTTTTGCGAGAACGCTGCTTGCCACTGTGCGTTTAGGACGCTCGCAGCGCGTCCTGTTGCGCATGAGCTTTAATTGAAGACGCAGATAAGCCCCGAACCCAGACTGAGATCGCCGGCATATATTTACACCAAACGCAGCGATTATTGATTTATGATCATCAATGATCTTTATCTTATAACTTCGTATTGGATATTCACATTTGGACACATTATACGCCCTCATCTGATGTCCCGTTGGTTTTATAAATTAAGCTCTAATATCCCGTAGCTAACTTAGCTGGCATTTGAGAACTAACGTGTAAGGAAGAGTAGAACATCCCTAGCTGCTGTGAGTTTATGCGAGGAATGCATTTGGTAACTTGTTGTGACAGTTGCTATGGGCACGGATATGCCACTTAATTGAAGTTTTTTCGAGAAATAATGTAATAAGTTGCAAGGTTATACAAAGGTCGGTGTTACCGTTACCACCACGTTGTAGATTTCTGGCGCTTTTGACTGGGCACACAGTCTTACTGCTGAGAACTAACAGTTGGGGAGGAAGGCTGCAGCACAGTGAAACAGTAGATGTGGTGGTTTACAATAGAATGTATTAAACGAAAGATATACAGCAATTGAGGTTCAGGAATTGACATAATGTCTTTTGCTTCCATCAACAGGGCACTGAGAGTATACTGCTGTTATGTGTTAACTCTCATGGGGCTCATTCTTAGCCTCCCAACCTCTAGAGTAGAGTGAGCAAGAGGTTCAACACATTGAAGCAGATAAAGATGAGTCTTTTGTTGAATGCCCCAGTTACAAAGTTACGTTTCATGTGATAGTGTACAGGAGAAGGATGGAGCAGAGAAGGATGTTATTCACGTTGACCTGACCAGGGCACTTGAGGCCACGCACAAAAAAGATGGTTGTTTACAGTGTTTCTGTCGCTGAATTTTCTGACCCACGTGTCAGATAGTTCTAATGCGGTGTATGTCAGGTGATATTGAATGTGGAGGAAGAACATTTCTCTATGTTTCTTTTTTTGTTCTTTTATATTGCGAGTTGTGTTCTTTATGTGACGTATATTATGTGTAGTGGTGTAAAAGCAAATAATTCGTAAATACACTTGGGGGTGGGGGTACTAGATAGCTGGAAATATCGCCATCTTCGAGAATCAAGAGGGGAGCGCAAGCTCCACTAGGTTCAAAAGAGCTAGGTAGGGGTAATAGATAGCTGGAAATGATAACGAATGATAACGCCACTTGCATAAAACGCCCCTAAGTATAAACACCACTTGGATACATCACTAGCATTGACGTTTACATTTATATATACCTAATTCAAGCGCCCCTCCCCCTTTTATTGGCCGACTGGTGCCCCCTCCCAATCTCGCCTATGCGTTAGCAGGTTAGTTAAGCGCTCCCATCACAGATTACAACCAGCTTAGCATACGCTCGCTTGTTCGCCTCCCACCCTGACATAAAACCGAATGTCTGTCGGAATAGAATCCAACTATTTATCTACAACGTAAGAAGACTGATCAGGATAAGAGATATAGTGGCCTTGGCTGTCATAGTCAGCAGTCAATGGACTCATACGATTCCCACAGGGGATCACAGTCACTGCTCTCACTGGCACAGACACTCGAGTTCGGACATCATGATTTCCTTACACTAGCATTATGATATATAATAGTATATCGTATTATAATGCAAGGGAGATAACAAATCATGATATCCGAACTCGAGTGCCTATGCTCATTGGTATTGGGGAGGGCTAGCGCCCGGGGGCTAGCGGACCTTGAATGGCGTCAACTAATGTTCCATTAATATCTTCATCGGTCTATGACTTCCCTGTGACTAAAATTGTCACAGCCATTCTCTGTGAAACACTTTTCGGTGGTTGTAAAAAATCCACTTGGCTTCGCTAACGTCGTATCCACCCGGTATCACAATCTCTTATGAGGATGAGATCAGTCTGGTGTTGTTCGAGAAGCCGAGTCCCTAAGCCCAAGGCTGACACTCAACAGCTAATCAGGCAACGCTGACAAGTTGACGCCGAGAAAGCGACAGCGTTGCCACGCGTCGCCACGCGTCGCCACACGATATTGTGAGACATGGACAATTACTTTAAAAGCCAAAGAACATCATTATCAGTATCCAGTTGTGCTTGATGTAGGGATTAATAAACAAAGAATGAACTTTATTCCAGAGCGCGGTCTGTTCAAAGAGCTTATAGCTTCGCTAAGAGGGTTCACTTCATGTTGCTCGCTCCCCTGATTATAATACACTGCCATCGTTAGGTGGCGCTACCGTGGGATAAACAAAAAAACGTGGAAATACTGGGCAGACGTCACTGCAATTGATGAGAACGGGAAAAATGTCGTTTCACAGTGTCTTTCCGCTGCCAAAACACGTCGCACAATAGGGTTTAATATAGCGAAAATAACCAGTATAATATGAAATAAATGTTAACTTGATAAATTGTCCGGTTTGGGGTAGCTCCGGTCGAACGGCAATATAAATATATACCGTTCTGCATCGATATTTTGGGCGCACATTAAAACATGCGTTTGACTATATCGCTGGGTTAGGCATCTAGTAAACAACATATCTCAGGAGCCTGTGAAAAAATATGTCCCATCGCACCAAAAGCTTACCACCGATCGAAGCGATACTTGAAGAAATGCCATCTATATATCACTTCCGAAAATATTGGGTCGCGTGATTTCCCGCCGCCTCATCCGCATTGCCTCCCTGCTAAGCTTGTGAAGCACGTTGACGCACAATGAATATAATCTGCTGTATCTTATCGAGTTAAGACGCAGGAAGCAATAGTCGTCGATGGGTCACATCATTCTGAGCATGCGCGATGTACGTGGGCTTGAACTTGAAAACAAACATGGTGCTGTGTTTCGGTCTACCACTTCCAAATATATGGATCTATAACTAATTACCATGCATGAAATCCCCCGCCACAAAGGGATAAAATTGTCCATAAACATCATTGCATTCACTTGGGTATGTTTGGTGTTTGGAAGTCGTCTGAATCGATCTCAAAATTTATAACATTGCGTTGTTTACAAATAGAGTAAGGCGTCTACTCAGATGTCTTGAAGAGCTAGGTCTGCGGTAGACGTATTGAAAACAGTTCACCTCTCACAGAGTTTACTGAACATGTCCCCGCTGTAGATTGTGATGTTGGATTGTCAATATTAAATTTACTTCACCCCCGTCAATAGGCGAGGCAATCAATAAAATAACATGGGACTGTTGATCCAACGTCTCGGGGTCGGCTTCTGTTAAAAATATGGAGACATCTGATTGGTCTAGGCTACCACCGCTCCGAATTTCACGTGGTCAAAGCAACACGCGGCGGCTTATAGGTGGCGTCTTCACAAAGTTTCTCGGGTGAACGCATGAGTGAGCACTCTAGCGGAACTGTAAACTCTTTTGTCTGTTTGCCAGGCGTACAGCTACTGCTAACCGAAACTGAAGATTCCAAGCTGCACTGTTTGTCTAAATGAGGGGTCCTACAGAATGTTTCGTATTTTGATTACAGACTAAACACCTTTTTAGATAGCATCAAAATGTTTATTTACAAGATACTAATTGCATAGTGTATGTTTGGATTGCCGTGCTTTGTCATGGCGAATCTTACATTTATATACATGATCAAACGCACACTAATGATGACGTGCCCCCTGCCCACAATAGCATATCAATGCCCACATGACATGGCTCTGTAACGCAAATGCTGTAGTCAACAGAACAAGGAAGTCGAAACTCCCAGTGACTCGCAAATGACAAGTTCTGCAATTCGCAATTCGCAATGGCTGTGTCTGTGTTTCGATGGTAAACTTTTGAAAGGACATAGATCAGCATAGAGAAGAAACTTCCTTATTTTCAAGGTAATTAGTGCTGTTTTACCTGCCTCCTATCGATTAAGTGTTGTGGTTAAGGACAAATGTATTTTCCAAATCGAATAACTGAGTAAGTACATGTCGAAAATTATACTAGCATGGTAACCGACGATTTTAAAACATGCATGCCAGACAAGTTGTTCTGAACCATGGTGTTTAGCACGCAGGCGCCCCAAATGGTTGACGATCTGATACCTTCATCGCGAGCATGAGGTTTCGGAGGTAGTGTAGTAGACTATAAACATCACCTAAGCTGTCTGAAGCAAAGTTTCTCGATATCTTTGCGTATCGGCTTCTACGCAGGCAGGCCTGGTAGCTTTCAAAAGTTACCGGCCAAACACAAATTTTACCGGCCCAAATCAAAACATAACCATATGCCCAAGCATAAATCTTTATTACACACTACGATACATATAATTCACAGATTACATATGTACGAAGACAGATAGAAATTAACACTTAGCACGCCTTAACTGCAAACACTCATCTCTTGTCTATGTATGCGAAATCAAGCAGTCTGACATCACCCACACACAGTATCTAATGATTTAGTATCAAGGTCAGGATCGAAGTTGTGAATATCATGAGGTTGACTAATTTGGAATGGCATAAACTGGACCGACAGTTACTCTTGGTTTGGCCCATCACTTTGAAGCCTCTCTTACATTCTGTCATAGATAAACAAATTGTTGGCATCAGGTCAAACAAATACAAATCATTGGAACACTCTTTCTCTACCATCAGATTCGGGGACAGCTAAAACTGCTAAGCCCTATAGAAGCAAGTACTTGAGCTGTTTGGTCTGTTTGGCTACCTATCACATATTGACATTGGTGAATTTTATCGTAGACGAACTACGCTTTTCGTATTCATAAAAACTAACAACTATTTTTTCATTATCAATATCGCTCAGCTAATCCTCTCAAAAACTTTTATGAATACCTGATCTAAAGCTTGCTGACACACGCGTATTCTATGGTAGCATAGACAAAAACCGGAGACAAACGTTTCAAGCATGCTTTTGATGTTTGGCAATGTCACCAGAAAGTAATGAACCATGAGAGAGCGGGAAAACTGACTCGCCACCCGGGCGCGTGAATAGGCGTATTCAACTTGCCCGGAATCGTTTTCCCTACAAATTCTCTACCAACCTTCCTTTTTCGTTATAAATAATGTATAGCACACTTTTTTTGTTATTTTATATATTTAATTTTTTTGTAAATGCAACTTGTATTTCAATATTTATCAACATAACATGTAATTCTGAAATACTAAAAGCAGGCATTTATTCAATTCAGTCAACGTCACAATTTTTTCCCTTTCACTAATTAACCAGACAGGATTCCAGCGTCTGCAGCGCTTCTCTTTTTCATGCAGTGCTCTCTCGGCTTTTTCATCCTCTCCAACTTTGCGCTTCTTAAGCAGCAGTGGTTTAATACGGTGGGCCAATCGTTTAATACTGCAATTATTGTACAAAGAAGACACCGAAGAAAAGTCACCAAGAGTGAGCGAAGAAAACAACGCGCTTGCATGGGTGATGTTACGTCTTTCTGTCGCGTCTTACACAGCAGACAAGCCGATCCCAAGTTTGCACGTTCAACATGTATCCGGGCATTGGCGATGTTTTCGGTCTTGACAACATTTCGCTCTACAACATGGCCAGGTGGTGGAAGTTCAAGAGTGGCACCTCTGAACAGCAAGTCACTCTGTAGTTGGTAACCACTGTCTGCAATGACAACATCTCCATGCCTAATTTTGTCCCAAAAAACACAACTTGTGATGTGTTGATCCGAGGCTCGCCCTCCCAAGAAATGAGTTTATCATCCCATTAGGAGAAATGGCAGCAAAAACATTAACAGTGTTCGACTTCTTGTAGTGTATACATGTATACGCCTGTAGACTTAAGTTTCTGGGTCTTTCAATGAATATATCACAGAAAGTAAGACTTGGATATATCTAGGAGACTTGGGCTCAATTCCCTTGCCAAAAACCTGACCCAAGTGTTTATGATGACTGAGCATGTGCCACTTGATATGCAAAAGAGGTCACAAAGAAAAGAGTTCGACAGATCCATGCGCAACATTATCATCATTAAAGTCATTTCATCGAAGGGGGGGGAATTTCCTCTCATGTCCACTCTTTTTCGGAGTCCTTACAAATACTGTTAGAGTGTTAGTTGCGATGACTTTCCTCGGTGCCAAACCAATATCTGAACTTCAGCACCTTGAGTTATAAATGATCGAAAAGGTCACAAACACTTGGTGTCATTCCTTGTAAACCTTCAAGTTTGGTATGCATGTCCATGATGATATTTTGCTGCTCCACACAACCATCACATGTACATTTGTCTGTTTATATACAAGAAAAGTTGTAGATGTGATCATCCTGGAACTTGTGTGGTAAAGAATCCTCTTCTTTGATTATCCCTTGCATTGGTCCTTTAGAGGCTATATCCAAGATAGGTAATCCCAAATCATGATCAGTTTCATAGTCGGCGTGTAGTTTTTGACCTTTGACCTGACCTGGGACGCTGCATATCGACGCATGCGCAGTCGCAATCACGAACTTGCTTATTGTAGAGACGTTATGTTATCGTAGCTTCCAACGACCCTGTTGTAGACTTATTTGCAAATATATCGAGTTACCGCTAGCGCGATGCAGTGCATTCTGGGAACAAAATCGATCAATGCAACGCGAACGCGATGACCAGCTGCGCAAGCGTTGTTTGATGCTGCAGCTGATCGCGTACAGAGGTTTTTCTGTACTGTAAGGTGACATTGCTTCATCACGAATGTAGTATCGATGTGCCGTATTAATTTGTTCCAGGGTCTGGCGTATCAAAGAAACATCAGTGATGCGTTCAAATATAAGAAATATCGGTGTACATTGAATATACTTTTTTTTGCTACAAGGTTATTAAAACAATTTTTGCCATTTTTATCTGATTGGTAAAATGACTCGGATTGTATTTTGTTCAAAGTATTGGGAATACCAAATCATTGATAATTTATCGATATCGACACTTTGAAAACCGCTTCCGAACCCTGTTGGCAAAAATATGCCAACGAATGGCTACCTGGTCAAGTTCCATCAACTTCGGGAGTTATCGCTCAATCTCTGTCCGTTTTCAGCTATGGATGTCTAGTGGCGCGGTGCCTACCACGTGTCACATTTGAGCAGCGCACAATCATTCTTACCCATGGTAATAGCATGATCTTCTATGATAAAGACATACCCCAGTATTTCATTTGCAAAATGAGGAATAATAATTAACGATCTTTACTAGGATTATTCATTTGTCATATGCTTTGTCTGTCCTTGTTAGAGTATGAGGCACTCTCTCTCATCAGACAACCAAGGCGAAGAGTGTTTGGTTCTCAATTCATATGAGATCCCCTACATATTACCTCCTCAAAACTGCCATGGAAAGCTGAATACATGCAAGGTGCTATGACGGAGAATGCATGTGTCTTACAATTACAGGCTAAATCAGTTGATGATGATTTTTATTATATGTCTTGCTTTTCCATGGTTATTATTTAATTTTCTTAGTGTTGGGTACACCAAATTCATCGATAATTTATTATAAAATTTGATCGGGACATAAATGAGTAAATGAGTAGCAACCGGTTCGAATAATTACGCATGCGCAGTTCTAATATTTTCTTTATTCAATATTATACCTAAAACTCCACCTATTTGTGGCTTTGGATATCTAGTAGAGTCCACCACGTGCCATATTTCCATGTCCCGCCAAACATCAATAGGACTGTAGAAATAGCCGGGGTCACCGATTTTACGGATACCATTTCGAAAAGAAGCTTGGAATCGACCACAGAACAGAATGAGTATGCATAGTGAAATGTACGTCTCATGGTTGGCATGGATGATTTAAAAAAATCTGGTCTTGTGTGTGGGGAGGAGGCTTGATTACTTATGGAAAACGAGGTGCTACAATGTCATGGCACCAACGCCACTGAGAGAATTCTGTCAGAACCGAATGTCTTCTAGATTGAGTTTGCATAGAGGACAATAGTGAAATACTGAAGCCATCGCTTAATATTGACATTTCTACTAACCATGCTAGTTTGCTTAAATTTCAGAGTTTGGGCGGCAAATTTAAGTCATGCCAAGGCCACCGAGGAATGGTAACCCCTGGAGAAGTAATCTGCCAGTAATTTTGAACCCCCAAAGTGGTCTACTTACTCAGGCACCATATTTCCAGCCAACACCACACTACACCCCACCATACTACTCCGCACTACCCCAGGCCAATTACCCACCCCCACAACCCACCATTTTTAATTTAAATGTTACTGCATCATATGAAGATCATTCAAGTCATCCTGATGCAACACAAAATGAGGAATTTAGAAAGCAGGGTAGAGGTGGAGATTACAGACGAGGTGGTGATCGAGGCCAAAATAAAGAATGAGGTGGAGTTCCTGGCCAAAGTGGAGGTCGAGTGCTAGATGATGCTCCACAGCATGTAGGAAATCAAGGACGAGGTGGTGGTCAAGGCCAAGACGGAGGCCACGAACGAGGTGGAGGTTTACAGTATGTTGGAGGTCAAGGCCGAGTTGGGGATCAGGTGCGAGATGGTGGTCCAAAACGTTGGGGATGTCCAGGGAGAGGTGGTGGTCCAGGCCAAGGTTGGTACCAAACACCAGGTGGAGGCTCACAGTATGATGAAGTGCTAAGTGATGGTCCAAAACAAGGGGAAAACCCTCATTTGGACGAAGAATTGCATTTTCCCAGTAAAGGAAGTGTGGATACAAGAGTGGACAATAATCCAGTGATCAATTGGATCCTCGAGGAAAAGGCTGGTGCAACTACAATTGGCGATCTGCTCGTGCAATCTCATTTTTTTCCACATATCAGTACGGCCAAAGATATGGAGCAATATCTAAGGAATTTCAAAGGCCTACGTGTGGATATGCGCAAAAGGCAGCGGGAACTTGCAATAGTACAAGTGTGCCTGCCAATGATCAAACTGTGCTACAAATACAGTGACCCAGAACAAGGTTGCACTGATGAAAGGTGCACCTCGTTTCATTTGTGTTCTCTGTACGTGGCCAACTGTGACAAGAATCACACAGAATGTGACTTAAGTCATAACTTATCAGATCGTCACAACTTGCATGTTCTGAAACAGTGCTCATTGGATCGAATGCCGAGAAGATTGGCAATGACAGCAATACGATCAACATGTCTTGTTACATGTCTTGAGCATAACACATGCCAAGGTGCTTGCTCCAAAGGTGAAGATGCTTGTTTTAAGATCCATATTTGTGATGATTATTTGAGAGGAGCTTGTAGATTATCCGACGCATGTTGTCCCAAGGTTCATAGTTTTGACTCCCCAAACGTTAAAAGCACTCTGAAATTTTACAGAAAAGATGCAGAAAAGCTTTCATTTAATTTTCTTAGAAAAATTATCATCCCTGGAAATCCAGTTCAAGCTGATGACGAGAAGCTATCGGTCAGAGAAAAGCCTGTACCGAAACCCAAGCCAGCCAAAAAAGTGGACCCCGCCAAACAGGACATACGAAGCATTGATAGCATATGTGAAGAAAACCTAGCTGGAACATGCACAAATGGTGACTCTTGCAAGCAGCTTCATCATCTTAGACGATTTCTGTGGCAAGTCGCGTGTGAAGGCACGTGGATCAGTCTCACAGAAGACAATGACATGATTGAGAAGAGTTATAGTGACCCCACCTCGAACGGATATTGGCCGGTGAAGGTAGGTCAATGACCTTGTATGTATTCACTCTAGATCATTACAATTTGAATCTGTAAGCCAAAAACATATTTATTCCTGTCATCCACTGTGTCTCCAGCTTCCAGATCAGTGTTCCAAGGGAACAGGTCCTTTGTTTATCAATTTTGACACCATGCGATGTAAATTTGGCAAAATACGCCGGTTGTCCACTGAATCATATTGCACCCCATCTGCATCCAAGCCAAAAAGAGTGGGTGATGATACACTCAAGACCATTTGGATATGGTACTGGCAAGATCCATCCAACAACTGGATTCCGTTTTCAAATGTGATATTTCGTTTCATTACTAGGAAAGCCATTCAACAATTGTATACATTGAATTTCAACTGTGAATAGATGCATTTGTAAAGGTTTTGGAATTAGGAGGGTGCTTTGTTACTCATAGGGTGTTGGTTTGCAGCATTTCAGTGGTTGATGCTTTGATTTAAGGATGGAAAAGGACCATATCAAGATGTCATCGAGTCCAGATTTCTCCGGGACACACAGTCTACTTACTTCTTTGATTTGGATGATGCCCATTTCTCTTACACTATAGAATTTGGTTCCATGGTCCAAACTAATCTGACCACTGGAACGAATAGAAAAATTAGGAGGCGGCCTCTATTTCAGTGTGTAGTTATCACTGATATCACAAATTTAAGATGTGGCTATCAAATATCATTGAGTTTAATTAATGTAAAATATGTATTGCAGGAGACCTCTACCATCATACATGAAAACAAGGTACTTTCTACATCAGGACCTTCCGGCCAAGCAAGGATGGTCCCCATTGGACACAGTCTCCCCAAACAACTTTGAGTGTGTTCCACTTGGTCGGGATAACGATGACAGAAAAAACGTTGAAAAGGAGTTCTATGCTACCATGTCTCAGAGTGTCCAAAGGTCCGCATGCTTGTTTTAAGATCCATATTTGTGATGATTATTTGAGAGAAACTTGTAGTTTATCCGACGAGGATTGTCCCAAGGGTTATAGTTTTGACGCCCAAAAATTAAAAAGCACTCTGCAATTTTACAGAAGCAATGCAGAAAAGCTTCAATCTGATTTTCTTAGAAAAATTATCATCCCTGGAAGTCCAGTTCAAACTGCTGTACCGAAGAAGACACCCACAAATCCCGTACTGAAACCCAGGCCAGCCAAAAATGTGTATCTCGCCAAACATGACCTACAAAGTACTGATAGCATATGTGAAGAAAACCTAGCCGGAACATGCACAAATGGTGACTCTTGCAAGCAGCTTCATCATCTTAGACGATTTCTGTGGCAAGTCGCGTGTGAAGGCACGTGGATCAGTCTCACAGAAGACAACGACATGATTGAGAAGAGTTATAGTGACCCCACCTCGAACGGATATTGGCCGGTGAAGGTAGGTCAATGACCTTTTATGTATTCACTCTAGATCATTACAATTTGAATCTGTAAGCCAATAACATATTCATTCCTGTCATCCACTGTGTCTCCAGCTTCCAGAT
Source organism: Urechis unicinctus (assembly GCA_034190875.2). Classification (NCBI taxonomy): domain Eukaryota; kingdom Metazoa; phylum Annelida; class Polychaeta; order Xenopneusta; family Urechidae; genus Urechis; species Urechis unicinctus. Next base: position 39,576,812 of record CM067352.1, on the reverse strand, counting down.
CAGTGTTCCAAGAGAACAGGTCCTTTGTTTATCAATTTTGACACCATGCGATGTAAATTTGGCAAAATACGCCGGTTGTCCACTGAATCATATTGCACCCCATCTGCATCCAAGCCAAGACGAGTGGATGATGATAAACTCAAGACCATTTGGATATGGTACTGGCAAGATCCATCCAACAACTGGATTCCGTTTTCAAAGGTGATATTTCGAAGTTTCATATACTATGAGGGCCATTCGACAATTCTATACATTGAATTTCAACTGTGAATATTTGCGATTGTAAAGGTTTTGGCATCAGGAGGGTGCTTTGTTACTCATAGGGTGTGGGTTTGCAGCATTTCATTGGTTGATGTTATGATTTAAGGATGGAAAAGGACCATATCAAGATGTCATCGAGTCCAGATTTCTCCAGGACACAGAGTCTTCATACTTCTTTGAGTTGGATGATGCCCATTTCTTTTACAAGATAGAATTTGGTTCCATGGTCCAAACTAATTTGACCACTGGAACGAATAGAAAAATTAGGAGGCGTCCTCTATTTCAGTGAGCAGTTATTACTGATATAACTAAATGATGGTGTGGCTATCAAATATCATTGAGTTTAATCAATGTAAAATATGTATTACAGGAGTCCCCTTCCATCATACATGAAAACAAGGTTCTTTCTCCCTCAGGACCTTCCATCCAAACAAGGATGGTCCCCAATGGACACAGATTCCCCAAACAACTTTGAGTTGGTTCCACTTGGTCGGGATAACGATGAGAGAAAAAACGCTGAAAAGGAGTTCTATGCCACCATGTCCCAGAGTGAATACACTATTAAAAATGTACAAAGAGTACAGAACATCAAATTGTGGAGAAAATATCAGCGGTGAGTACTTTGGGTAATCCTGCTCTCTCAAACTACAATTACTCTCATTAACAACGAAGTGGGTTTTTTTATTCACTGTCGTTCCACAAGCTGTTAGTGGTCTAGATGAACCACTGTATCGGGTACATAAAATAAGCCAGTTCATGTGAAATAGCTTGAATCTAATGTTTTGTACGTTGTCAGGAAAATGGAGGAGATGCGGGAAAGACTTGACCCTGAGGATTTCAAGGAGCTGGAGCTGTTCCATGGAACAGCAGATGTTGACACAGTTCACTGTATCTGTAGCCAGAGCTTCGACCATAGAATGCATGGACGTAATGCCACGGTCTATGGTAAAGGAGCCTACTTTGCCACCACAGCAGAGTATAGCAACCGATACACGCACCAGTCCAAACAAGAGGAGAAGCATATGTTCATTGCCAAGGTCATGGTTGGAAAGTTCACTAGAGGTGACAGTTCTATGCAGAGACCTCCACCAGTTGGGACGAAGAAACACGGTGATCTTTATGACAGCGTGGTCAATGACGAATCCAACCCTTCTATTTACGTTGTGTTCGAAAATGACCTGAGTTATCCGCTGTTTTTGATAGAGTATACGGTGAATTCTTCTTCCCCTCCGATAGATCCCTTGACTGGTGGGGCAACGAGTTATTCCAACCCCCATTCAACCAACACGAAAGGAAATGTGAGTTACACAAGACAGCCAGTCCAATCCACGACTAACTACACAGGTGCTACTACCCCAAAGGTATCCACTCGGACCACCAAATCGCCTTCTGACTCGGAATATAAGTGTATTGTAATGTAATCAACCCTCCCGTGTGGTTCATCATAGTCCAATTTTTACCTATTATTGATCAAGTGATAGTATATTCTACCATGGGAAGTATGTGTCACACTTCATTTGGTAATTTGGCCATTAGAGGTGAATAAGATGGTGACTGGTGGGCTGCATTATCTCCATGAGCTAACATGGCTGTATGTTATGTAACAAGTTTGCTGCATATAATGGTAATATATATGCTGTCCAGTGATATTGATTGTCAATTAATGTTGCAGTATTAGTTAATTAAGTTTACAATTCACATCTTTCTTTTTTGCAAAAGAATATTGACTGTCAGTTTGTATGATATGACTTGTCTTCAAGGTGAATACATTTCATGTTATGTATATGTGAAGTAAACGCAACATTGCAAAGAGCATGTTTAATGTATTGAGATATGGCGAAAGGTCGTGTACAACGGAGAGTACACATTGATACTGCTGTGTTTGTAACCCTGGGATCGATACCACAGGACTAAAGATAATTGATCGCGTATTGTCTGTAATTGTGACAAATGATGCCGTGTGCAAGCAATTCAAGGGGTACAATCATGGGCGTTGTAACTTGGATGCTAGAATAGGTTCTGTGACCTGTATGTTAGACTAAATTCGGTGCATATAATGACTTTTCTTTCGAATGAGTTAATCATAATAAGTTTATTTAGAATAAAATGTCTTTTGGTATTAAGTGGATAAAAAATATATACCGATGCGAATCACGGTTTGGAGTTATATTTATTTAAACATTTGGTAGGGCTGTATAGTGGCCCCATACAAGCAAAATATCGACCACAGTAGCTTTCAGATGTTTACGGCATCGGCATCCGGTTTATAGGGTATTCATGTTGCGGCCATGAAGCTCAGCCATCAGGCTGTGTGTGATATGGCTGGAATCCCAGCAGAGCAGCTGCCAAACAGGATGTGTGTGTACAGCTTTTCTCGTCGGAATAATGTTTAAGGGTTTCATTTTTGTTATGTCATTTTCTTTACCTCATATACAGAAGCTATGAAACCCGGATCAGATGTAATATCGCAGATACCGAACCTGAAATGTGTGTAGTTTCTCAACTGAGTCATCTTTCTCTGCAGTTTACGCATTGTATCTCACATATAGTACCACAGATGGTGTGTCCATAATGCATATGTGTATGCTATTGCTCATAAGCATCAGTACGCGCGTTTGGACTGAGTATCTGATAAACTGTTGGCGCGAGCTGGCTGACGGCGACTGGGTCAGACCCCGCCTATCTGGAGCCGCTCTGCAAACTCAGTTATATTGCAATCCCGTTTGTGCATACACTCCAAGTCGGACCCATATATAGCAACCCCATTCCTGTACACACTCTAAGTTGAACACAGATATATAGCAATCCCATTCCTGCACACACTCCAAATCCTAATCAACTCTAATGCTCTCACCTAGTGTCAATAAAATATTTCTCCTCCGGTTCAGCCACCTTCCTGTATTAACGTGCTTTTATAGACTCACATTAATCGCATCGTTTACTTATACAAGGTGTCCGAGCGATGGCGCGAATGGCACCGCCAATTCTAAGCAGAAGGTGTCATTGCAGATGTGGGCCGTCCGACAGACTGGGTCCACAATTTTGTCATTGCGGAGAAGAAAGATGGCTCGATGCTTCTTTGTCTAGAACCAAGAAATGCACCTGATCCCAATATCTGAGAGCATACAGCACAGCCTCAGTGGTAGGACTGTTTACAGTGGTTGATATGAAGGACAGCAACTGGCAAGTCGCCCTCGATGAGCCAACCTCATACCTGGGCGCATTCCATACACCATGTGGTTGGAAACGCTTCCTCAGAATGCCCTTTGGTATAAATTCTGCGGAAACGTAATGAGAAGACCTTCTCAGATATCTAGGGTGTGCATGTAATAGCAGACGACCTCATCATAGCTGCTTCAGATGATGATGAGCATGACTAAATTTTGTGTCAAGTGATGGAAAAGGCTAAAGAAAATTAAATTCAACAAAAGTAATCTCCAGTTCAAGCTAAGTCGTACATGGGCAACGTGGTCACAGCCGGTGGCCTCAAGTCATGTCCCGAGAATACTGAGGCCATGCTACACATGTCAGCCTCAGCGTCAAAGAAAGACCTGATGCGCCTTCTTTTTATGGTGAATATCTCACCCAGTTTATCCCAAAAGAGTAAAATATCACTGCCCCTCTGTCATGCTCAGGGAAGATGTGCCTTGGAACTTGGAACACGCGCAATGATACAGCCTTGAACAATGTTTAAGCAGCTTGTCATGCCTACTTCATGCAACACTTGTCTGGTGCAAATCTTACATAGCACAATTCTAGGATACTTACTTCGGAGCTTGTATTGCAGAATGTAGCCGAGGCATTCCACTTCATCACTTTCTTCGACATCCCGTGCCTTAATTTCAAGGACACGATATATTCTACACTCAAAATCCTCAGTGATTTATCAATTGAATGTTGATAAATATTTTAAAAAATAAACAATGACCAGGGAAAAACACAAAATCACTGTATATATGCAATTATGCAGGTGCAATACTGGCTGCAATATATGATCATACACAAAAGAGCATATTTATCTGTCAAGGAAATAAAACGCACAAACATTTTGCAGCACAAAAAAAATATGCTAATTGTATTTGCATTCTTATAGGGATTAATTGTGGTATTGTGTGGACCTTGGCGGCTAGCAAACATAATCCCATCCACACATGGAATAAACAACACATTGAACAAATGACAGCTCAATCCAAAGACGTAATCTGCAACTCCAAAGATCTGTAGTGAAACTCCATTACTGGTTATCGTTGCAACGTATCCACTGACCACGGTGATTAATGAAAGCATTATAGTGACCCAAGTTGGCTGCTTTACCAACATGACGCACAACCACATCCAAGTCATATGTGTAAATGGAGCTTCATAAAGATCGACCAAAAACATATATTATGGCTTGGACTTGATATCTTCCCTTAAGCAGAAAATCTGTAAAAAAAATTACATGATACATAATAGAAATACTGCTGCCTCATAATTTATATTCATTTCAAACTAAACTCAGACATTTGCATGTAATGATGTTTAAAGTTTCATGATATTCACTGACAAATGAGTCAGCACATTGGAATCACTCAGTGGGCTAGTCTAAAACTCGATCAAAAAAGCTAGAGAAAATAATGTCATTAATAAGAACAAATCTTAAGATCACCCAACCATTAACATATTCCTTCTTTTCCAGATTGTAACCAGGAAAAACAGTTTCTATTGCATTAATTTCTCTTTCTTCAAAGTCAGTGATTAAATGCTCAGGATGCCACTGCGGGTTCTACATCTGCAAACTAGGTTATAGAAGCAAAGGAAAATCTTTGGCGCTGCGATCCGCCAGCAATCTGTCAGGGTTCATGCTACAAACAATGGTGGCAACGGTGGGATGTAAACTTATTTTCCATTTTTTTCTGATCTGATATCTAGTTTGTACGATTCGTCGGTTTCACAATCACTGCTTCATTCTGTCTGTATCATATCTTACTTAACAATGAGTGGCTGGAATAGTCCTGCCTTGGTGAGTATGACAAATTCTGTGGCTAGTTCTGCTGTAGGTGATGGCGCTATACCTTAAATTGATGAAGATATTGCCCAAGTTGGTTCTTAAACAGGTCAGGTGCAAGGAGCTGTGAACATAACCAATGGTTAAAATGTGTTAGCTTCAGTAGCTAGTAGGGTTAAGAGTGCAGCAGCCCCATCAGGTGTCCAAGCCCCAACAGCCACTACTGGCTCATCTCATGATGGCGGTGTGCCAATCAACACAATATCACAAGCCTCGGATAACGTAAGCTATCCTCAAAGTACATTTGGAGGTATGGGTGGCCGTCCCTATCTCAGAGCTCTTATGTAAGATATACCTTCTGGCTTCTTATTGCAAAAGACTCAAAAGACCGATTACCAGAACCAGACTCGCACACTCATATCCATGTTTCAACTAGATAACCAGGCAGTTTACAGATTTAGCTGAAGTACAGGGTTAGGCGTAGGACAGAGTCACTCAGTGAGCTAGTAAAAGATGTCAAAAGGATGGTTAGAATGGCCTTTCATGGGCTCGCTTAGTGATGTGGATATGGAACTCTTAATATCTGATAAAGCCTAGCAGCAGGGGTGACGGAAGCTGCCATTATTGTGGGCAACAAAGCCACTTCAACGCCAATAGCTACAAGCGGCAGAATGATGAAGTCAGGGAAAAGATGAGGCATGGTGATTATAAATGAGATAACAAATCATTTCGTGTGACTTATCAGAACAACTATCACAGAACTACAGGGCTTGAAACAGAAACCCACCAGCCTGCGTCGAGTGAAAATCTAAACTGGGTGCCCGGGGGCAATATAAGACTTCCTTTTGCCATGATTATTCATGCGGTACACGGCAAAAGCTGCCACAGCCACACTAATTTGAATAAACAACATGATTATTCTCAATCGTCAGCGTCCACATCACCATTTTTTCAACACCATATGGGCTTTCGTTGAAGTAGCCAAGCCTCCCCGACCATTTAAGCGGAAGCTATTAGGAGAGCTCAAGCTTCAATGTAAAGAGTATGAAGTCTCGCTGGCTGGGAACTAACAGTTGGGAGGAAGAGATTGGCTTCAGCACAGTGAAACAGAAGACGTTGTGTTTTACAATAGAATGTATTAAACGAAAGATATACAGCAATTGAGGTTCAGGAATTGACATAATATCTTTTGCTTCCATCAACAGGGCACTGAGAGTACACTGCTGTTTAGCTCCGGTGTAACGGTAACATGAATTTATACCTTTACGAAGAGTTCGTCAAACACAGTCGGCAAGTTCTCGTTTGGGTTGAAGGACTACTATGCGTACCTAGAAAATAACATATATCAAGAGCCTTTACAAAAAATAGACTATGCGCGCCAAAAAACTTACCACCACTCGACGCTTTTCTTCAATAAATGGCATCGATAGTTCGTTTCCGAACAAATCGCGATACGATGTCTGCCATTTTGGAAACTATTAATTCTCGCGATTTTCCGCATTGCCTTAGCATCCCAAGTGGGGGGCACTTACCCTAACTCGGATAGGGGTGTGCCGCGGGACCTCGAAAACCCGTACCCGTTGTACTCGTTGAGAATGAGAAAAAGTATACTCCATCGTACAAGGTATTATTCGAATGTCTAACCCGTCGTAAAAGTCGAGATGTTGAAAAAACCACCCCCTTCGTGCGGCACATGTATACTATATCTTAAGTGCCCCCCTCGGGCTTAGCATTAGTCTTTGTCTTTCTGTGCATGCGCAGTGCATGTGGTCTTGAACATATTGCTGTGTTTCTGACTTTTTACCCTTTTCCAAATTGATCGAACTATAAATAATTACCACGGATGAAATCACCAGCCGAAAAGGGATGAAATTGTCAGTAAAACATCATTGCATTCTATAACTCCATCACTTGTGTATGTTTGGTGTTGGTAGTTGTCTGAATCGATCAACAAATAATTGCGTTGCGTTGTCTCGAGAAACGGTAAGACGTCTACGCAGACGTCTTGTAGGGCTAACGGCTGTTATGTGTTAACTCTCATGGGGCTCATTCTTAGCCTCCCAACCTCTAGAGCAGAGTGAGCGAGAGGTTCAACACATTGAAGCAGATAAAGATGAGTCTTTTGTTGATCAGAACCCTCATCATACTATTGAACTGCGCAGGAACAATGTATCGATGCCCCAGTTACAAAGAAAACGTTTCATGTGATAGTGTGCAGGAGAAGGATGGAGCAGAGAAGGATGTTATACATGTCGACCTGACCAGGGCACTTGAGGCCACGCACAAAAAAGACGGTTGTTAACAGAGTGTTTCTGTCGCTGAATTTTCTGACCCACGTGTCAGTTAGTTCTTAATGCGGTGTATGTCAGGTGATATTTAATGTGGAGGAAGAACATTTCTCTATGTTTCTTTTTTTGTTCTTTTATATTGCGAGTTGTGTTCTTTATGTGACGTATATTATGTGTAGTGGTGTAAAAACAAATAATTCGTAAATACACTTGGGGGTGGGGGTACTAGATAGCTGGAAATATCGCCATCTTCGAGAATCAAGAGGGAGCGCAAGCTCCACTTGGCTCAAAAGAGCTAGGTAGGGGTAATAGATAGCTGGAAATGATAACGAATGATAACGCCACTTGCATAAAACGCCCCTATGCATAAACACCACTTGGATACATCACTAGCATTGACGTTTACATTTATTTTATACCTAATTCAAGCGCCCCTCCCCATTTTATTGGCCGACTGGTGCCCCCTCCTAATCTCGCCTATGCGTTAGCAGGTTTGTTAAGCGCTCCCATCACAGATTACAACCAGCTTAGCATACGCTCTCTTGTTCGCCTCCCACACTGACAGAAAACCGAATGTCTGTCGGAATAGAATCCAACTATTTATCCACAACAAATTAGAAGACTGATCAAGATAAGAGATTTAGTGGCCTTGGCTGTCATAGTCAGCAGTCAGTGGACTCGTGCGATTCCCACTGGGGATCAAAGTCACTATTCTCATTGGCACAGACACTCGAGTTCGGACATCAAGATTTCCTTACACTAGCATTATGATACATAATAGTATATCGTATCATAATGCAATGGAGATAACAAATCATGATATCCGAACTCGAGTGCCTGTGCTCATTGGTATTGGGGAGGGCTAGCGCCCGGGGGCTAGCGGTCCTTGAATGGCGTCAACTAATGTTCCATTAATATCTTCATCGTCTATGACTTCCCTGTGACTCAAATTGTCACAGCCATTCTCTGTGAAACGTCTTGCTTGGGTGGTGGCCGCTTTCCAGGAGGTAAACACTTTTCTGTGGTTGTAAAAAAATCCAATTGGTTTCGCTGACGTCGTATCCACCCGGTATCACAATCTGTTATGAGGATGAGAGCAGACTGGTGTTGTTCGAGGAGCCGAGTCCCTAAGCCCAAGGCTGACACTCAAGAGCTGATCAGGCAACGCTGACAAGTTGTCGCCGTGAAAGCGAGAGCGTTGCCACGCGTCGCTACACGATATTGTGAGACATGGACAATTACTCCAAAAGCCAAAGAAAATTATTATCCGTATCCCGTTGTGTTTGATGTAGGGATTAGTGAACAAAGAATGAACTAATTCCAGAGCGCGGTCTGTTCAAAGAGCTAAGAGGGTTCACTCCATGTGGCTTTGCATTGCTCGCTCCCCTGATTATAATACACTGCCATCGTTAGGTGGCGCTACCGTGGGATAAATAAAAAAAACGTGGAAATACTGGGCAGACGTCACTGCAATTGATGAGAACGGGAAAAATGTCGTTTCACAGTGTCTTTCTGCTGCCAAAACACGTCGCACAATAGGCTTAAATATAGCGAAAATAACCCATATAATATGAAATAAATGTTAACTTGCTAAATTGTTCGGTTTGGGGTAGCTCCGAACGGCAATATAAATATATACCGTTCTGCATCGATATTTTGGGCGCACATTAAAACATGCGTTTGACTATATCGCTGAGTTTGGCATCTAGTAAACAACATATCTCAAGAGCCTGTGAAAGGCGTCTACTCAAAATGTCTTTAAGAGCTAGGTCTGCGGTAGACCTATCGAAAGCAGTTCACCTCTCACTGACCTAGATCTTTCATGTCCCCGCTGTAGATTGTGATATTAGATTGTCAATATTAAATTTATTACACCCCCGTCAATATGCGACGCAAGCAACAACAAAAAAACGGGACTGTTGATCCAACGTCTCGGGACGGCTTCCGATAAAGATATGGAGTCATCTGATTGGTCTAGGGTACCACAGCTCCGAATTCCACGTGGTCAAAGCAACACGCGGCGACTTATAGGTGGCGTCTTCACAAATTCCCTTGGGTGAACGCATGAGTGAGCACTCTAGCGAAGCTGTAAACTCTTTTATTTGTTTGCCAGGCGTACAGCGACTTCTAACCGAAACTGAACATTCTAAACTGCACTGTTTGTCTAAATGAGGGGTCCTACAGAATGTTTCGTATTTTGATTACAGACTAAACACCTTTTTAGATAGCATCAATATGTTTATTTACAAGATACTAATTGCATAGTGTATGTTTGCATTGCTGTGTTTGTCATGGCGAATCTTACATTTATATACATGATCAAACGCACACTAATGATGACGTGCCCCCTCCCCACAATAGCATATCAATGCCCACATGACATGGCTCTGTAACGCAAATGCTGTAGTCAACAGAACAAGGAAGTCGAAACTCCCGGTGACTCGCAAATGACAAGTTCTGCAATTCGCAATTCGCAATGGCTGTGTCTGTGTTTCGATGGTAAACTTTTCGAAGGACATAGATCAGCATAGAGAAGAAACTTCCTTATTTACAAGGTAATTAGTCCTGCTTTACCTGCCTCCTATCGATTAAGTGTTGTGTTTAAGGACAAATGTATTTTCATAATCGAATAACTGAGTAAGTACATGTCGAAAATTATACTAGCATGGTAACGGACGATTTGAAAACATGCATGCAAGACAAGTTGTTCTGAACCATGGTGTGGTGCACACAGGGGCCTAACTTCAGCTTAGATGATTGTCACCTCGCCCCAAATGGTTGACGATCTGATACCTTCATCGCGAGCATGAGATTTAGGAAGTAGTGTGGTAGACTATAAACAGCACCTTTCTCTACCATACAATTCACTGGGGGCCAGCTAAAACTGCTCAGCCCTATCGAAGCAAGTTCTTGAGCTGTTTGGTCTTTTATGCTACCTATCACATATTGACATTCGTGATTTTTTTCGTAGACGAACTGCGCTTATTGTATTCATAAAAACTAACAACGAAGATTTCAGTCGACCCAACGACTATTTTTTCATTATCAATATCGCTGAGTGAGCCAACTCAGCTAATCCTCTCAAAAAACTTCATGAATACCTGATCTCAAACGTGTTGACACACGCGTATTCTATGGTAGCATGCGCGGACAAAAACCGGAGACAAACGTTTCAAGCATGCTTTTGATGTTTGGCATTGTCGCTAGAAAGTAATGAACCAAGAGAGACTCGCCAGCCGGGCGCGTGATTAAGCGAATTCAACTCGCCCTGAATCGTTTTCAGTCGCCATTGGCGGGCGGGCGACAAGGGCTCGAAATTAGTCAGATTCTTCACTGGCCAAGCGGGCCGGTAACCTTGAAATTGTACAGGCCCTACAAATTCTCTACCGGCCCCTACTTTTTTCGTTATAAATAATGGTACAAAACATGTATAGCACGCTTTTTTTTTTTTTTATATATTTAATTTTTTTGCAGATCTAAGTGTAAAGTCTTCGCAAACAATCGAGGCACGTTAGTTGTGAAACGTTTTCTGTGAGACTATCTATGCCATCGGTTTTTAACAGTTTACTTTCAGTTTATATACTATTGGTCAATAAATGTAATTACGTAAAACCATGATAGTATACAACCGGGAAGCTTTCTTATCTAATGTGTTTGTTGTGTTTATGGTTCAAGCGGCACTTAATCACGCGAGCCCCGCTCCTGTTGTATTGAACTGGGCGCGAGGAGTTTGCACGAAAACAAATATACCCGCCAGCTGGGCGGCTTGTTGTGCTTGCTTAACCCCCCTGACACGAATTTCACCCGCCATTGACGGGCGGGCGGGTGGATGCTAATTTCGAGCCCTGCAGGCGACCGTTAGTTTCCACCCCTGCCATGATTGGTTCTGCAAGGCGACTGCGGTTTCATCATTGTCACCTGTCCCTACCCACATCTTAGTCGTATTTCCGTCATCTGATGTGTCAATGCACTGGTACTGGGTATTCACCCTCTCCTGTGCGGTCTCCCTTAGGTGGCCGTAACAGTGGAACATATCACTGTCATCGACGGACATGATCTCGTTACAAGAAATCTTGATTGTAGTTTCCTTAAGAAGAGGAAACTAGCTTCATTGACTGCGAGGAAAATGGGATATCTCGAGTATGACTATTCCACCATGGACTATTACTGAAATGCCTTCTGGGTTAACAGAAGAACAACTGGGATCCCAAAAAGAAACAATCACTTAGTTAGGAAGTGAAGGCAGACAGCGCCCAAGTATGGGCTGTATACGGACCTGGAGTTCTGATAGTCTAAACAGGGTGACATTTGGGTTAAGTAGGGCCATGAGTGTAAGCTTTCAACCTGGAAGCAAATTCCTCTCGCCTAATGTGAAGAGATACAGCCTGCTAGGGTACTTGGGGTGATCCCTGAATTATCCAAAACGGCAGCAGCATCCTTATTCTGGATCCAAAGGGAGTGTATCTGCACCCAGCGGGACATCCGTAAAATCCCATACCAGCCGTGAAAGGTCAAAATGGCAATAGCATACCCCGTCGGATCAACTTGTCCTTATTATTATGTGCAAATGTAAACCCGTCCGTATTATGCAAATGTATAACGTCGTAGATTGAAGCTGAAAAAAAACATACCCCGTCGTACAAGTATGAGGTCAAAAAACCCGTCGTACAAGCCCGGGGGGGGGTTCTCACTATGTGAAGGTTACTAGGGATGTGCCGCCAATTTGGGTCGGTTTTCTGCCATTTTGGTATACAAATGGGTCGTTATTTCTAAAAGCCAGGGCTAGCAATGGGTCGGTTTTTTGCAATGACCTTGTATACCAATGGGTCCGTATTTTTTACAGCGAGGTATAGCAATGGGTCATTGTTTCGCAATGGGTATACGAATGGATCAGTATTATGACAGACAGGGATAGCAAGATGTTTTTAATTAACGTATGAGCCTCAATATTGCGTGTTTGCTCGGGTCCCCTGGGACAATGGTGGCAAACCCCAGCTGACATCGGGGTCGTGTTTTTTCAGAGACAAGTTTTATGGCATGATAAGCAAACATAAAGGTCAGGTCCGTACATTCTCCTTCCCTTTCCGGACCAGCGATTCCCCCCAGATGCGACAAGGAGGGATTTCAGTTTGCCTACCTACCTCTCTAGCTCAAGCCGGTAACCATCCATCCCGAAGAGAATTGCCTAATTGCTGTCAGCACCTTGACATAATCAAAGTTGCCCAGTTGATAACGTTGTCGAGCGTGGGAACGGCGGTGAGAATCCCAGTGCGATCGTGTATGCACAATTGACAGAGGTATGGTTTGCCGGACCATGAACGAGGAACCTCATGTGGGGTGCAGAGGGGAGGCATGTTATCTTCCCATTTAATCCAATTTCATGCAGGTGCAGAGGGGAGGCATGTTATCTTCCCATTTAATCCAATTTCATTATAATGAAATACCATATATTGTCTACCTCATGGGACCGACGTCCTGGGGCGCTAGATAGCCTGTGGGCCCGAGTCACATATTTTATATTTATTGGCTGCTATTTAATCAACTGCCTTGCCGTTATAAGCAAGAGCATCGTTGGGACTGACCACGGAATAAGAGAAGTTTTTTTGCCGTTGCGTCACTAAAATAACTATTTTAAACTTGCTGAAACAGGAAGAATCGATTATGGATGAACATTTTGTGATCATCAGCCGCAAAGGTGGCTGGATGGATGGCAGACCACGTATGAGGGCGGACGAGGGACCGCATTGGCCGTGCTGCCGCGTCGCAGATTAAAACTCGCGGTCTTGGCCAACAGCAAGCTGAACAGGTTTAAAACTATATATCTACCACGCATACCTACGGAAAGATATCTGAAGAAGAATTCAAGCTAATTATTGACGAGGTAGCAAAGTTCCGTCAGATGAAAGAGAAGATCCAGACTGGATCCACTAACTTAGTAGCTGGGAAGGGGTCGGGGGTGATAAATATAGGCCCTAGGTAGTAGATGTATTTTGTATAGCGTCCCTGGTTATCCTTACACAATACGCACATGCAGTGACAACTTTGAGCCCGACAGTGACATACCGCGTGACAAAACATTTGGCGTTATGCTGTGGGTACATAACTACGCATGATTCATAGCATGTAGCTATAGGCCTTGCCCGCATATGCGCCGCACACGTGTAGCCGGGTTTTGAGTTAAGAATCAGGAGTCGGTGTTTGACTGTCTGCCAAAAGCTACCACTGTTTACCTCGCATATTCCACAACCGTGACCACCGCCCCGCACTCTGCCATGCATGAGCTCACTTTGCCTGCATAGGTTCACATGAGTTCTATTTTATGTGCATGCGCGTGAGTCATCCACAAGGACCACTTTAGAGTTATTCAGACCTAGGTCAGACCCTTATTAAGTCTTTCATGGGTGTTTGGTTGTCTATCGTAACAGCATGATCCTCTATGATGATGACATCCTGAAACCTCAGTATTTCATTAGCGAAATGAGGAAGGATTATTTATTTATTTAACATATGATTCGTCTGTCCTTATCGGGGTATGAGGCACACTCTCTCATCAGACAATCCAAACGAAGAGTGTTTGTTTCTCAATTCATAAGAGATCCCCATTACATATTACCCCCTCAAAACTGTAACGCGAGAATGGTATTAACCATCAAACTCCACCCATTTGCAGCTTTGGATAACTAGTAGCATCTACCACATGCCATATTTGCACGTCCCGTTAAAATATGCAATTAGACTGCACAAATAGATAATTTTGTAAGAACCGTATGTCTATTATATGTCGTCTAGATTGAGCTTGTATAAAGGCCCACAGTCAAATACTGAAGCCATCGCTAAAAAATTGACATTTGTACTGACCATGCTAGTTTGCTTCAATTTCAGAGTCCTATTTAAGTCATGTCAAGGCGTCCGAGGAACGGTAACCCCCAGAGAAGTAATCCGCCAGTATTTTGGAACCCCCCAAGTGGTCCACGTCCTCAGGCACCATATAACCAGCCGCCTACAACCTATTTCACACCACCCCCGGCCTATTGCACACCACCCCCGGCCTATTCCACACCACCCCCGGTCTATTCCCAACCCCCACAGCCCGCCCCAGCCACCACTGTTGTTATACACCACCACCACACAAGTGAACCCCCTTCTGCTGCAGCATATCCATATGAAGATCATTCATTTCATCCAGATGGTTACAATTATGACTATTCTGATGCAACACAAAATGAAGAATTTGGAAAGCAGGGTAGAGGTAGAGATTACAGACGAGGTGGTGGTCAAGGCCAAAATGAAGGACGAGGTGGAGTTCCTGGGCGAGGTGGAGGTCAAGTGTGGGGTGGTGGTCCACAGCATCTAGGAGGTCAAGGACGAAGTGGTGGTCCAGGCCATGGTGGGTATCAAGAACGAGGTGGAGGTCTACAGTATGGTGGAGGTCGAAGACAGGGTGGAGGTGCAGACCGAGGTGGGGGTCCAGGCCAAGGCAGGGGCCAAACACAAGGTGGAGGTCCAGGACGAGGTAGAGGAAGGGATTCACGAAGGGGCAGAGGACAAGCAAGTGGCAGTGGCCACCCACACGGTTCTCAAGATGGCGAACAGTTTGATGACGACTATGAGAGTGATAACTCTGTTGCTAGTTTACCCCCTTTATCTTGGACTGCTAATGAACACAGGTGTCAAAAGAAAAAGAGAACCAACAAAAAAAAGGAAAAGGCGGCTGACAACGAGGCAGGAGATGATTTTGACTATTATGATAGTGATAACGTCACCGCTAGCCTTCCAGCAACCGTTGGAAAGAGAGGTAACCGTACAAGACGTAACGGGAGAGGTCGAGGTTCACGACACCATCAGAACGATCGTACACTTCACGCTGGCGATGAAGATGACAGTGATGTGTCAGTCGATAGCGCAAATAGTGAATTGGGAAACAAAGGAACACTGAGTGAAGCAAAACACATTGATTCCAATTCGGTATTTCACTGGATTCTTAAATCAAAAAAGGGTGTTGCAAAGATACATGAAATCATGAACCGAAGAAACTTAGTTCCCAGTCGAGGTGTCAGCTATGCAACTTGTTAAGTTCCTTGAACACCAACATCAATTCAATGTGTTCAGAGGCTTGACCCCATTGAAGCATTTTGTAGTTGAGGTCTTCAGCAATAGTTTGAAAATGTGTAAATATCACTCCCCCAAAACACCTTGTTCCAAAGACTCCTGTTGGTACTTACACCTGTGCAGGGACTACATAGCTGGTGCATGTAAAAAGGCAAGTCACTGTACGCTGGGACATAGTCTGAAGGAAGAACAAAATGCCAAGATTTTTGAAAATAATGGCATGGGCAAATTTTCAGAAGATGAGCAGTTGATCATTTTGAGATACTCTCTTCTACGAGTTTGTCCTTACTACAGCTCAAATGAGTTATGCGCTGGTGAACAAGCATGCGCCATGCTTCACATATGCGCGGATTTTATTAGAGGGAAATGCTGTAAGCCTGGCGATGAATGCACGTTTGGGCATGATTTCTACTCGCCCCACAACGATCGCGTGATAAATGTCCGTCGCCTTGGCAAATTGAACCCACAGCAGCTTAAAAAGAGCATACTTATTATTGACAAGAATGTGATTGAGCATGTCGCAGTGAAGGGTTCTCATTTGGACGAAGAATTGCATTTTCCCAGTAAAGGAAGTGTGGATACAAGAGTGGACCAGGATCAAGTGATCAAATGGATCCTCGAGAAAAAGGCTGGTGCAACTACAATTGGCGATCTGCTCGTGCAATCTGCATTTTTTCCACATATCAGCACCGCCGAAGATATGGAGCAATATCTGAGGAATTGCAAAGGCCTACGTCTGGATATGTGCAACAGGCAGCGGGAACTTGCAAGAGTACAAGTGTGTCTGCCAATGATCAAACTGTGCTACAAATACAGGGACCCAGAACAAGGCTGCACTGATAAAAAGTGCACCTTGTTTCATTTGTGTTCGCTGTTTGTGGCCAACACGAAGCACACAGAATGTGACTTAAGTCATAACTTATCAGATCGTCACAACTTGCATGTTCTGAAACAGTGCTCATTGGATCGAATGCCGAGAAAATTGGCAATGACAGCAATACGGTCAACATGTCCTGTAACATGTCTTGAGCATAATACACACCAATGTGCTTGCTCCAAAGATCCGTATGCTTGTTTTAGGATCCATATTTGTGATGATTATTTGAGAGAAACTTGTAGTTTATCCGATGAGGATTGTCCCAAGGGTCATAGTTTTGACGCCCCAATCGTGAAAAGCACTCTGAAATTTTACAGAAGCGATGCAGAAAAGCTTCAACCTAATTTTCTTAGAAAAATTATCATCCCTGGAAGTCCAGTTCAAACTGCTGTACCGAAGAAGTCATCCACAAAGCCTGTACCGAAACCCAGGCGAGCCAAAAAAGTGGATCCCGCAAAACAGGACCTACGAAGCACTGATAGCATATGTGAAGAATACCTAGCCGGAAAATGCACAAATGGTGACTCTTGCAAGCAGCTTCATCATCGTAGCCGATTTCTGTGGCAAGTCGAGCGTGAAGGCACGTGGATCAGTCTCACAGAAGAAAACGACGAGATTGAGGATAGTTATAGTGACCCCGCCTCGGACATATATTGGGTGGTGAAGGTAGGTCAATGACCTTGTATGTATTCACTCTAGATCATTATACTTTGAATTTGAAAGCAAATAACATATTCATTTTTGTCATCCTCTGTGTCTGCAGATTCCAGATCAGTGTTCCAAGGGAACAGGTGTATTGCGCATCATTTTTGACACCATGCAATGTGAATTTGGCGAAATACGCCGGTTGTCTACTGAATCATATTGCGCCCCATCTCCATCCAAGCCAAAAATAGTGGATGATGATACACTCAAGACCATTTGGCTATGGTACTGGCAAGATCCATCCAACAACTGGATTCCGTTTTCCAAGGTGATATTTCGTTTCATTACTAGGAAAGCCATTCAACAATTTTATACATTGAATTTCAACGGTGAATAGTTGCATATGTAAAGGTTTTGGCATAAGGAGGGTGATTTGTTACTTATATGGTATGGGTTTGCAGCATATCAGTGGATGATGTTTTGATTTAAGGATGGAAAAGGACCATATCAAGATGTCATCGAGTCCAGATTTCTCCGGGACACACAGTCTACTTACTTCTTTGAGTTGGATGATGCCCATTTCTTTTACAAGATAGAATTTGGTTCCATGGTCCAAACTAATCTAACCACTGGAAAGGATAGAAAAATTAGGAGACGGCCTCTATTTCAGTGTGTAGTTATCACTGATATCACTAAATTATGATGTGGCTATCTAATTTCATTGAGTTTAATTAATGTAAAATATATATTGCAGGAGTCCTCTGCCATCATACATGAAAACAAGGTACTTTCTCTCTCAGGACCTTCCGGCCAAGCAAGGATGGTCCCCAATGGACACAGTCTCCCCAAACAACTTTGAGTGTGTTCCACTTGGTCGGGATAACGATGACAGAAAAAACGCTGAAAAGGAGTTCTATGCTACTATGTCCCAGAGTGAATACACTATTAAAAATGTAGCAAGAGTACAGAATATCAAACTGTGGAGAAAATATCAACGGTGAGTACTGTGTGTAATCCTGCTCTCTCATATAATGAACTACAATTACTTTCATTAACAACGAAGTGGTTTTTGTTTTATTCACTGTCATTCCACAAGCTGTTAGTGGTCTAGATGATCCACTGTATCGGGTACATAAAATAAGCCAGTTCATGTGAAATAGCTTGAATCTAATGTTTTGTACGTTGTCAGGAAAATGGAGGAGATGCGGGAAAGACTGGACCCTGACGATTTCAAGGAGCTGAAGCTGTTCCATGGAACGGCAGATGTTGACACAGTCCACTGTATCTGTAGCCAGAGCTTCGACCATAGAATGCATGGACGTAATGCCACGGTCTATGGTAAAGGAGCCTACTTTGCCACCACAGCAGAGTATAGCAACCGATACACTGACCAGTCCAAACAAGAGAAGAAGCATATGTTCATTGCCAAGGTCATGGTGGGAAAGTTCACCCGAGGTGACAGCACTATGCAGAGACCTCCACCAGTTGGGACGAAAAAACACGGTGATCTTTATGACAGCGTGGTCAATGACGAATCCAACCCTTCTATTTACGTTGTGTTCGAAAACGACCAGAGTTATCCGCTGTATTTGATAGAGTATACGGTGAATTCTTCTTCCCCTCCGATAGATCCCTTGACTGGTGGGGCAACGAGTTATTCCAACCCCCATTCAACCACCTCGAGAGGAAATGTGAGTTACACAAGACAGCCAGTCCAATCCACGACTAACTACACAGGTGCTACGACCCCAAAAGTACCCACACGGACCACCAAATCGCCATCTGACTCGGAATCCAAGTGTATTGTAATGTAATCAACTTGGACCTATTATTGGTCAACTGACAGTATATTCTACGATGGTTATTTGGCCGTTAGAGTTTTACACAAATAAACAAAGGGTAGTTAACTAATATTCAGACGTTCACGTCATCATCTTGGTATGTAGCTATCATCAACCGCCATGTATAATGAGTTGTGTCTTCATTGCTGCGGTGTGACAGCATTGAATAAGTTGATGGCAAGTGGACTGCATTATCTCCATAAGCTGACATGGCTGTATGTAAATGTAACTAGCTCTATGCATATAATGGGAATATACACGTTGTCTTGTGGTATTGATTGTCAATGTATGTTGCATTATTAGCTAATACAGTTTACAATTCACATCTTTCATTTTTCACAAGAATATTGATTGTTTAATTTTGACTATCCGTTTGACTTGTGTACTGACTTTATGAGCTGTCTTCAGGGTGATTATATTTCATGTTGTGTATATGTGAAAGTAAACGCAATTTTGCAAAGTGCATGTTGCAAGTTGTAGGAATGTGACGAATCAGTAGAGAGATATGGCGAAGGGTTTATGATAAAGGGCTTAAAACGGAGACCAAAATAATATTGCTGTGTTTATAACAATGGAACCGATAATGGCTTATGATAATTGTTTGCACGATTTCTATAATTGTGTTACAACTTATTGATATACGTCAAATGATAAGGTATGTTAACAATTCAAGGGGTACAATCAGATGTGTTATAACTTGTATGCTTGAATAGCTTCAGTGCTTACATGGACTTTCTTTACGTGACGAATGAGTGATACAATTAGAGGCATTGTAACTGGTATGGTAGAATAGCTTCAGTGCAAATAAGGACTTCCTAAAAAATGGGTGGTACAATCAGATGCGCTATAACTTGTATGCTACAATATCTTTAGTGCAAATATTGACTTTCCTTTACTTCATAATTAGTAGTACAATCAGGTACGAGGGCTTGTATAACTATCTTTGGTGCAAATGAGGGCTTCCTATTGTAATCAAGATGAGTGGTATGTTCAGAGGTCTTCTAACCTGTATGTAAGACTTAGATGCAAATAAGGACTTTTATTTAAGAATGTTGGATTGCTTAGATTGATGTCAACCAAAATATAATGTCTTTTGTTACCCCACCCCCTGCCAGTGTCTTATTCAAAGCAAGAACACTTCTGTTATAACAACAGTTATTTGTAGGTATGTTCTTTCACAATGAATGCTACTACACATCATTATGTGAATTTCGCCATGTTAATTCCGGGACTACTTAATAGCAACCATTTTCATCCGGTAAGGATGATTAATTTACAAATCTACTATTAGCATTGGGTTAAAATTCACGTCCTGTCGAAAATAAGAAATCGAACTTTACAAAGGTCATAAACATAGCTGATGCCCCAGAAACTACGGCGGTGAGGCAGAAAATACAGCAGAGGGTGTGTGTCCATAGTGTGGCGTGTGTTGTGTTCACGTGTGTGTAGCCTTCAAACGTGCCATTGTCTTGAAAGTTATCAGCATGGTAAGGACAGGTTTAATACAGTTTTCACTGTAGGGCCAGCACATTGTTGAAATAGAGCTTGTCGCCCACAATGGAAACGCCTGGTTGAAGGACCTACAATTCCTCTAATTCAAGCAGGTTCAGGTGTATGAGGGAGACATCTGGCAGACTATTCGACAGACCACACAAACCAGATGATCCCGGTCTGGCTTCTGGGCTGCAGAACAAACAAAAAAATAGATCAGTTTGTCTTAGAGGGTGGCAGGACCTACAGAACGCAGGAACACCTAAAAACTCTGCAAGAGGTCTTTGCGGAGCTGGATATGATGCTGCCCTATCCAACATGGTCTTTGAAACCAACCACGCAGCAAGCATTATCCTGAATGACATACAGAAGGCTTGTGTATAGCACAGGCACAGTGGGCTGTGGAACTCCATGTGCTACGTCACCAACGACATTGTTAGCCTCGACATGAAGGCCTGCTACCTGGCCAACAGGCAAGGCTGTGGCAAGACAGCACCCAACCCACCACATGGCCTCAGTACAGGATGCGCAGAACACCATGAATTGGTGGGCACCCACACCGTCATCCCGGCCTGATTTAGTAAACACTTTACGGAACAGGGCCGGGTCACTAGCTTCTTACCTGGTCAAGTCATAGAAGTGCCCATTTTGCCACTTCCTCACGTACTACGACGGTACACAGCCGCAGTATGCCAACGTATGATAAAGCATGCTGGCTACGCCTACAATAACCTTGTCACCGTGCTCCAGCTCTTGTCGCTCGATAAGGTCGTGCGTGTAGCCACTTACGCCATCTTTGTATGCTGAACAGCGCTACACAAGCTTGCCAACGATCAAGGTCAACTGCATCATGCAGCTGAGGGATGCATAGCAGATCCGCTGCGCATCATGCAACATATAGGCTGTGGATCCGCTGAACAACAGCAGAGAACACTGACTGGAAAACCTTCGACTGACCTGCTTAGAGTGCTACAGCAAAAGAGGAGCTGCAGTGCTCAGCAGGTGAGAACCCCATTTTGCGGTAGCTGTCAGGAGGCACCACAAGCAGCTCTTCCTGGACAAAGTCACTAAGTGGCCCATTCACCAAGTCAGGTTCATCAGGCTTTGCGACAGAGAGCCAAGTGGGTGACACAGGAGGGACCACACGGGGTCAGTCACATGACTCCAGCCACCATCTAGCTTGCCAGGATGGTAGAAGCAGTGAACGCTAACACCAAAAGAAAGTTTCTGCTCTTTGAGCCCGACCAAGCATGCTGGTACCACAGAAGAGGGCTTTTTACCAGTCAAGTGAGTCACCTCATTGTGTAGTGCAGAGACAACAGCTTGCAGTCGAGAAACCCACTCAGTTGATCGTTCTTTAAATGGAAGTTGTAACTCCACAGCATACTGGTGTCCAAAGAGCGGTTAAAGTGCTCCATAATAGCCTGGTCTCGATGAACATCCTCACGGCCACACCCAATGGAGATTCCATGCTTAAACAGCAGCTAACTCACAGCGCCCATGAACTCCTGTACGCATCGACCTGAAGCATTAGGCTGAACTGCAGTGGTCCTCGTCTGTATATTAAGAGAAGGACGTCTGCAACCTCTTTGGTCATTTTGGTCAGTTGCTCTACCGCTTTGTAGCGTGAGGCCAAGTCCACTTCCGTGAGCACATACTTGCACATTTTACGTTTGTTGCTATCATGGGGAAGAAACAGGAGGTTGGCCTGATGAACCTCATTGGGTGAAGAGACATCACATTTAGGCTGTGGAATATGCTCCGAATATGGCAGGTAGATCTGCACAGTGTTTTGAAGCGAAAATGAGGTAACTCAGTATAACAATTGAACATTCGACCCAGATGTTGAAAGGCACATTTCTGGCCTCTTTGTCTACACGGTGTTTGTAAGGATATTCAAGTACCTTCTGTTTGATGGATTATTCATAGTCTATTTGTTATTTCCAATAAAAACATTATTTAAGTTGTATTTCCAGCCTCGTGAACAAAACCATGGAAATGCATTTTGCCCATCGTGAATATTTACTATCAATCTTTGTACAAGTAAACAGCTTAAATTCCATGAAATGCCAAATCAATGTGAAATTCAAAATTGATAGTTTATTTCACAGTGAACAGACATAATATCTGAAGATAATGCTATAAATAGCAAATGTATTTTTGCATTATAAGCTATTAGCTTGAAAAATATATAACTGAATGCCGGCAGTAGTATATAGTTGTCAATACAAAGTGCAGTAAAATCCATACGACTGGAGTCAACAAACATTCGCCACCACAAAAAGACCTCAACACACACACACACACACACACACACACACACACACACACACACACACACACACACACACACACACACACACACACACACACACACACACACACACACACACACACACACACACACACACACACACACAGCTAGACGTCAGCTATCAACAAACATCAACCAGTTTAATTGCATGCAAATACCATTAAATTAAATCATAATGAGGGGTTAAACTTCGAAGACGACGAGTATACATCATTAATTCATAGTCAACACTCAACGCAAATATCAACACCCAGTATTAACATCACTAATCAAGCAAAAACTATAGTTAACATATTTCACAAATACTCACCAACCAAGGTGACAACCTTGAAAAATTTCCTGTAATCTGATAAGTAAATCTGGCCGGCACCAATCCCATTGGTTAATGACTTTAGGAACGCACACCCCATGTGAACCCGTTAGGTCAAGACCTATGAGGATTTTTCGACCTTGCCTGACCAATGGCGTGGGCTGGTCGAGTGGCCCCTGGGCGGGAACCCAACCGTCTAGGAGCGCGATATAAGCAGCACACACGTATTAGTCAGGGAGACAATCTAGTCAAGAATTCCGGAAAGATTATGACCAAGATTCCCACTTGGCTTCTTAATAAAAACCTCAATAAGTATTACACACAGGTCAGGGAAAGGTCAGTGAGGGGTTGCATGTCTCGAAATGGAAAGTTGTTGGGTCCTTCTTTATAAACAACATTTGCTATAGTATTTGTTATTTTGGTAATTGTTGAAATTATTTTGACGTCTTGTAAACAGGAATCACAAATGTCTATATGACAAGAAAAGGATTGAAACATGGCACTTACATTTTCATTGAATAGTAAATGTTTTGCTGAAGTATATATTGGTTGATAACTTCTATATCGATTGTCTTAACTCGGATGAAAACGACCATAAAATATTGATTCCATCTTGACAACTACGAAGATGACGAAAACTAAATACCTATGAATCACACAGTGGCCCCTATCCGCAATTGGTTCTGGATAAAGTTGCGCCACAATAACAGCCTATAGCATCTGAACGGTGCTGTATTATGGTGGCTATCTATGTTACATCTTTTAAATCTACGCCAATAAATCAATCACCAAAAAGTATTAAGTTTACGAAGAAACATAAAAGGTGCACTTTGCATTATTTCTGACTTAGCCAGCGGAGGTCCATAATATAACAAAATACAATAATAAAGCACAGTATACACAAGCCGAAAGAAATACAAAATATTTACAGGAGACAGTTAGAGATAGCCTAAGTTGGCAATATACAGTGAATATACTCCTATACCACTGTTTCCACATGTCTGATATGTATCTAGTGCTGCTTTTGGTAGGGTTTGTTATATTTTGAACAATACTGTTTTCACTAGAATCTAGCCTACACATAAACTTATACATGAGAAGGTATACCTTCACACGCAGGTACACACACATTAGCAAACATATGACTAGCACTAGCTATTTTTTGTAGGCCAATTAGAATTATTATCATGGCATCATTACATGCTATTGTGAGCCTCCACATGCTTCATTTTTTATGCCTACACCATAGATGAGCTGTATACATTGGGGTACAGTATGCTCGAAATAAAAACACTTTAACATTGATTGTGCACTTATGAAATATTCATTTCAAATTCCATCCCATAATCAGTACATATAGTTGTAGCAAAGTTTGTAAACCAGCACTATATGGACAAAATACCACGAGGTCATCAGTATACATTAGGTGGTTGACAAGCATAGAACCAAACATAAAAACAGTTTTAAATGCACTTAATTTATCAGCCAGATCATCCATATAAGTTGAATAGAAAGAGTGACAGTATGCCTCCTTGTCTGACACCATTGTTAACATGAAAAAGTTATGAGAAAGTACTGCCCCATTTGACCACCATAGTCTGGTGAGCATACTAATGAGAAAAATTTGGTACATATATATATATATATATGAGAGATATATATATATATATATATATACTATATAGAGAGAGAGAGATATATAGAGAGAGATTTGATAGATATATATATATATATATATATATATATATATATATATATATAGATATATATATAGATATATATATTATATAATATATATACATATATATATATATATATATATATATATATATATATATATATATATATATATATATATATATATATATATATATATATGTTGTAATCAGACGCTGGTAGCGTGAGGTATCTTTTATTATGCCGTCACGTTATAGCAAACAACACATCGAACAGCAGGGATACAACAATATATATATATATATATATATATATATATATATATATATATATATATATATCTATATATATATATATATATATATATATATATATATATATATATATATATATATATATATATATATATATATTCGTATAGTTTATAATCAGTTAAATTTTGATATGTTACTTGCATTGTAGAAAAAGGGTGGTCGTGTACCGAATCTAAGGCGAAGACAGCGGTCAAATCCATCGCTACGCCAAGCGAACGTAATGATCGCATGTGAGGAAGTCAAGTTACTTGTGCGTTTTGCATTTCCGAGGGGTTGTGAAAGTGAAAGTGGAATTGTGACTGACATTATTTTTAGGACTCATTCGTACTATAATGTGTGAGCTTCTTGTTCTTCGTGTTTCTACTTGAACACCTTCAACCAAGCTGTGCAGGTAAGCTGCCACTTAGCTTGTTTTCTTTTGTTCTCGTGATGATTGATGCAGGTTAACACTTGAAAATGAACAGATGCACGACCTATTCAAATTACTCTGTTATGGTCCGACCGGGGCTAGAACTGTAGAACAGACGAACCTGGTGCAGTGGCGGGACTAATGTGATGTCATCATCGATCGATGTGAGGAAAATTGCCATAGCTATTACTCCCTGGGGATGTGGTAAAGTTAAAGCTTAAATAATTGGTTTTGGCTTAGGAATCCTTTAATCGTCACCTCATAGGATTTAGTTTTGCATAAAAACATAGTTTTGCATAAACTAGCTTGAACGTGGAGGACAGAAATATTGACAGGCTAATGTTTGGCAGAATATATTTAGGTCCATTGTACAAGGAAAATACAAAAATCATTGCATATTGCCCCACAAAATTGTCTTGCATATCCATTGAAAAACAGATGCCTGCTTCACCATTGAGACTGTTTGAAAGTATTAAACAGGTTATAATTGAATCCTGGGGGACTTCATTTAGCCTTCTCTGTGATACCCGGCATGTGTATACATATAACAGAGGTTGTTGAGCCAGATAGAACAGTGTTATCTAATCGTGAAGTCCTTTTACAAATTTGACTAAATAAACACAATGTAATACAGCTGCTCTGAACTAATTGTTCATTAGTTAGATATTGTATATTAATGTCATTAATATCATTTAGTCCCAAATAGTTTTTGAGACTATCCATCCACAATCCATCTTTGTGACTATGAAGTTATTTCCAAAATGCGTATATTTGTGTTGTAACTTGCAGTGCATATTTTATGTGTGCAGGAATTTCCTTCCGACTTTTTGAGTAAATTTTGTGAACTAAAGGCAATTCAATATGGCTGAGTCTAACAGTCACAGCTATCCTTCGAGGGGTATGGGACTGAACAATGGGAATGGACAACTCGAGGAAGCTTTCCCATCTCGACCTATGCCATTATTTGGTCATTCTTACAACATGCCTACTGCAGATGATGGGCCTTTTCATCTTGTTCAAGACCATTCAATTATGCAGGCTCAGTTTCAGTCAGGCTTTTCCCAATCGCTTGCACTAGGTGAATTTGCCGACTACATCCTTCAGGTTGAAGAAGGAAGCTTCGATGTTCACAGAGTAATTTTAAAGAACTCTTGTGAGTTTTTCGGGGGGATGTTTGTGTCATCAAATGAGACCAATATGGAATATGTTGATGTGGTGAAGAGGTGTATGAAAGAGGGAATGGGACCTGTATTGAGGTACTTGTATTCAGGTCACACTGAAGTGTCATCGCACAATGCTGGGGCTGTGTTGTCCACTGCTATATTACTGAGACTTGATGATGTTGTGGAGCAGTTGAAGAAGTTTGAGAGCAGTATCAAAGTGCATCCTGGGAATTGCTCAGCTCTGTACCAGGTCAAGGACATGTTCAAGACTACCTTTCCTGACCTTTGGCAGCGGACCAATGGGATGAAACGTCATGCTGACCTCTTGAGACAACAGTATTTGGTTGCTTTTGTGAGCCGTGTGGACGAGGGAGCTGATAAATCAATTGTTACAGTGGATGCATTGGGTAAGATGAAAAAGCTCCAGGAACTGAGTGTAGAAGCTGATGGTGAGTTGGCTGCCTGTATGGTTGGTAAATATGTGTATATAGCAGGTCTAGGGGAAAATAAAGATTTGATCTATAAATGTGACACATCAGCAAATGAGTTGTCAATGGAGAAATGTGGTCAGCTTAATCAGGGCAGGCTCGCACACTGCATGGCTTCTGTCAATGGGAAGGTGTATGTCTTTGGTGGTGCAATACCTGGCACACGCAGGATACTCAAATCCATTGAAATTTACGACCCCGAAACCAGAATTACAGACAAACTTGGGGATGTTGCCAGTGAGTTTGATAGTGGTAGCTGTGTTGGGATTGGAAACTCAGTGTACATTTTCGGGGGTAGGCAGAGCAATAAAGCTTACCAATTAAACACTGTATATGAGTACAATGTATTGACAAAGTCAGGCAAGCCTCTCATTGGTCTTCCAAAGACGGCAGCTCATACAATGGCTGTTGCTGTTGGCAGAAAAGTCATCTTGCTTGGTCAAACTATGACCTTTGTCTATGATGTTGACACAGGGGCTTGTGAGGAACGTGCCATGTACAAAACAGGGGTTAGCTTTTTTGGGCTTTTGGCGAGTGATTATGAGGTTATAGTGATAGGGGGGAGGAAATCATACCAACCAAAGGTATTGTCTCCTGATGTCTGTGTTGCTAGTGTGGAGGATATCTTGAGTGGGGATGGTCAAAATGGCTGGAGAAAAATTGGAACCTTACCCAAGCCTACTCAGTTCTATCGTTCTCAGTGTCAATGCAAATTAAATATAAACATTTGATTAGCAATTCTATTGTTGGTTTGAATGATGTTGTTGCTGCAAAAATGCTAACCTAGTAGTTATTAGTATTTGGTCATCGCTTTCAATTCATTAACCTGTTTACACAGGGAAATATCTGGCTTTCGATGGGTTATAACATGTGTTGTGAAATACGCATCACCTGTAGAGTTATTATTTCAGTGTCAACTAATGTGTGCTGGTAGAATTATTACCAGTGCTTCCTTCTCCAGCAAAGCCCTTAATTAATGATGCCAGGATGTGATTTCTGTAGTTCACTGATTTGTGATTTGCATTTCTAACAATGTAACTAGACATGACAATCAGGTTTTTATTTTTGGTATGAACGTAGGTTTTTCTGCTGAGGAGTGGGGAAGTGAACACTATTTTCTCCAGCCCCTCCCAATTTAATGTTTATTGCTGGCTGCTTTAAATATGGGTGTAGTTATATATAATAAAAACCCATTCTATGCATTTCTGTTTATATCTTGTGTATATTACTCATACATTTAGTAAGTATGGTGAGGATTTGTGCAGGTGCTTTATCAAAACAGATAAGAAATGCGTCACCAGTGAAATAAGATGCTTAATAAACTAATCTGATAAGGGATGTGAGCTGTTTCTTCAGCACCTACCTGTGAAGTGGACCTTAATTGTGCAGAATGTGGTGTGACCCAAAGATTACCTTGTTAAAGAATTTTCCTGATCCATCAAAGACATACAAAAAACAATTGTTGTGGAATCAAATCTATTGTAATTACCATTGGAATGAAAAGCTTCATCTCACAAAACATGAGAATTATTCAAATAAACAGCTGTTAAATAAATGCAACAGAGCACATCTAATCATAAAACAACAATATATTTACAACACATAAAACTTGACGAATGTAAATTTACACCAGTATCAGTCAGATCTCAGCTTGGAGTATTAACGCAGATTCGAGATTATACTTCCCTCCATTCACTAATCAAATTATACAACAGAATACAAAGAAAATAAAAAGCACCAATGAAAAACACTACAGCCTTGTATCATCTGGATTGTCAACTAATATAAATGGAATGCAAAGCTATGATTCCCCCAAACTTCATCCCAAATAATGACATTAGTTGGTGAGGTTGATTAAGTCAACA
Source organism: Urechis unicinctus (assembly GCA_034190875.2). Lineage (NCBI taxonomy): Eukaryota > Metazoa > Annelida > Polychaeta > Xenopneusta > Urechidae > Urechis > Urechis unicinctus. The sequence goes on along the minus strand of CM067352.1, from coordinate 39,547,773 downwards.
ACATAATGAAGCCCTTTAAAATATAATGTGTGTAATATGATATCAGTTATATTGGATGTAATTATGGTAAACTAATCTGTCCATAGTGAAATGCAGGCCTTGGTTTACTTCAGAGGCTGGAGTGAATGGTACTTTTCCAGTGTTAGTGACAAAACTCGGCTAAATAAATGGTGGGGGGGGGGGGGGGGGAGTGTCATTTTATCAACACCCTATGAGGCAAAAGAGTAATTTCTATGGCTAGTGCTGCATCAATAAGTGTAATTAAACAAATCTTCCACCAAAATAAATATCTTCAAAAATTTGTACATGATGCAAGTAACAACTGAAAAATACAGAGACACTGTGAATTGCTACTAGTCCTATAAACAAACAACAACACCCAAAGATGAATTATATATACCACAATGAATTATACTCAATCATTGATTAGTTGCCTCAATATCTTTGCTGCAGAAAATGGTACAATATACATCTATAAACAAAACAATTATACATAAAATGAAAACAAAATCAACCTATACCTAAAGTAAATAGCAATCAAATGCATGTATCGAACATAACACAATGACAGGAAGGGAAACATTTACACTAAACATATATAAGGTTTTGAACAATATACACACAGCTATTTTTGCTTATATTATGGGAGAATTCTAGAAAAATATATTTCTTTTAATGATACTGCTCAATATGAGGTAAGCGATTTATAGAAATGATGAAAAATTTGCAGTATTTTTATGATGCTGTGTTGCTGCTATAACAGAACGTGGTTTATATTACAGTGCTGCTCTGTGGAGTACTGTCATCATAGGCTACAGACCCATTAGACCCAACTCCATCCTTCCTTCCCTCAATGAAATAGAGCCTCTTTGGCTCAACAGGTGCTCTGGCTGGGTCATGCCATTCCTGCTGCCTACCCTGTGTATTTTTGCCTTTAGGTACATCTGTGTAGGCCCCTCGCTCGGCTGGGTCAGGTTGTTGACCTGCCCGGCTCGCATCATATGGGCCCATGTCTGAACGAGCACTCTGAGGAGTGTGGAGCCCAGAGAAGACGGTACTCCCCCCAGATATCTGGGGGGTTCCAGAGAGGTCTTGTCTAGCTGTATACATGTTCTGCGCGTTTGGCTGGAGAACGACACCGAGGGTAGGAGAGAGTTGCCCGTAAGAATGCGGAGGTCCCTGCACTACTGCAGGCTGTTTTGGTCTGGTACCATTGGTAAGAACGGGCTGACCTGTCGGTGAATGCTGGACTTGCATAACAACAACATTTGCATTGTTGTTGTTGTAAACCGGTGGACTTTGATAAGGATTGGGATTGGCTTTGGGTGCTGACTGTTTGGCTGCTCTGCGTCCAACCTGACGATCCGTGGACCTCTCCTCGCCGCTGGCCTCCATCACCACCTTGTTGATATCAGGTGTCAGCTGCTCTCGGTCATCATACATAGTTGACTGAATGGCAGCATGGTTCGTTTGCCCCCCAGAGAAACGACGTTTAGCAGATCCCTTCTTCTGCTCCTTCATCTTGGATAAGCAATCACGGCTAACCAAGAAGCCCAGCACCAGTGCTATCAGAACAGCTACACCAAAAAGTAGTCCCAGTACCAGAGCAGCATTCTTGTAATCACTCCCTTCGGGACCAGACTCCTAATGACACACAACAAAATCACTCTAACAAACAGGATTCCTAAAGTGTTCTACCTTCCAGCAGCAAGGCATTAAAAAAACTCTATTGCAACTTTGACATTCTAGTGCTGCTTAGAATTCATTGGTTTAAGAGGAATTTTCATATTCCACAAACTATTTTGACACATTACCAAATAATATACAATGTCCTATGATGCTTATACATAACACGCACCAGGCAATACTACTAACATCAGAGACTAGTCAGGAAAATAGGAGAACTCACAGTGAAACATACGGGAGATGACCACCCTTCTTTCAATGCACACTCACAAACACCTGACTCAAACTTCTTTTCTAAAACATGACAAACAACACGAGTATTGGTAAAATGCTGAGGTCATGCAATGTCAAGGTCAACCAAAGATATACTATTTAAAAAAACAATAGTAGAATCATCACAAAGAATATAGTATGAAATGCTCAGACCTTGTGACTGAATACTGTATTAAGGATCATTGGCAAATTAGCTTAAGTGATTCAGAAAGACTATTTGACCGAGGGTCACTTGATTGCCATGTGCAGAATACCCAAAATACCCAACTTATATCACAAGGTCATGTTTGTTGATGTGGGCATCAACGCAATAAGCTGACTTAACAATGTGTGTGGGGTTAATTAAGTTCTGATCCAATAGATAACATTATCACCTACCACATACTGCCAGTGTTGCAGAAGCTCTCCTGGTGGAGGATTCACTCGGACGGCATTCAAATGTGGCGCTGTCCTCGTAACTCACCTCTGATACACATGGACAAGGCTATGAATCACAATTCTGCTGTGAATCTTGACAGTTTGCATTTGACTGTTATGCTGTCCCTGCATGATCAATATGTAATGCTACCATCTAAATGCTGGTGAAGAAACATAAAATAAATCAGCCAATTAAGCTGTTAGTAGCATTTCTAGCCTCATAGATCATCAATCTACATTCAATAAGATGCTCTTTGAAACACCAATTCCAACTTGCTGAAGACTTACCCTGTATTGCTAGAGTGTATATTATGGTTGTACTATTTTCCCAGTAGTTTATGGAATAACGCGGCGTTGACAGAGACTCAAATGATGTCCGCCGTCCTAGAATTGTTGTATAACTGCCTTGCTTTCGGAACCATATCACAGAATTGTCAGCAAACACGCCAACTTTAAGCGCACAGGTGATGAAGACATCTGACTGCAGCTCTGCCAGCTGAGGGGATATTGTCATTTTGATTCCAGAATTATCACCCAGGACAACAGCATCTGGAGCAACAAGTCAGAAATTAACAATGCACTTGATATCAATGCAGTGAATAGGATTACCAGCTTACAGGTGTACTGTGTGGTTTTCGCCGCGATCCAATAATAACCCTCAGCGGTGTGTCACATACAAAAGGCGAGGACATTTTGGAAGTGAACAAAGTGCCAGTAGGTGTATGAGTTACATGCCAAGGTTGATATTGTTTTGTTAATCGGCTTAACTGCGTGACCCAAGTCTGGGTTCAAGGCCATGTTACCAAATACCTGGCCCGGAACCAATGCTAGAGATGGTAGAAATCATCAGACCATGTAACTGATGCCCTGGTCAGGCGATGATACAGTTATATGCCTTACCGCAAAGGTGCTATCCAATGCAATGGCAAAAATTACATTCAGAGCACCCCCCCCCCCCCCCCCGACTTTGTATCAATATTATGTACCGCTATGGATTAAGAATCAGGATGTTTGTCAATTGCTGGGCTTAGCATTATCCTAAAGGTTCCACAAGCCCAGTTGGCCTAGTGGGTTGTGAAATTATCTAGCATTGGCTTGGAACATTGCAGGACGTCAACAAGTTAAACAAGGTGTCCAGTAGGACAAATGTGTAATGACAGATGACCTGTCACCTGATGAGAGCGGCCGGGGCAAGGACTTTTTTTAAATATATCTCGACACACAGGGTCTAACCCAGAGACCTGTCCACCCGTCCATTGGACAGGTGAGTCGTAAATTTGGATGGGCTGGAATTTCCCCCTATAGCCCGTCCACCCGCCAGCCCGTCCATGCGCGCTCCCAGGCTGGATTAAAGGAATAAGCCAAGCCAGTTTAAACAGCTCATTTAAAGACAAACAGCGACGCAGCAACTGGCCACTCATCTACGATCAAAATAAATACTGATCTGTTTGATAACGCTTTCTATGACGCATGGGGTTTAATCATCGTCATAATACTTTAACGATGGTGAATGGAGTTACGACCATCTTCACCTTCTCACAAAACAAGGTCCCATGTCGATCTTATACCTTCTCTTAAATGATTCACAATATGCTCGAGATTTATAGGAATAATGAAAACTAGGAGGCTGGCATACATTGTGCACGGTTGATTGGAGCATCATTCTGAAATGTCTGCCTGGCGGTATCGCTTTTCCCACGATCTAATAAACTTCAGGTCTACACTGTTGGCTAGGGAATGAAGCTCACAAATTGCAATTGGGTGAAATATCATATTGATGCGAAGTGTTGTTGCGGAGCGCCCTGGTCCTTAAATTTCTTTTGAATAACAGGCTGATATTTCACATTACGCACGCACACACACATCATCCCCCCACTATCTGAAGTTCTCGAACGGGACGTCGATGAATGATGGTGTTATCAATGAATCATTCTGTCTGATGAGACATTTACAGTAAATTGAAATATACATGATACACCGATTCAACGAGTGCCATTATGATGTTCTCGTGAAGTAACATCATAACGTTCACAAAAGCCAAACTACGTTATGATGATCAGTTGGTCATAACGTGATGGACGGGCTTGGGATGAGGAAGTACGGGCAGTTTTCCCGGCTAAGACCCTGCCGACACATCACTACCTTCCCTATTACACCTCTATAATTCACAGATATAGCTTACGAAATACGATCCATGTTACTTTGACATTATTTTCACTATCATGGACATTCAATTATAGATATACCTTGCAATGAACTTATTAAGGTCATGTTTGGGAACGATATTTTGACAGGTGTGTCAATTTGAAGGAACATGGGAGTGAACACATACCTTGTGTATTGACAGCGAGGTAAACCAAACAAATCGCCAGACGATGAGAGAAATTCATTGCCAAATTTAAATCATACTCATAGTACAAAGAAATCGACACTTTTATTTGTTTATGTCGCTCTGACTAACTAACTCTGAAAATATGTCAGCGTTAAAATACACTGTTATAGAAAATAGTCTTGGTTTGAACCACAATCATAACGTTATAAAAATGCCAGTTTGACAGTCTCCACTCTGGATTCGCTGATCCCTGTGTCGACTGCCGTTAAGGTGTGCTCTGCACTGAGCAATACACCACAGTGCTCTGGAGTTTGGAGTGCATGGGCTTCATTTGTAAAGATGTACTCTCTTTTCGGAGAACGTTGGCACAGATGACATACAACATCAGGAGCACCATAAAACACTGATTTCTATGTCGATTGATATTGGTTTAACTCATTCACAATGATAACAAACACTTATGTTGGAACGTTGGCAAGTATATAAAGGAATCATTTGTCTCAGTTGGTGGTCCTTTATAGAAACTTAACCATGTAACTATTTAAGGTGCATTAAAATATTTTGATATTTGCGGTAGAATTAGTTGCACTTCTATTTTAATCCTACTGTATTGTATGCAGCTCAATAAGATTATAGTATGATTATATCTGCTCCTAGAGGGCGCGTGATCAGGTGATTGCCAATAAACGTCATTGTCATTGGCGGATTCAAGTATTAATTGATGGAAAGGATACGTGCCACGCCTATAACGTATCACAAGTAGTAATTATTATAGACATATTAGACATACATGAGAGGAAAATTCTTTCTACGTTATACGGCGCTGGCAAAACCCCGCAACAAGTAACGGCGATCTAAGAGATCAATACACACCGATTGCATACGCGTTCATTGGCGTTCATTTCTACCAGTCTATCAGCTTCATGTAATTCATCCCTGATTGTCTAGTACTGCCAAATATATTGGATCACTACTGTTTCACTTTGATGATGAGGCGATGAAAAGGGTCTCAGTGGGTCACGTTGATGACAATATTATCAAGAGAGCCTCTTTGGGTCACTGGAAAGCTTGACTTCAGTATATTTTAAAGACAATTACAAATGTAGGTCTGGTACCGGGCTACGAAACCCTCTGTTTAAAAGTTTAGGGCCTCCGTGATGACTTTCATACTTCATGCCTATTTTTTTTATCTCGCCGGTCCCGTCTTAAACTGTTAAATGGTTCTACCAGTCTACTTGCACCCACAACCGCGTAATAATTATCGCGTTATAGACATAATTGATTGTCAACTTGCTTAACTGTACGTTTTTCTAAATTACAAAGATGAGAGTATAAGCATGATAAGTATTGGCCTCGTTATTTTGGATAGGACAATGCAACTTTCTTCGAACAGCACTGAACTTCGTGTATTACCCATAACTTCTTAGTAAAAGTCTTAAATGACGGCGAGTAGGCGATAATATAGCAAGCCGGCGAATGACTTCCGTAAGATAACAGTAGACCTACAATCGGCCTCTATGTCTGCAGTAACAGAAAGTGAATGATATTAAGGTCTGGTTACCTGGCTATATTGTGAGATTAGCCCAACAGACTAACAGTCGATCAGGTACTCAAAGAGGGAGCGCAAGATCCACTTGGTTCAAAAGAGCCTGTAGCCGTGCACAACGTCTTATTGACTGGTATATGTTTCTATTACCCTCGTGCACGGCTACAGAGCTATGTGAAATACCTAGTCTGTATGAGATAACTTGCACTAACACTTTCACCTAGCTCTTTTGAACCAAGTGGAGTACCCGATCAACTGTTGGTCTGTTGGGCTAATCCTACAATATGGGACATGCAACTTGAATTCAAAGTAATTGTCAAATAAAGTCCATTTTATAACAAGAATTGTCCTTTGAATTCGACATTCAAAACTGGTAACTTCTAAACTATGTAGTCCCTTTATGACAATTGGAGTCATTTCTTGCATATTTGCATATTGGTCGATTCCTAACATTCTGTTTGATCACTAATTAAGACTTGATAATTATAGCACCATCCCTAAGTATCGAATTCGGTTTTCAACTATGATTCAAATAGGGTCTGATTATACTTTAATTGAATTGGTATAAAAGTGGACTTATTTCTCCATGCTTATAGGGCACCATGTACAATGCTATGTGAACAATTGGCCTCTTGATCTTGGCACATAATTGTTGACTAGTTTTTTGAACCCTGTTTTTATTGCTGTGCATATCATTTTTCAGACAGCACTTTGTCTTCTTCACCAGCATGGGCAGTATTGCCAGGCAGTTGACATTTGCTTGTAACTCATGCAGATTATTCAATGGATCTCAAATGTTGATGAACCATTACTCAATTTGCCATATTACTTCAATAAGAAGGTGGAAAATATGGCAATATATGCCTTGTCTTTGGAATAGAAAGAATGGAACATATGTACTTTCAATTAATCACCTACAAAATGGATCTGTGCAAATAAGAACATTCAGTACAGGTGTGACTTCTCAGACAAAACCATCATCTTTTTCGTCACTTTATGTCACTGCTGATGATGAACACCATGCCATCCTGGAGCCTGATTTGGATCTAGCAACACAGTTGACTGAGATGAGCGACCTGGAGAGAAATATTGAAATGAGAAATTCTGACTTCAACATACAGGAGTTGGTGAGGGCATGCATTTTCTATACATGCTTGATGTAGAAGTTAACCTCTTGATAGAGAATATATTTGATTACATTTTCTTGTAGGTTAAACTATATGAACAAGTGGAGTCTATAAGAAAAGTCAAAGACAGTCTTGAGACCAAAAAGGAACAAATAACTCTTGCTGTTAAAAGTATTATGAAAAAGAAGGTATGAGCTTTCCTCAAAATAATCTTGGATCCAAAATATTTTCTTATTCAAACTTTTTCATTTTTTACAAAAGTTGATGTTCAGATTGTAATTTTCAGAAAGATCCCGGGACTGAATCTAAAAGATCTGATTTAATAAAGAAAGGCAGGGAGCTACGGGACCCTATAAAAGAAGTCAACGTATGTTGCAGGCCCATTTTGAATTAAAAACAAATGGTGGTTTATCCTCTGAATATGACAAAAGGGGTTATATTTCATATTTTATTTCAATAATATATGATGACATTAGTTACTTTTCACTTCCCTTCCCTTTTTGAATAAATCTTGTGTTGTTTTCACAGAAACAATTCATGGAGGTTGAGAAAAAAATGATGACATTGGCATTAAAGTTGCCAGTAGACCTGCATCCCTCTGTAGTGAGTTAGTTAACTTCTACAATTATTTCCAGGTCACATATGCTATTCTATGTTGTAGGTACTGGAGTATAATTATTTCACATTCTGCACCATATGTGTGTGGCATCATTCATTTACAATAATTATGCTTTCCACTTATTTTTCATAATGATTCTGTCTTTGTGTGAGTTTAGAAATCAGAATCATTTTTGAAGGAGGTTGGCAAAATTCTCGGTAAATGGAAGTCAAAGGTGGTTTTACATAAGGGAGTATACTTAATCACCCATGTTTTGTTGTGGTTGGCTGTCAGATTGAACTCCTCGTAAAAAGGTCCTTCATGCAAAACCACTTAAATAAAGATACTGATATAAAATGTTGACTTGGCATGGAAAGTCATCATTATTCTCCGCTTTATGCATCTGTTTTGGTCTCTTTCAGAACCATCGCTCAATGCCAAATCTCACATCCGCCTTGGCAGATTACATAAATCTTTAATCTTCAGGTATGATAATTGTACAGGTTTTACACACTAAACATGGAAAATACAATAATTATAAAGTAATTCTTTTGAATGACTACAAAAGAGTGAATGTTGTTTTGAATATGTAATATAGTTTCTGAAAATCCTAACTAAATTTGTGGAATACTTGTTCATTTCAGTGATGTGAGTCAAGGGGCTTATTACATGAAGGGCGATCTAGCCAAGGAGAAACTACGTCTGTTGGACAGAGTGTGCGGATATCTTCGAGAAGGAGGGTATTCTCAAATGACTTGTCCAGACATGGTCAAGTCAGTAGTACTAGTAAGTCCCATGTGGAGTCTCTGATTCTGTACATGCTGATATGCTTAAGGTAATGCTATATGTCTAAACAGTATTTTAAGGCTGTTTTGTCATTATGTTAATTTCACTATTGGGTTAAATCTTGTTTTCTTTCCTCAGGAAGGCTGTGGTATAGATTTCAATGATTCCTCTCAGGTAAGATTCAATCATTCATCATTACCAACTGATGTATCCAGGTGAATAAAAATAGTTTCAATAGTAATTACAAATACATTCAAAGTCAAGCAGAGTGCCAGGTTAGGTCTCTATGTGTTGAATCAGGTCTATGTACTTGAAAATACCCACAGCAGTAAGGATGATGGGTCGAGCAGTGACAGTGATGACATCTCCTCACATCCGAATCCTGCATCAAACCTCTATTTACAGGGTGTGTCACTTTCAGGATTTGCAGGTAACTATTAAAGCGAATCTCACTAACACCTTTGCTGTGTGACCTATTTTGTGAATGCTGAATGTACCCAGATTGAGTATTACTTTCCTCAAATGTGTGGATGTTATAGCTTACTTTACTGTGTTATAGCTTACTTTACTATGTAATAGCTTACTTTACTATGTCATAGTTTACTTAATTATGTTATAGCTTACTTTACTGTGTTATGGCTAACTTTGCTATGTTATAGCTTACTTAATTATGTTATTGCTTACTTTATAATGTTATAGCTTACTTTACTATGTTATAGCTTACTTTACTATGTTATAGCTTACTTTGCTATGTTATAGCTTACTTAATTATGTTATTGCTTACTTTATAATGTATAGCTTACTTTACTATGTTATAGCTTACTTTACCATGTTATAGCTTACTTTACTATGTTATAGCTTACTTTGCTATGTTATAGCTTACTTTGCTATGTTATAGCTTACTTAATTATGTTATTGCTTACTTTATAATGTTATAGCTTACTTTACTATGTTATTGCTTACTTTACCATGTTATAGCTTACTTTACTATGTTATAGCTTACTTTACTATGTTATAGCTTACTTACTATGTTATAGCTTACTTTACTATGTTATAGCTTACTTTACTATGTTATAGCTTACTTTGCTATGTTATAGCTTACTTAATTATGTTATAGCTTACTTAATTATGTTATTGCTTACTTTATAATGTTATAGCTTACTTTACTATGTTATAGCTTACTTTACCATGTTATAGCTTACTTTACTATGTTATAGCTTACTTTGCTATGTTATAGCTTACTTAATTATGTTATTGCTTACTTTACCATGTTATAGCTTACTTTGCTATGTTATAGCTTACTTTACTATGTTATAGCTTACTTTACCGTGTTATAGTTTACTTTATTATGTTATAGCTTACTTTGCTATGTTATAGCTTACTTTACTAAGATGAACCTGGCCTCACCCAGTCTACCTGTGGCCTTCTTCTCAGCTGGAACTTCATACTCACCAGGTATAAATCAGCTTGCAAGTGTCAGCATGTCTTTAAGGAGAAACATCTCAAATGTATTGAATTGTTCTTGATTTCACTTGGAGATGTAGTATTTACTGTTGTGGCACATAATTCAGTGTTGTTTTATGGTTACTGTACTTTTATTATATTTTTATGCTGATGTCAGTGAAGCAAGAGCTTGTCCACAAGTTTGGTCTGTATTCAGTACCCCAGTCTACTAAGGTCAGTACCACCCCTAAGTGAGCCTGCATCTTCCTGCGTATTGATCCATCTCAGGCTATGATATTTATCCTTCATTGTGTTGAAATGTATATATTGACAGCATGTCCTTCAATCTGTGTACTGACTACCACCAGGTGGAGCTGTTTGGAATAGGTGCCACTGTTCAAGAGAGTGATCTATTGTTTGACGAGTTCCTCAGCACAGCCACTGACCTCTACACCCGTCTCAAACTCCCTGCCAGGTAATCATATTATGTAACCTACTCCTGGAGAAGTAACACCTGTTAAATGTTGTTTATTACTTGTGGCTGTATGAGTTCTATGTGTTAGTTATTGCAATGACAAGCCCTCACCATTATCATTTTATATAACAGTATTTTTAATCATGCTGAAATCATCATGATTTCTATATTGAGTGACTGTGGTTGCGTTGGTCAAATGGGTAGATAAAACCAATACCGGATGCGATGATGGGCTTTTTGTGTCCACCAGTTTGGTGCACTGCGGCAGCGGATCTCTTCTCCCGTCTCAGGCTCGAAGAGTAGACATCATCATGTGGTCACCCGCCTATAACAACTATTTTAAAGTAATATTTTGCAATTTAGTCAGGCATATACCTTGCAAATTAAAGTTTGGGCATTCAGATTTGGAGTTGGTTGCATACAAACTTCCAATACAGCGTATTTTGCAAATCCCTTGGCCTCCTCTTGTTAATAACGCCCATATTTGCCAGTGTAATTTAGTTTGTCAATTGCATCTCAAGAAAGTGGTGAGTATATGTGTACCGTCTGGTTTATTCCTTATGTTCCCCTGACAGGTGGGTGAAATCAGTCTACATGCTGATTATATATCAAGACGATTGTGGATGAAACACTCCATGAATGTGATAAATATTCCCGCAGCCAGATATTCTCATACTGTAAGTTGTACATAGAAGTAACAAACAAATGATTGAAAAATGGTAACTGTGTGAACTATGCCAGTAATGATGATGTACAATATTAAATATATGTAGTCCTTGGCAATCACTTTTGACTGTGTAAATGTATGAATGAATTATTGATTTTAGGGCATCATCCCAGCTCAATGATTTACTTTTGATTGTACATGTGTGCTGTGTCAGTCTAGCAATAAGGATATACCTTTATATGAAGCTTTAGGTTTTTTTCATAAACTCTCTGTTTGTGGCTCTAAAGGTACATGCATCATTGATCAACATAGAAGCTGTTATTGCAACACGGATGGAAATGTCACAAACTGAGGTATTGATTTTCATTCATTTTTGTCTTATGTAGTTCTGTGGCCAATGATAAAGTTCAATGAAGTACTATGGTTTAAATCTGATCACTGCAAGAGCAACAACTGATATATAATTGGTATTATTTATTGTGTACTTATAAATCAAGAAAATGATTCTAATCATTTTGTCTTGTAATTTCAGGATATGTCCTATGATGTATCAACTTCTTTCTGCTGAGTTGTCTTAACTTATGGTTACTTTGTTAAAGTGAATGTGTGTAAGTTGGTGATAATATGTGATGTTTGTTTCTTTAATAATTTGTGGATAAATACCGATGTTTGCAAAGTGAATAAATGCATAAGTGCCTGGTGGTCATTTGTGTGTACAAAGGGTTTTTTCTGTGATGAGAGCTCAAATCAAATATACCTCATTTAACGGCCTAGTTAATGAAGCTCGATGGACTATGCACTCTGCAACTTCTCTCGCAGTCATTAATTGACATTGTTAAGTGTATTTTGAAAAGTTTCTGAAGTGTATGCTGCCAAAACTGTGGAAAATAACTGGACCAAATGTTGCCAGGTTCATCGGGTGTCTATCGTTGATAAGCAATGTATATTGCACAATGCGGAGAACGCTTGATAAGAATCCTGTGGGGTTTTTTTCAGTCAAAATTTACCAATTTGTGAATTTAACAGTTAAGGCACGCGTTGTCTTATAACATATCAGCGAATACGATAGGGGAATCTTGCTCAGGGAAGCAATAGAGTTTTGTAAAGGAATGACCTTCACCTCTGATGAAAACAACTCGTTCAGCACTTCTCTTCAAAGTAACCAGCTAACGGTCTCGCCGAATTATCACTCCGTGATAAAAACGGAGCGCTATCTTCAACACCAGTGTGGCGCGTGGCGGTTGGTTTAGTCTGAAACGAATTTTCGCGAACAAAAGTCAACATTATGCTGTGGAGATTGGTTCCTGCTGCGACTAGGGCTGTGGTAAGTCGGACATTCTGAGTTTCGTCTGTGTTTTCACCTGTTCACTGCGAATTCAAATAGAAAGAATTGAAGTTTAACAGTTTCAAGCCCATTCCGTTCAGTTGCCTGAGTTTGGTTTCACAAAAGTCAGAAGTTTTGCCATTGTAATTGAATTGGGTATAACCGAATAACTATAAGGGTTAGTATATAACTGATAAGGGTCTGCTACGGAGTACGGTCAGCACTAGCCGCGAACGACGGTAATATAAATATATCAGACGTCTTGTAGGGCTAGGTCAGTACTAGGCAAAGAAACTTCGACTCTGATAGCTTCAGCATTATTAACTACTTTCGATCTCTCACAGAAGTGCTTTAGTAGTCATGTGCAGAAGTTTTAAGAGATGGTATTTTACTTAGACGATGGTATTTAACTGTAAACCAGTACCAAATGGTGCTTAAGTTCCAAACCTAACTATAAACTGATCAATATGTCTCTGTTAGGTTGCTAACCTGCAGACAAAGTGGCCGAAGATAGGCATAGTGCTAGCATCGGTTCTCTGTCAGGTACTTGGGTTTTCATGGTGAAATAAGTTTGAAGGCAGCGAAACAGTTCAGGTCCCAGCTCGATTAAAAACTAGATCCACCTTGGCATGCAACTCTTATACTCATATTTACATCTTGAATATCTCAAGAATTTGCCTGGTTATCAACATATCAACTTATTCATAGGCAAATCAACAGTAAATCAGGTTTAGTTTCAACCGTCACTATTCAATATTTCTATGTGAAAATGGTATTTAACATCTAATCAGTATTGCAAGAGAAACATTATTTAATGTGCATTGGAAGCTTACAGATAATCTCAATGCAGTGTTGAGTTGAGGCCCATATGGCTAAGTTAAGGCCTTTAGTTCATTGGAATACAAAGCATGACGTCACATCGATGATAACAGTCTTTACTGGCCCCTTAACTCCGTTTCGCTGTAGCATTCTGAGGGGGTTATATCTCAATGACTATGAAAAGGATAAATATTAAATCTACGTGGTTATCAAGCGATTGGCTGGGGCTATTATGGCAACATCATTTTGTAACTCTCATAACATCTTTCATGTCAGCTTCCGTATCAACTCTCACTCCACATCCCATGTCACAAATCACAAGCCATACCTCATACCATGTCACCCACACCAGCTATATAAATATAATCCTGCATTTACCCACTCCCACCTTCAAATTATCATTTTGAAAATTATAGCTTATACGTGATATAAGTAGCTATAACAGTATAAGCTCTTTGATTACTCTTCCAAATCTCCAACTCTCCATCGCAGTATCACCCATAATTTCCATCTAAACAATTCCACTATTCATCCTTGACATTACATTATTTAATTACATCCATTTGTAAAACACTATCTACTCTTGCATTAGATTTACGCCTAATGAGGAATTGCACTCAGTCACCCAAACAATCCTAGTTATTGAACCAAGCACTCTGTGAACTTCGGCTAGTCTGATGCAGCCCAGCCAGTAAGGGGCGGAATTCGGAGGTTAAAGTTCATTAAGGGCTTACTAAGTTTGCTTTGATCTCATGAGACAACTTCCACCCCCAACAAATGCATACATACACGCATACATTAACCAGACCAATCTCTCGTCCCGCACCACCATCCCCGTCATAACTACGGCGACCTTTGGTCATTGGTGGTTCGCTTCTTGCACTGGTTCATTAAGTAGGAAACAGCGCACGGTGATAAGTTACTATCTAGCCCCCTCACGGCGTAATATGAGACCGATTATCAACTGGCTTAATGCCAAATTTATATGCGCTATCACTAAGCTGAAGTTTGAGCATTTAACTTCGGACTTTAGACTGTTATCCTTAGACATATAGCAAGTCACGGGGCCTATCCTGTATCCCTATGGGGTCATAGTGCACACAATAATAATTTTCCAACCGTCTCGAGTCGCGCTTCCATTTGTGGCCGCGCACATTTATAAATGATTGCCAGCTTGCTTTCATGACAGATCGTGCTGGATTGTGAATAAGTCAACATGGATTCCAATGTCATGTTACAGAGAATGATTGAGAGGCTGCAGGTATTGTACTCTATCAGTTTTACTAGCGCGTGATTTTTTATACCTGTTCAGGTAATCTGACTCGGTTTCTGTCTGATCAATTAATCGCGGGTGCTAATATCTGTACGGTTGCTTTCTGATCACCTTGGGGATGTCGATGTGTTAATGGGCATCAATGTATACACCTGTCCGGCTCGTGAGCGATGTCTTATTTAGTCTGCATACCTGTAATATATACCTTTAGCTATGTAGTAGACATGTTAATCCGAGCGCGCATCTGTCTTTAATGTTTTTCTAGTATTAGCTTATGTCCCCACGAGGGCGTAGCAGTTCATTATAACCTGTTCACTTCCGTACAAATACTGCCCAGAGTAGCACTGCTTTTTTATCTGTAATCTAGAGAAGTGGTTATGATAGCATAGTAAATATGAACGCACGAGTCTTGCTGGTTGGATGGTTATGTTCGGTTCAGATCCTGGGACTCTAATGCCTCGTCTGTGCGCGCATTAGTGTGTAGCAAAACAACGATCTAATCCAGTCAGGCCACTGAATATATATATATATATATATATATATATATATATATATATATATATATATATATATATATATATATATATATATATATATATATATATATATATATATATCCAGTATATATATATATATATATATATATATATATATATATATATATATATATATATATATATAGACACTGAATATATATATATATATATTGTGGTGAGCCATTGTGGTAAGCCATATGTTACGTGTCCGCGTGTTTTCCCCTGTAACACTCACTTGACCATGCGATAACGAACACATGTTGAATCATTAAATTATCAACGTACGTTTTTTTATCCATCATCCCTATCGGCCTCTATCGTTAGTCGTTGAACCTATACCAACACTTAACTCCGCTCACCGTTTCACCGCTAAGAGTCCAACAATGTCGGTGTTTATAGAATTGCCAAAAATAGCGACTACATATCTATGTACGTAACTAGCTTCTTTATATAAACCCTGAATTTGTCTTTTGTGAGGGTGTTTTTGTTGGTGTCTGACATGACCAATGGCTTACCAACCAGTTACATCTCTTCTTGTTATGTACACGTCCATCAAAGATACATATGCAGGGGTTGGTGCACTTTTTGTTGATTCCCAGCGGAAATAGACAGTTTTTGTCTGAGCAGCACTCAACACATTTTGTTGTAAATGGATCCCATATTAGCTGGCTGACATTATTACGCAGATGAGAGTCGGTTCGGATCTCCGTATTGACTGGCATGCTTTATCCTCTGATTGTGGGGTATGCGATGTGAGGTTGCAGGGGAAAACATTAACTTCCAGCATTCACTTGTCCCGTAGGACAAGTGAATGGCAAGTTGTACTTGTCCCATGTGAAACCTACTTGTCCCATAAGACATGGAAGTTCAGATGGTATGGTTGTTTTTATTGATATAACAACAAGATATGTATTGACGTCTTATTGGGGATGGTCGTAACCGTACACGCGGTATATATTTATATTACCGTCGTGTACGGCTACATCTCTTGTTGGTATGTACACATCCATCAGAGATGTATATATGCAGGTGTTGATTCCCAGCGGAAATAGACTGTTTTTGTCTGAGATGCACCTGACACATATTGTTTTCATTAAGCTGTAAAGAAATTGTAAAGGTACATAACATTTACTGATTGGAGTATAAATAATAATTTTAATGCAATAAACTTTTTACGTAAGATTTTGTTCCTTATATCAAGGAGAGTGTTTTGGTCTGAGCTGCACCTAACACATTTTGTTATAAATGTATCCCATATTAGCTGGCTGACATTATTACGCAGATGAGAGTCGGTTTGGATCTCTGTACTGACTGACATGATTTATCCTCTGATTGTGGGGTATGCGATGTGAGGTTGTAGCGGAATCGTCCCATCCAAAACTGTAGCTTTCGCGACACGATTTGCAAGCTTCCATGCGCTCGGAAGCTAAGCATCGGTGGTATATAGATAGCGGTGATCTGGTGATATGTGGTTAGTCTACAACTACTCGACCAGTATCGGCTTTGTGGTCGACTACGTGCACATTAAGTTAAGTGTTAGTTATCGCATGGTCACATGGGTGATATGGGGAAACTGATTGGAGTATAAATAATAATTTTAATGCAATATTCCCCATATCATCCGCGTGACCATACTTATCGCAATGGCACCTACACGCGATAATCAAGCACGACGCTGTATAATGATAATTAGCGTGAACCTATGTTATGTAAGGTATCTGCCTGGTAGTCCCTTAATCCCCCATTCGGCCTCTGCTGCCTGTCATGATGGTTTCAACTAAGGAGATCTCGGAGATTTCGACTCTATGCTTCGATAATTTGTTGTGTGAGTCTTGCAGAAATTTCCTAACTCCGGTAATCAGAGCTCCGCCGACTTCGCCGTTGCCTGCCGTGCCGTGTCTACTGCGCTTCAGTGTTGCTAGTATCAAACAGCGACCAAGACGGCGGAGCTCTGATTGCCGGAGTTGGGAAGTTTCGCACAACAAACTATGAAGCATATTCTAATCAAATAAACAAACAAGTATAGAAACAAAAGTATTCATACAGGCAGCTGAGGCCCAATGGGGGATTATGATCTACCTCTAATATTAACAGGTCCCAAGCAGATACCTTATATAACATGGGTTCACGCTAATTATCATTATTAGGAGACAGCGTCGTGTTTGATTATCGCGTGTAGGTGCCATCGCGATAAGCTCCGCGTCCTCGTGTTCTTTCCCCATATCACCCACGTGACCATGCGATAACTAACACTTAGCAACACTGTAGCGCAGTAGACACGGCTCGGCAGGTGTTACAATTTCGCGCCTCAGCATAATTCCGGGGAGATGGGATAATACCCTGACTTCCCGAGTAGTTGGAAGAGACGCTCCCACGTAGCCCAGGAAGACACCATTTGACGTAATCAGTAATGGCCCCCCGGGTAATGACCGCAGCATTAGGCGTCGACACCGCGCTGCTGTATTGCATCTAGCGATTCCGAGCGTTTGCGACTGAATCAGTCTTGGAGATCCAAATGGATTCAATCGTATGTTCCACCGCGTTAGTGACCGGGTATCAGTAGCACAACAGACAAACAGCCGATCGGGTACTCCCAAGAGGGAGCGCAAGCTCCTCTTGGTTCAAAAGAGCTAGGTATCAGACATGCGGGAACGAATATTGAGTGTGGGTAGCTTGTTCTCCAGACCCTTCACTTATAATACTGGTACGGCAATTAATCCCTGTGCGTCTTGCTGCCCAACGCTGTTAACGATTGCAGTATTACATAACCATCTAATATAACCTCTGTTGCACTGTGACTTTGAACTTCATCTGTGTGTTCAAACAAGTATGAGCATCTCAAACTATATTCACAAAACAAGATTTTTGAGAATCATTCAGAATTCGTTTTTCAAATGCTGCAAGCTGACAGTGATCTCAATGGACCGTGTGGTAGAAGCACTTGGAATTATTCGTGATATGTTATGCACAATGTGTTATAGACTTGTTATTGCCTTATCTGTTGTTGTGTTTTGTCATCAATTGCCTGGGTGTCGTGTTGTTGTGATTGGACTCTATTGGTCAATCATGACCTGGTTTCTCGTCTATAAGACAAATGTTACAAATGGATCACTGATGAGTTAACTCTGTTTTTGTAATGCTCAATTGGATCTCTAGTAGGTGTCACTTGGCCATGGTGTCATAACACTGCTTTTATCATGATAAGTACAGAGAGAAAACATTGCATGTTCTCAAATCATATCAAGAAACCGAGGAAGTGATTTTAGTGCTGGTAGAGACATCAAGTGTAATAAAGTTGAACCACTTATCAGCTATGTTATTTTGTTACATTGATAAGCATCAGATAACAATTCAGTACACCTCTACCTCACATTCCATTGCTTCACTGAAAACACACCCTCTCTCACTCTCTTTGTGTACAGGTCCAGCCTCTGAAAGCAACACGTTCCCTCAGCTTAATCAACACAGCTTCACGCAGCCCATCTCTGGTGAAGGACCTCAAGCCATTTGCCTCCACACCAAAGCGCCTTTTGTCATATCAACAGGAACTCCCTCTCTACCCTGTACCTCCACTGCAGCAGACCCTCAATAAGTTCCTCCACAGTGTCCAGCCTCTCCTCTCCCAGAAGGATCTCCAACATGCAGAGCAGGTAAGTCATCAACTGAGGGACTTACCTCAAAGAATTTGTGAAAACATTACAATTGTAGAACATAAACCAGGTATTATCCCTGTTACCCACCCCCCTCCCCACACCCCACCACACACACACCCCTACAAAGTAGGTTTAAGAAGTGATTTCTATGTAATATGACTCTAGTCCATCCCTCATGTGTTGTTTCTGTGATCTTTAACCTGTGTGATTGATGTGTTGTACATACAGCTTGTGAAGCAGTTCAGTCAGAAGGATAGTCAGGGACAGAAGCTGCAGCAGCTGCTGGAGGAGAAAGCAAAGGCACCATTAACTGGGTCAGTCCTTCATTCCTCATCATCTCAGCAAAATACATCCATGAGAGGGAGACTTCATTTCATAAGCAGCACATCGAATGATTTCAAACGACCGTTGTGAAATGTTGTGTGACAGTTAGAGGAATGGTGGCTGAATGTAGCCTACCTGGACTATCGGCTTCCCTCGGCCATTAACGTCAACCCTGGCGTCACAGCACCCAGGCGCAACTTCAATAGCACTGATGACCAAATCAGGTGACAAATGACTCTCTGTTTTTGCCCTTTTATCCATCGATGCATACCCAATTTGATGTCTGCATAATGAATTAAATTTGTGCAGAAACTGTATTGTTCAATGCATCCTGTTTGAAGGACACATTGGAAGGATAATGTTGTTTCTTATTTAACATAGAATTTGACACCCTTTTTATGGATATTGACAGATTCAGAATGATCACATCCAAACATTTATTTGCATGCAATTAATGTTTATTGTTAACAATGTATGTTATCAGGTATGCTGCCCGTATGATCTCAGCTCTCCTGGAATACAAGGTCATGATTGATGAGTAAGTACCTGATATTAACCTTTATACTTTACAATACTGATACCTGTTGCATCAAGTATGATATTTGAGGGCATTTCTTACTAATTACACTTCCTCTCGCAGCCAGACCCTTCCCATAGAGAAGCTAGGAGGTCAACCTCTATGCATGAAGCAGTACTACCACATCCTAGGCTGTTGCCGCATCCCGGGACCCAAACGAGATGCCACAGTTCTCTATCCTGGTGACCATGGAAACGCACCCAAACATATCACCGTAGTCCATAACAACCACGTAGGTCTATGTGTAAAGTCCCCTGTCACAGCTACAGGATTGGCTTTGTTTGTTGAGTACCAGAATTTCCAAATGAATATTTTTCACTGACACTTCCATTAGAAGTACTTGAGAATAAACTCCCTCCATGGTTTATTGGACATTATGATTTTAGTATAATACCATATTGACTTGTATCATCCTTCCTAGTATACTGGGGTGTTTCAACTATTATCTTGTCAGCATTGGTAACTATTTTATTGTCTTGTCAAGACTCAGCAGTTGTTTACTTGATAAATAATGAGTGGGTGTATGAATACACATGTACCTGCTAATAAGTATGAGTAACCTCCAGTGTTTATTAGTAGTTACCATTCATGGTGTATGTTTTCTATTCCCCACTTCATCTCTCATTTCATGGTTTCATTGTTGTCCAGTTTTTCGCTGTGGAGGTTTACGGTAAAGATCAGCGACCACTGAATGTAGACCAGATTTACTCACAACTACAGAGCGTGGTGGAGCAGTCCCAGGAGATGGGGGCACCTGTTGGTATCCTCACAACAGAACACCGAGACACATGGGCTCGAGCCTACAGCGCACTCAGCAAGAGTGAGAGCCTTCTTTATATGCAATATTTGTTGTTGTTTGTAGAATCAATGTTGGGTGTAATATGTGAATCATGAATGATTAAGTAATGCATACACCCTTGTCAGGTAATTTTTTTAATAATTTCCTCCCTAGCAGTGTCAATATTAGGTGGGATATACATATAATTCATGATATAGTTGAAGCTTATGGAGTAAAATATGCCTTTAAACCTTTTACATGGAGATGAATTGTTCAATGTGCGAATCCCAGTTGCTCTGATATGATCCCGAATTATTTCAGTTTGCTTACAAACCCATCAGGTTTCCATGGTAATAATGACACAAACATTTTGCCCCTCAGGTAAAACAAACAGGGGTCACCTAGAGAACATCCACAGTAGCATAGCCCTGTTTTGTCTCGACAAGAGGATGCCATGTTCGTCCCCAGAAGAGGCAGACACAGTGGCTAATAACCAGATGAACCATGGAGGGGGCAGCTCGGCCAACGGAGCCAACCGCTACTTTGACAAAATATTACAGGTACCACTCTTATAACTATCTACTAAGAGTTACGATTTTATTTTGTAAGAATATAAATAAAATGTATTGCAATGCTACAGAGTAAAATATTTTTGGGTTGGTTGTATGTAATATTGCAGAGACTGCATTGATTGGTTGTCCACATTTTGCTCAGCAGCATTTTTGCTTTATAATTTCATTTAGAGATGTGTTCCATATGTCTGTTTGTTACAGATAATTATTGGTGAAGAAGGAAATATTGGGTTTAATTACGAGCATTCTACAGCAGAAGGACCTCCTATCATCCACCTGGCAGACTTCATCATCAGTCGCAGGTGAACCACACCATCCAATCACTCCTTATATCCATCCTATTTTCCTTTTACCAAGAGCCAGCTTTTTGATGGCCTGTTTCTTACAGTGACAAAGAAGTACCCCCTTCCCCAGAAGCTACAGCTTTTAGAAATCCTCTTCGACTGGATTTTGAAATACCAAAGGAAGTCTCTGTGGCTATGGATGCAGCGGCCAAGTCCTTTGATGCGTATGTTGTTATGAACTTGTTATGAACTTGATAAGTCAATATTTGACTTGGTTTGTGAGCACTTCATCACAAACTGTTGCAAACATAATGACATTCCTTCGGACACTTTGTATTGCAGTGTGGTAGCAGATCTTAATCTTATATCTTTCAAGTTTGAAGAGTTTGGAAAAGGTTTCATCAAAAGCCAGAAAATCAGCCCAGATGCATTCATTCAAATATCATTCCAACTGGCATATTACAAGTAAGCAGTATATCTATTTATTAAAACTTTATTATTCATATATTCATATTAATAACTACTTCACTTTGGTTGAAAGTTATTTTATCTTTTTATCACATGTTTGTTTTTTAACCCTCTGTTTCATTGTTTCAGAATGTATGGACATTCAGTGGCTACATATGAAAGTGGCTCATTGAGAAAATACAGACATGGTCGCACAGAAACAATCCGTTCCTGTACCCCTGCTTCTCATGCATTTTGCCAGGCTATGACTGATGCTACCAAGACAGCAGCAGAGAAAGCTGCGGCTCTACGAGGAGCCATTCAGGCACACAGGAAGTACACAGATGATGTAGGTCATATTAACCGAATTGCAATAATCATGAACTTTGATCGGCCACATATTTCACCAGAACACATGTGTGTAACTGTAACCTGTGTATAATGTTCTGTTTTAGCATTGCGATAAAAAAATGACATGAGTGTTATTGTTGTTATGGTACGTGTTTATCCCAGGTGGTGAGTGGTAACGGGATTGATAGGCACTTGCTGGGTCTCAAGCTCATTGCCAAGGAGCATGGCTTGGATGTACCCGAGCTGCTAACAGATGATGTGTACAACTCTAGCGTCAACTGGCAACTCTCCACCAGTCAAGTGAGTGTTATACAACCTTGATATCATGGTCAGCTTAAACGGTGAAGTCATAAAATACTCCACTGTAATTGCAAAATGCAATGAGAGATAATGTTTTCCTCACAAAGCCGCTCATGTTAATGTAGGGTTAAACCAACAAGCCACCAGTGAACATTAAAGGATGTATTCAACTTGATTTATTTTTCAAACTCAACTTAAAGCTTTCAGAGAGATGATGCTCTATTCAATCATGGTTGTCTACCATATTACAACACGCAAGATAAATTTCTGAGCATTACCCATGATTATCACAATTATTGAGTGAATACCTTGTTTTTGCTGTAGGTTGCATCTAAAACGGGTGGTTTGCTTTGCTTTGCCCCTGTGGTGCCCAATGGATATGGCATCTGCTACAACCCAATGGAGGACAAGCTTTTGTTTTCCATTTCTTCTTGGAACAGCTGCCAAGAGACCGATGCCAATAAATTTGCTAAGAGTTTAGAGGAATCATTTAAAGAATCACAAAGTGTACTTTTACAATCAGGTTCTAAATTGTGATCGTTTGGCGACAAATGGACTGTTCCCAAGCAAGTGTTCTCAGGGTTGAAGACTGTTTCAACTGGAGTTCACCGTGATATTATTCAAAGATATAGTTTGAAGAGTTTTGCATTCAATATGCCAATACTTAGTATTAGATTTTTAATATATCTGTTGATAATGGATTGTTGATAAAGATTTATATGTGCATGAAATGTGTTTTTTAGCATTTCATTGATATTTTACTACACTGGAACATGCAGTGTTTTAAATGAGGAGTGACATTTTTGCCATTCAATGCAACTGGTTTTAATGCATGCCATTATAACGATTGTTAATGGTTTTGAGATATATTTATCATTAAACTGATAAACACTACGATATTTGTCAATGATTTTTAACAAATATGAAAAAAACATTTCTCATATATATTTTAATAACTTGACACAACATATCTTCAATGAAATGAACATTCATATGTAATCATATTATTTTTAAAAGAGCGAAATATGAACGGTTTGAATGTGTCAACACGTCAAAATACCATTTACAATCTTCTACAATCATTGCGCTTAGAAAATGTGCATCATTTAACAAAAGTAATTCCCATTGAATCAACCTTAAAAATTCTCTTATGTACAGTATCTTTCTCATCATACCAAGAGATATTAAAGTAAGTTTGAATTTGACCACTTTCACCACAACTGACTGCTTGGCCCTCCTTCGAGAATATAAATCTTTGAGAAACAATTTTTTGCCACGATTTGCTGAGGTATTCATTGTGCTCACATTGAACCGGTTGTTTGGTATATGTCCGTTTATCATTTTTCTGGAAAATCAATGCCTTCGTCACAAACACCACGAGGTTGTATGTGGAAACCAGCTTTGTGATAACATCACTAACACGTCTTATGTTCTGCTCCTGGATAGAAATACTGTCACCCCCAGCAAGTTTGTCAATCCAATAATATGCAGAAATACTGTCAATCATGATGATGCAAATTTCTGGCCGGTTGCTCAGCACACCCTCCAGTGATTGAAGAGTAACGACTAATTGAGATGAAGAAGAACACCTTGTGAGATAAAGACGTTCCAAGCTATGTGTAATGATCTCCTCCACCTCATCATCTGTCATGTGAAGGTCAGTGTCGGTCTCACTTTGTCTGCATGCATGGTACACTCTACACTCCAGTATTCCAATGAGTCGAATCAAACTGAAATGGTAGTCGGTGTCGATAAAGATGATGCCAATACCCAGGCCACCGAGCAAAGAACCTTTCCATTCTCGAGGTAATATGCAGTTGGCTGTTAGCTGCAGAAGAAACTGGGACTTTCCTGTGTTTGATTCACCATAAAGCTCAACAATCTGTCTTGGTGGGAGTCCTCCTGGTAATATAGTATGCTCAAGGCCCTTTAGAGAGGGTTTGCTACCAAGTCGGGCAAGAAGCTGAAAATAGATTTGCTCATGTGTATATTTGACCTTATTTATATATCACTGAGACTCACGGCAACATGAACTTAACATCAATAGATTTTACCCCAAAAGACAAGAAATAACCACAACTCGTCCCTTAATCATCACCATAAATACTCCATTCTGCAGTTAGCGGCAGTGAGTGTGGTTTTGTTCAGTTTTCTTTACCCGAAGAGGGTTACTAATGCAACAATCTATTTGTAATACCTGTTAAAGAATTTTGTCTGGTCAACAGACTGCTTGATTATATGTGCCGCTCAACAGCTCAAGCATAACTGAAACTACTGAGCGATAATGTATGCTTTCCATACAATGCATCTTAATTAAGATAAGAGATAATCGAACAACCTTAGTTACTTTAATCGTATATGTTTGTAAAACCAAAAGCGATTTTCAAGTCAATAGATTTTCATTGCTTTTTTCGAGTACCTGCACACCGGTTTCACTTTTGGCCATTATTACAAATTAATCAACATTAGTTGCATCGCACAACCAGTTGGAACATTGAAATGAACGAATGAACGAAACGGCATAGCGTTTGGGCTGCACTCTGAGTCTCGGTGACAGGGCGTTATGTTTAGCGACATTTAATAGTTACACTACCCTCAAAACAATTAAGTAATATTTCTGAGCACATGCGCTCAATCAACCATATTTGGTAGCTTTTGTGAACCAATTACGGGAGCTTCTGCTGCTAAATAAAATCTGACATTGGTCTGTTGGGCTAATATTTGGTAATAGTACATGAACATTTACATATATCTAGGAGTTACGTATGGAGTTACATATACTTAACTCCTTGGATATATTAAAAAGAGAAACCCATTATAAGAAGATATGTTATACA
The DNA here is from genome assembly GCA_034190875.2 of Urechis unicinctus. Lineage (NCBI taxonomy): Eukaryota > Metazoa > Annelida > Polychaeta > Xenopneusta > Urechidae > Urechis > Urechis unicinctus. The sequence continues at coordinate 39,522,348 of CM067352.1, read as the reverse complement.
GCTCTGCGCCCATAAATCTTCAAGGATTTGATTGATAGTACTGGATATTGCCGAACAATATTAATTTTTTTCAATCAATTCTTATTAGGCACAACATTAAGAATAATTGTGATCTCAGCAATTTGACCTCTTGATCGAGTCACTTTATACTTGTGATCTACCATATATTATGTCACGATTAAAACGTGAAAGAGCCATTACTCAGTGAACAGACAGTGTCTTGGCAAGTAAATTATCAACCCTCACATACCATTCATTATGGCACTTTATTACACTGAGCTGATACTATTTTGGAGAATGATAAATTATCGATGGAATTACAATGAATACAAAAATGGTGTTGTATACACTTAGTAATATACCATTTCACACCCATCAGCTTAGAGTTCATCGATATTGTTACGGTAGGTGTACTGTAGTTGTGCCAAATGATCAGAGGTTTTGGTAGTGTGGAAACGCATGTTGCGGATGATAGTAAACATCGCTGAAAAAATTATCGGAATATACGTTCAGTTTTTGTTGATTTCTGTGGTGCACTTCCATAAATCTTTATGAACCTTTTACTATGGTCGCTGGCACTCAGTGCGTCCCTTGCGTTCCGTTGCATTCGTGGAAGTACACTTTGAGATGCTTTGATCTTCCTGTCTTTGAGTTGGAGTTTCTGCAACTTGCGCTGTTGTCATCTCCTGCAATCAACTGATCAACTACGCATTTGTGTGACTTTGGTTCGAAGTTGCTGTTAATCATATTTTTGGTTATGTGAAGATGTCAGGACCAAGCAGTCGATCGTTGACGCCTGCGCCGGGCAATAGTGGCAGGCGAAGAAAACGACCCACACCACCTGTATTCAGTGGTCTTCCAAAATCGTACGAAGATAAAGACAATGACTTCGTATGGTGGGTGTATATTTATGATAAACATGATATATTCTCCATATATACTGATGACTATCTGATACATTCAGAGTTTAAGAATAAAGGTGATCAACAGGACTTCATGGTTAAAAGCTGTTAAACTGCCCGTCATCACACACTGACATACTCTGGTAGCAGGGCAAGAAATTGGCAAATATGTGAATTGACCCTCCATTTTTGTTCAACTGGCCCTTCAACAAAATGAAATGGCCCTGCCAGTATTTAACTGGTCCTCTCAACGGTCTTGTTATTCACAATGCCGAAAGTAGCAGTGAATAAGTTGAGTGAAGGTAGACTTTTTTCTAATTCATCACAGTTGCCTTCAGGTAAAGGTTTGACAAACTTGTTCATTGTTGTTAAACTTGGGAAAAATATTTTGCGCCAAGTATCAAATCAACGACTTGTAACGCTGGGAAAATTTTACACTCATTTGCATTGTGCATGTGACATAGACTGATCAATAAAAACGAGTTATATGATCTCATTGATAATCGTGTGCTTTCGTCAATACACAAATAACCAAAGTATTCTGGATAAAAGCTGAGGTCAAGTCAATTGGGTCAGTTCAAATTATCGGGCTATTGTCAACATATTTAACTTTTGACGTCGAGCATGGTAACAGAATAGTTATCGGCCAGGCGGACAGATAACAGTGACAAATGAGTCGGCAGAATAAACTTTTAGTCGATGCGCGCCGGCTAGAAATAGCCAATTTCGTGCCCTGGGTAGCATGTAATTAATTGCCTTTTGTTTTCTAATTCCAGTCCAATATGTTTCAACATGATCGACGAAGCATACATGACCAAATGTGGTCACACTTTCTGGTTAGTACATGCATTATTTCCTCAAATATACTGATACACCAGCCCATACGATTGTTGATTGGCATTTGCTGAACATAGATATTGTGTTTCTCTGTAAAACATCCTTAATATAATGACAACCCATGCAATGTTGCTCAATTACATTCAAGTGGTGCTCATCAGAACTTTAAATGGATAAGGCATCGTCAATGATGACATTTCAAATGTGAATTCTATAAACAAGAGCCACTGTGACCAAAGGAATATTCTATTATGGCATACTTAAATTACCTCCACAAACTATACTGTTACTTGTGTACTTTTGAAGGGTTCTTGTGATTAGTGTGATGGTGTCATTTCAGAATGACTTCACTTTGCTAGTAGTTGAAGTCTTTGAAGTTGCTCGTATTTACTATCACACATTTGTTCTCCCAGTGAAGGGTTTGTTTGTTTTTATGAGATATAAAATGAAACCTACAGTCTTTGACCCTATTTGAAATTATGATACCCATGATGGTTAACTTTGTTTCTATATTAATTAACATTTTACAGAAGAGTGTAATACTAATAATTTTACCATTTTAACAGTGCACCACTTTGCACCTTGCTTTACCTATTGATATGATAATTATTGGCATCTGCATAAACTGAGCCAGAAGTCTGATGATTAGTTTAATTGGTTCATGGGTTCTTGATGAAAGGTCTGCTCTTGAGACATGTATTAGCAGATAGGAAGGTATTAACTACTGCTTATTGTTCTTCACTGTACTCGCTGTCATATGAAGCCCTGCCAGGCCTGGTTCTCACTGACACTTTGAACCTGGTGATTGACATTCCACTGTGCTTATAGAGTCCCATGTTGTCACATATTCAGAAACACCCTGGGGTCTTCACAACATTACTGATGCATTAAACCCCTGTACCCTAAGGCAGCCATCTACATCCCCTCATTTCTTAAATACCTTAATGCCTCATACCACTTTTTCCCTCATGTTGATACAGTCTGGGATGCATACAACAGAGTCTGGAGCAAACCAACAGATGTCCCAAATGCAACTTCACTATTGAAAGGAAGGATGACATCTTCCCAAACTTCACATGTAAGTTCTTTCTGTATAACTTAACATCTGTCAAAGGGAATGCATTATATTATTACATTTTGAAATAAATGTGTTTTACTAACCAATGGGATGTTGATGAAACCTGGGTCTATAATGTGTGCATTGCAGGCATGAGAGCCTTTGATATAACATTTGTCTATTTATACTGGGTTATATACAGTAAATGAACTCATACTAAAGAAGAAGCAGAAAGCTAATGAGCAGAAAAAGCTGAAGTTGGATAGCCCTGTAAGTGTTGTTGTGGTAAAGCAGGTTTGCTTTGATGTTTTGTCAGTCTGCAGTCATACACTAGTTAATATAGTCGCAGATTAACATTTCTGGCATTAACATGGTGCTAGGATATGATACAATATTTACAAAATACATGATGTTTTTGTGTTTACCTTTGTCAGAATGGGTTGTCACTGATGGCCAACAGGATGATGGAGAACTTGGATCAGGATGCTTTAGATTTACCTGGTATCAACTTCATATTGGACGTCCTGGATAAGAAAAAGTCCCAGCTGGAAAAGGTTGTTACCATTTGCAAATCTGTTAGATTCTCTCACATGCCTGGCTCAAAAGTTATATATATGTCTGACTCAAAAGTTACATCTATGTCTGGCTCAAAAGTTACATATGCCTGACTCAAAAGTTATATATATGTCTGACTCAAAAGTTACATCTATGTCTAGCTCAAAAGTTACATCTATGCCTGGCTCAAAAGTTACACCTATGCCTGGCTCAAAAGTTACACCTATGCCTGGCTCAAAAGTGACATCTATGCCTGGCTCAAAAGTTACACCTATGCCTGGCTCAAAAGTTACACCTATGTCTGGCTCAAAAGTTACACCTATGCCATGTATCCAGTTTAGTTTGAAAGGACTTCAATTTGTTCTGTATGCTTTTAACATCTTGATATTTCAACCCTTTTTTTATGCACTAGAAAATATTTTTCAGGACTGCAAACTAGCCCAGCATCAAGAACTTAAGGACTTTTTAGAAGAGGTTTTAAAAAAGAAAAGAGATGTGAGTAAATGAGGGTGTTTACCATTAGTTTGTGTTACCATTTGATGTTTACAAATTCATTGCTCTTCCTAATCATTGTCACAATGTGGAATAAATTGGAGTTCCTGGCTGTCAGCTATGCTTAATTGAATACACAAGAACAATCACATATTTTATACCCACGTTTAAAAACACCTACTTTATCTGCCTTCACCCCCACCCCCTTCTCAAACACTCACAAATGACACCACCTGTATTATATATGTGTGTGTGTGATCACCTGCCCTGGACTGCACACCTGGTAACTATAGCAACAAGATCAAATCATCAGGGAGTTGGCACTCATCAATGCAGATATTCAACGAGTAGAGGTACAACTCATCTTATTTCTTATATAATGAATCACTTTCTCTTATTGACTGTTGTCATTGTTAAATAACTGTTTAATTGGTTTGTAATATATATTCTTATGAACTGAATTATCTAGTGCCCTTGTATTTTAACTTGTCTGCTATCTGTTTGCAGGAAAAAATGAAATCAGATAAAATTACCACAATTATAGTAAGATCTATTCTGGAAGACTTTAACCTATTGTTATAAATTATCATTCAGTTTATTTTGCCTTATACAAAGGGTCTTGACCGTGGACAGTGACCCTTGGTTCTCTGTTTTTACAAAGAATTAAAGATATAATTCAGTGTGAAGTGAGTTTGATGAAATAACTGTATGAAAACTAGATCCTATAAAATGTTCAATTCCCATTTATCTCTTGTCTTATGAGTCACAATGATGAGTGTGATTGAGAGCCTAAGCTTGAGTTAATCATTCGTTTCCCGTGATAGGATAGTCCCGTGGTGAATGGGATGGACAGATCACTGAAATCAGACGCTGGGGCTCAGGATGGCTTCAATGGAAGTAAAACAGTAAGTGATGTTTTACATACATTTCACCTCATCTGATCCTGTTAGGTTCCAGCATGACAGAGTGACGCATCGATATTGTCCCAGGGATGTGGTAAAGCTTCCTGGTCAGAACATTGTGTTTTTGCCACTTGCGACTCAAGGGGCTATGTTCGAGTCTAGTTCTGTGTTGATATCACCTCAAAAAAAGGCAGTGTAATACCTTATTTGCTTTTAAGTGCTTTTCACTAATTTTTATAAACTCGGATACACTTTTATGGTTGAGCATTAAAGGTTGTTAAATTGCGTACAAGTGGCAGGCTACAGGGTAGTTTCTGTAGTAGAGTGGTACCTGTTTTGAATGGAAACAGTAAGGATACAGCTCAGGTATTTGTTGTAGACTAACATAGAATTAGGATAAGACAAACACTTGGCATTTTATCATGTCTTTGTAAACATGTGTGTCCCCTCCTTAATGTGTATGGGTATCACTTCTTATTGGCTTTCCATAACCCCACCTTGTATCATAAATCACTATTGCACTTCTATGTACAGTGTTATGCAGGATATTGGTGTGTGGTTCCAGGCAGGGAAGCCATGGCTTCACACAGCAATGGCATCAAGACAGAAGAAAATCCAGCAGCATTTTGAGGACTTGGAGCAGTGTTACTTCACCACTCGACAACAGGATCTAGTCATGCCGAGTCTTCATACTTCTGAAACGTCCAAAATGCGTAGGTCCCTTCATGTGGAAGATACTCTCATATAGTTTACTTATCTTACTTGCTATCTAGAGAAAGTCATAAATCACAATATGAGGATAGGGTGTAGTCTTGCCATGAACATTTCTATATTTCCATAGCTTAGGAACTGGCATGTATATTATATAAGAATTTATTACTGGACCAAGGACTGGTGAACAATCACATTTTTAATCGGACCAAAGAAAAGTTTACTGGATGTCCGACGGGTCTGGTAAACCTTCACAATGTCTGCATATAAAAGGCTAAAAACCCAGTACATAATACCAGGGTGCGGGGTGGTGTTAACATCACTCGAGTGCTAAAGTCTCCCTGCTTTATCCAGGAAATTATGAAACACATTGTATGGATGGATGACTGTGTAAGGTGGCATTGGGATATGTGTTTTTTTAGGTGGAGTAGGTGAAAGCAGTAGCTTGGATGAGTTCACAGAGAGCTTGACTAAATTTGTTCGCTTCACCGGCTTCAGAACGCTAGCTTCGCTTAATTATGCCAGTGACATCTACAATGCCTCAAGTATAGTATCCAGGTAGGTGGGGGAGTGAGGGGAGCAATCCCTGTGACGTGATTGGTGATTGAGGTTATGTTCACTCCCCAATACACAGGGATGATTGAGGTTTATAGTTTATTTACAGGGTTAAGTTACTGGCATGATCTGTCCAAATTTACTTGAGCCCAACTAAACCCTGAACTTCCCCTTTAATTGCCCAATTAAACCCTGAACTTCCCCTTTAATTGAGCCCAATTAAACCCTGAACTTCCCCTTTAATTGACATTTCTCTGGTGTTTCAGTATTGAATTTGACAGGGACTGTGACTTTTTTGCCATAGCTGGCGTTACCAAGAAAATCAAGGTAAATCTACTGCTTCAGCTTTGAATGGACTTTATGTTTTTCTCAGTGTTCTATTTGTTAGCTGTCATATTCTGTCTGTGTGTATTTCTTGCATCAGGTGTTTGAGTATGGCACAGTGATACGGGACAAAATAGATGTCCATTACCCAGTCAAAGAAATGCTCTGTAACTCTAAAATAAGGTAATATCATGCTTTGTATCATTTCAGAAAATCTCAATCACATCTATATTATACCTGTCAATTTGATTTCTAAAATCTAGGATCATGTAAGTGGTCTGAAATGATAAGGATGTGGTTGTTGTGTTCATCAGCTCTGTGGTGTGGAGTACGTATTACAAGAACCTGCTCGCCAGCTCAGACTATGAGGGCACTGTGACATTATGGGATGCCGTTACTGGGGTCAAAAGTCGGGTCTTTCAGGTCTCACCTCTTTAACTCAAATTGATCATTCAACTTAAACCATGTATTCCTAGAAAGGTAGAAAATCTTTTGAATTGGCTGTGTAAGTTGTTATTACGTGGCAGGCTTTAGAATTTATTAACTAAGGCATATGAAAGCATTTTGTTTTTATCAGTAGTTTGATAAACTCTCTAATACTTCTTGCATTGATTTTATTCCCCCAAAATATTCTCTGTTACCAAAAAACAAATCCCATATATTCATTGTTGAAAACAAGAGGAACACAAGGTGATTTTTCTCCTTCCCTATCTAAGGGTTAATATTATGTCATCCATTTTTTCTTGGTTCTCTTGAAGTATTGTATAAACCCTTAGTGCTCTTTAACTTAAACATACCAAAGCTGAACAGATTTTTGTAGCCAGTTATGGCAGACTTCTTGCCATTGTACTGTATGGACGATTGTATGGTGTAGTAATTGCTATTGTCGTTGGTCCAGGAACATGAGAAGCGCTGCTGGAGTGTAGACTTCAACCGGATGGACCCCAAGCTTCTAGCTTCAGGCTCTGATGACTCCAAAGGTAGGTGTCTGGCTCGACTGTAACCTGCCCACCTACATCCATGTATTGTTGGGGATGAAGAAATGTTGATGGTAATGATGGGGTATGCATCATCATCATCCTCGTCCCCCCCTCCATATATCACATGTTACTGAAAGTCATACTTCACTTCTGAGTTGCTTACATTCTAGTTGACCTAGTGCAGTGGAAATTGGTGGTCTTGTATAATTGTCTGAAAATATTATGGCAAGATATTTACTGGCAGATCTATTTTTGAATGTGAACTGGAAAGAGATAATGTACACACAATTCAAAAGCAATGACATTGAAATGAATTACTAACTTGATTGACCCCATTGTAAGTTATGCATATTGATCACCAAAACAATCATTTGTCTGTTAGGTATTTGGCAGGTGATTATTGAGTTTATTTTCACCTGCTTTGTTTGTGTTTCCTGACAGTGAAGCTATGGTATACCAATACAGACCACTCAGTGGCCTCGATTGAAGCCAAGGCAAATGTCTGCTGTGTCAAGTTCAACCCGGAAAGTCGATTCCACCTGGCGTTTGGCTCTGCAGGTGACAGACTTCATTTGTTAATAGTGGTGGTTTGATAGCTGGTTTGGGTTTGTGCCAAGTTTGTGATTGCATTTTGAATGGTGCTGTCCGGACAACAAACTTGTCTTTCTCCATGACAGTCATGAAATATCCGCGTATGTTTAGAGTGATTTCATTTCATTTCTGTCTGCTTGCTCTATAGATATCTGTAATTTACAATTCTCAAATAAGCCTTGTGTTTTCCCCCACAGATCACTGTGTCCATTACTATGATTTGAGGAACCCCAAAGAGCCATTGAACACATTCAAAGGCCACAGGAAAGCTGTGTCGTATACTAAGTTCATCAATAGCACTGAAATAGTGTCAGCGTAAGATGCGTTTTGTTGCCATTGTTTTTCCTTCAGGTGTTATATTCTAGTCGTTACCAAATTAACATATTATCTATGTCAACATATATATATGTGTGTCTGTGTTGAGGTCAATATGTCTTCTTATATTTTATTCTATATTTTATATCCCTAGTGATAGAGCATTTTTTATTCATTCCATTGATTTGATTGACAGGTCAACAGATAGTCAATTAAAATCATGGAATCTAAAGAAGTCTCAATGTTTACGCACGTTCCGGGGTCACATCAACGAGAAGAACTTTGTGGGGCTGGCGTCTGATGGAGACTATGTCGCTTGTGGTAGGAGCGATCTTGTTAATGAAATCTGGTATTTGTGATTATTCTTGGCTGGATCTAATTAATTGTGACGTGACAATTCTGAATGTGATTGATGACGACGGTTAACTTTAGTTGGTGCTTTCTTGTGATGTTTACAATCTAATACACCATTTAAACCCAATGTAGCATCATGATTTATCTTGTCATAACTTTCAAAAAGTAGCGGGGCAACAAGTCCCATTGGCCTCTTGTTATGATAGAGTTGTTGTCTTAGTAATCTTCTCAGTAGTCATGTGATTATGTCTACTGGTTAGTGATATTTTGTGCTGTGTTGATTGTGGTAAACTTGACATCTGATGAGTATTGTTTGTGGTTTGTTTTGTAGGTAGTGAGAATAACTCCCTGTACATCTACTACAAGGGATTATCAAAACACATCCTCACATATAAGTTTGACACAGTCAAGAATGTATTGGTAAGTCCAAAAATTCAGCACAGCAAAATTGCTTTCTGCCCGGCATTGATTTTGTGGTCACCCACACAGAAGACTATAGGGGAATTGTCAGTTATGAACTATACAATTAACATATTCTGCCTTGTTCTTTGATAACCCATAGAGGACAAGACAGAAGAACATTACATATAAACAGCTACATAGGTTTTCTACAAAGGTTATTCCATATCATATTGACGTCGGTTGATAGTCCAACCATCTCCCATTCCTGTTTCTAGTAGAATGTCATGATGTGTGTTGATAGGAGAGAGATCGTAAAGATGATGACTCTAATGAGTTTGTTAGTGCTGTATGCTGGAGGCCGGTGAGTTTTGACATTTGACCTTATCATGTATGAGTCACTGTGGCTCAGAGGATGTTTGTTTGAATATCATAGAGCGATTGGGGGGTGCGATTCACCAAGCTATGGTGTCATGTAGGCCACATCAGTTTCAGTTACAGCTCCCATTCATCATCTTCATTTGTCTGTATCTCTATTAAATATTTGATAACCACCTCACCATGGCTGTGATTATAAAGCTGTGACTTAGATTGCTAGTGTGATTTGTCGGTGTGTATGTTTTACAGGGATCTAATGTGGTTGTAGCTGCCAACAGTCAGGGCACGATCAAGGTCAGTTTATCTGCTCGGTCACATAAAATGTTATTCACGCCATAGCTTCTATGAGCAGAAATAGGTTGTTTATTATTGCTTTACACAGACAGTTCTTTAAATATAATTAACGTACTCTTAGCTTCTATGCTGTTTGTATTATGTCACCACTTGTGGAGCACATAGGTGTCAAGTGTGCTTTTTAACTCTTATTGACTTTATCAGATGACATGCAGGATATTTGTATCATGTGATTCTGTAGGTGTTGGAGCTGGTATGAATATAGACAGCTATGCACAGCCTTGTTAACCACAGCTAACGACTAATCCTGGTTCATATTCACCGCGACTAATGGTGTCCATGCCACGTGATCCAGTAACACTGGGCCCCTCTGCTGAGGTTTCCTTCGCTGGCCTTCAAACTATGAAGCAGAGTAGAGAACCATTGGGGACAGGTCACAATACATAAGAGCCATATCTAGATCAGATCTGGATGTACATGGCACATGCAAACAAGTGATATTATAGGACTGATTCACTTGCAGGTGTAATCATATGTAATGTGATGTCTGACTGATTTAATCACTTCATAAACCAGATCATTTCATCCTCGTAGAAGATGTCATCTCGTTGATGTCTGTTTTCATGTATGGAAGTTTAGTTCAGTGCCGCAGTCTGATTGTAAAGCTTTCTTTAAGAAAACTACTAAATTATCTTATCTTTCAGGTTTTTTTTTACGATTTCTAGCCGTGGCTAGACATTATTTTTGATAGTTTCAACTGCTCACTGGTGATACTGGGTTGCAGAAATAACCTGAATTCTGGCATTTGTGTATCGGTTGGGTATTATTGTTAGTCAAACAGAGCTATGGTTATAACTGAAACAGCTTTAATGATGATTGTCAGTGTGTTTAAATTAATCTAAATTGTACACATGTAGCAATGTCTGCTTTTATGCATGCTACCCCAAGTTAGGTTTATAAATTCTATCATCACAAATTGAAGGTTTTTGGCGTCAATTCCATGACTGAGATATTGGTCAAATGTGGAATGCAATCTGCAACGTTAGGTAATAAGCACATTAATGTATCCACCTCCGCTTTTTCATTTTCAAAGTGCATTCAAACTTCACATACCCAGTCACTGTCCATGCTTGGTATCAGGCATGATCTATGGCTGTTCATTATGGTTACACTTGCACTGCTGCTCTTGATTTGACTCGTTATATAAGTGGGTGATCTACTAGGAAGGTGACAATATTCCCGAACCATTACATCTGATACTATACTTACAGTAAATATAAAAGATTTTTAAATATCTTGATTACTCAGTTTTACATTGGTATTTTGTAAATTCGATATGAGCAAAGAGAAAAGCTATGACCATTCACTCCAATTGGCAACCTCCACTTTTATGATCCAATTCTTTTATAATTCTTTGATATCTCTCTCAGTGTTAATATGATTTTATATTTCATTCTTGCCGAGTCCCTCGTGCTCCTTCAAGTTGATATTTGTTTGTCATATTCACTTGTGGTGCTTGAACTGCAATCAAATATTAAAGGAATGTTTCTCTTGTGTGGGCAATACCCTATTACCTCACCCTTGTAAATGGTCATTGCAATGAGTTAATATATTTGTGTGCTAAGTTGGACACATCAGTGCCTTCAAAATTAGGCTTGTTGAATGAAAATATTGAATTGTAGGCAATTGTTTATAAATAGGATGTAAATAAATATATTGTATATTTGACCTTGTGAGTGAAGAGGTCAATGATAGTGAAATGTGTTTGTTTGTGTTACTGTTCCTTGGAAGGTCACTTAAATCAGAGCTTTACAGTGTCAACTCCAATTGTTGCATTTGAAGCCTTTAAGTGCTCTCTAGCCTGTTTGAACGAGCCAAAATTCTCCCCATCCCCGACTATTAAACCTATTGTCATATCCTAACACCGCCAAATGACTGGTGCACTTTGAGACTTCTATTGTTCCTAATATTACTTCATAATTTGTCGTTCACGCTCTATTCCTTAACAGAGGGCTGTGACCTTGATGATGTTGACCTTGTACACGCGTCTATTACAATCCAAGCCATGTAACTGCTTTAGATGCACAGAGGTGGTGCAGAATAAAACCTTATGTAAATTCAAGCTGACTAACAATTTATTATTTATGACAATTAAATAAATTCTTAACCATCAATAAAAGAAAACCAGTTTAAACAAACCTGGATAATTAAACTGACAGCCAATGACCATAACATGTTCAAATTATAACATGCCGAATCTACTACACCAACTAGGCAATACATTTTGTATAACCGTTCTTAACTAACACTGGAAAAGTGACGCAGCCATGACTTATTTCTGTTCAATGGACGGAAAAAGAAACGACTGGCTCCCTAGACATTCAAGTCGATGCTTGGAATTGAATCTCTGTTTTGGTTAATTGGTCTGTGGCCTGCATGGTATCCTGTCATAATGTACTATAATACTGAACAATTTATGTATATGAGATCTTAAAATAGATGCAGTTTGCTGTATGAAATTTCATACAATCCTATACAATGGACAGTTAGAATCAGAACAATGATTAGATTTCCCTAAAGCGATAGATCAAGTTTTCATTAAGTACACAAATGAAGTTTGAATATAATGTGAATGCACCAATTATGTTGGAACAATCACAATCATCAATGGAATGTCGAACAATCGAGATCAAAACAACTGCAGCAGGTCAGTTGGATCTCCAACTTCAAATCATACTGCATTTCATGCAAATATAATTCAAATATTCAAATGTTACATCACTTGGGTGTTTCTGACCCTTGGCATCCTGTCAAACTAGAAACTTATAACAGCAACACTACAACACGTCTAATGGTATTCATCACCACATTTAACACAGTGAATTTTGACGCTTTGAAAGCAAAGTTGTCGACATCATCAACTTCATTATTTTCACATGCACCCCATTTCCAATACACCTTCATTCATCTTCTCTCTACAGAAGGAAAAAATTACTAGGACATTTCTATAACAGCATAAGTGTCATTCTTTCATGGAAGAGAGTATACTCCAAGATCAGGCCAATCTACCTTTGAACACCACATGCGCCTTCAGCATCCATATCAGATGCACTTTCTTCCATTTGTTCTTTCAGCAAATAAACCAAGCAGTCCTCAAATATTTCCCCCTCAGTATCCATACCTCCCAACACCAGAGCTAAATCTACCAGTTTGTAGTCTGTATCATTTCGAGGGCTGTCTTGTAGGAAGGGTGGTAGATCTAATGGGCCACTGATAGCTGAACCAGGGATGGATATGCCTTGTATATTAACTGGAGATGATGGCATATCGCCTGATCCACAAGAGTGATGGGTTGGTGACTGGCTGGCCGGAGAAGAGGGGAAATCTGCAAGTTATCACAACATGAGCTAATTCAAAACCTTATCCAGTATCCAGGCACAAAAACTGATTCACAATTTGCACAATTTTCGACAAATTATGAAGTCTTCTATTTAACAATCAACAAAATAATACGGTTATTACAAATCATCCTTAGTTATGCCTAGAATGACAATCTGTGACAATTTTCATATAAATTTAGCAATTTACCAGTAGATAAGACTTCAATCTCCCCCCTCTGAGATCCAGCACTCCCTAAACTTCTCTGTGATCCAGCACTTCCAAGACTGCGTCCACTTCCAGCACTCCCTATCCTCAATTGCTGGCCTAGAATCTCAATCGCTTGTTCACTTGTGTTTGCCATGTGCTCTGAGCTCACAGGGGGAGCCACAGGTACTCGTAACCGAACCACACAAGATGCAAAGTCCAAGCGGCAAGCCGGGGGAGGGCCCTCTAAGTGCACCTTGGTCCACTTGTGGTTTGCTGCAGTTGATAATAAAAACATGACATGGAGTCTCACAGATATAAATGATGCAACCATGATTATGATTAAATCTAAACATCCATTCTAAATAACCGCATAAACACTGAAACCATGAACTGTATTAACCCTACCTTTTCCTTTATTCATTTTGAAGTTGTTATGTACACACTTACTTGTATCCAACTTATGCATGTCGTCCAAGGCTCCATCTCGATTCATTCCCCCAAATACATATATGTCACTGCCAAGTACAAATCCTCCATGCGCTGCCCTAGCTCCAGGGTGCCCTTTCTTCTGCTTGACACAAGTCCATGAATTTCTGCTCAAGTCCAGGTAATGAAGATCATCATAGAAGGTTGTTCCAGACATTCCACCATGGATGTATATTCTGTTACCAACGGCAACTAAGAAATGACCATGCCGAGGCTTTGGGGAGTCACCTTTGATGTTAAGGACACTCCATGTTTGAAGCAGTGTTGAATAAGTGTACTTGACGGTCTCCAACAGGGTCAGACCCGCTCTGACCTCCACTGTACACAATGAAGTTGTCACCAATACAGGCTGTCACGTGGTAGGTTCGCGCGGAAGGTGGTGTGCCATTGGTACTGACCACACTCCAGGTTGCATTAACTGTATCATACACCTGGATGTCATTGTGGTTACCTCCCTGGTCAGCTCCTCCAAAGATATAAATCTTATCTTGCTCATTACTGGGGACAAATGCAGCATGTTCGTATCTGGCCTTTAACCGCATGGAATTGCAGAGATCCCAAGTGAATGTATTGAGATCAAGGCAATATGTCTCGGCAAATGGTCCACTAGGGTTCGCTCCACCCACTACAAAAACCTTACCACCATTACCATCTGGCCCAGGTATGTAACTACATGTGTGTCCAACTCTCATACTAGGGAGATCTCCAAATGCTGACAGAACATACCATAGATCAGGATTAGGAGCTGTGCTCTTTTCTAGAAATGGATGCAACTCCATGATTATGATGAATGGAGGCTAGACTACTCTATCGCAGCTTTTTAAAAATGTAAACAAGTGTGAAAGTTGACGTCTAAAGATTTGGAGGTTGAACGACTACCTTTTTATATTTATAATTCACCTGAGTATAATATACTTGACAAAGACCCTAATCAGGCACTGATAGAAATGTGGCTCATACAGAAATGTACTAAGTGACTGTTACAATCTATATCAAACTACTCGCTACCAAACAACAACAAATTAACCAAGTCAAACTGAACCAAAGGAAGCCTACACCAAAAAGGAAATACACACTATCACATTCTAAGCAAAAATACAAAAGTCACATGGCCATCAAAATTTGTCACATGACCGAGCAAATTGAAGATTCGATGTGTTTTTCATCCATTTTTGTGACATCTCTTCCTTGTTTTCTTACAATAACAGCTGCATTGCCATATTTGGCATAAGAAAAAAGTTTTTTAGTCTCCCCAGTCTGATAATAGGTCGTGGGTTCTCTTGATTGTCTCTGAATTTGTCTGAAGATGACATGGGAAGTATCTTCGTATCGCTGATGAATTGGCTGTAGTGATTCAGGCTCAGTTTTTCTCGGGGAGTGCGGTGGCTTGCTCATTGAGCATGTTGCATATTGAGCTACCTGGATCTAGACACATCCAGAGATATATCACATTGATTAAGACATCAGAATTATTGAATGAACCAAGGGATTACCCCCCGTGTGCAGGCACATGTATACTATCTCTAGAGATAGTATACATGTGCTCCAAGCAATTGATATCTAATAATATTCCAAACTATAATCAATTTCAATCCTAAATTTAGATTAATCTCGATATAAGCACAACTTCAGTTATTTTTTGTGGTTTCGGTTGGCGTTTTGGATTGGTTTTTTTAATTCTTCATATACCAAATCCACATAATCAATTGCAACCAGACATGTAATCAACCCCGCCGGTCCGAGGCCGCGAGGGACAGCTGTCAGTGTCACTGACATCAGTGAATTTATGCGCGATTGTTCTAAAATGCCATAAACGTGTGCAATTAATGCTATCGCATTACGACCTTAACAAAAAACACTAATTGCAATTAAGTAAAACTAGCAAACCTGAACTTTTAACGGATTTGTAATAAACATACATTTCAGATTGAAACGCGTTGTGGCAGGAATGTTTGATGCATGGAGATCATGTCAACACTGTCATCCTGGTTAGGGGCCTCAGAAATGTAATACTTTGGTTTCGTAATTATAGTCCTCGATAAAGTGTTAATATATTCAATATTAACCCACATAAATTTTCAAATTTCAAACCGAAAGAATACATTTTGTTTTTTTATATGTCTTTGACGTTAAAAGACTTATAACTGAAAGTGTTTATGTATTAATAATATTCAGATTTGGGGCCTGACAGGGAAGTGCCATTACAAAGATGGCGAAAGCTCAGGAAGAGTGGCGTTCATGCGCCGAATGGCTCGTTAAATGTAAAATCATAGCAGATAATCACAAATTTACAGATCCAACTGCTCAAGTATTTGATTTAGCACAAGTTCTACGCGACGGAGTGTTAATATGCCACCTACTGAATCGCTTGCACCCCGGCGCAATCGACCAAAAAGATTTCAGCCAGAGACCTCAGATGTCTCAGGTAGGTGTCGTCCCCTGTATCAACTCACCCTTGTCATTATGATCCATAATTGTAGTTTTTGCCGTAGCATAGTGCACTTGTTTTTTTTACTGAACTTATAATTAAGTTTTTCCTTATTTGCATTCCCATGATGATGTTTGTCTGTGTGTTGGAATTGAAGATGTCAGAATGCAACAGATGTTGAAAGCAATTATGTTTACTTCTTTGATCTTTACCCTGACACGAACGTTTGTTGGCACCAGCTGATTAACCATCCCAAACAATCTGTCCCTGACTTAATGCAATCTCATATTAGAAAACCAGTCGACTGTCTGATTTCAAATCACATGATTTGGCATATTATATTAATCTTTTAAACATATAGTCTATGTGTACCATTCCTGTAGCTGTTGGTACATTGTTGAAAGTGGATTGTGGTTAAAAGAAAAATTCAATCATATAATATCCCAATGTTGACATGCATTTATTTAGCAACAAATATTGATACTGATCAATCTTGAGTGTATGTCAACAGGTCTTTTAGTCAAATAATGGATCATCTTGTGCCTAAGCCCTTTCTTTAACATGGTGCATGATGAGATCATTTATCTATGGAGTAACACATAAGAAAGTTTTTGCTTGACTTAAAGTGAAAGGAATTGGCTTATATTGACACACCTTATCCATATATATTTCAAATCTTATTTTTTATTATTATGCCCAAATATGAGATATGATAATGGTGGCACAGTCTCACCTACACCTCAGTGTAGTATTTGCATAGTGATAGCAGAACCGTACACCATATAGTACATATGCATTGTTATACAGGAGATCTCTTTTCGTGTGACCTGTCAAAGGCCGACACTGTTTAGCCTGTGTTTGTCAGGTGTTAATTACTCTTGACTTACTCTTTACATTCCTGACTATGCTGATGTTGAGTTGTCTTTTTCTTGCACCAGACATTTATTGAGGGATGGCATACATTTCAAAGACTTCTTTTGGCTACCATGAATTGTTACTGCTTTGTCATATATATATATAGGCAACATTCATTAGTGCCCTGTTGAGATTGTCTCATACCCCAAGCCTAACCCTACCGCTACTAACTCCCCCAGCTCAGAATTGCTTGTACATAGTGCAGCATTAACGCTGGTCCACACCAGAAAACTTCAATCTGACCTTAGGCACCATCTTACACGTTAGTGTTAGTATGCAGTCAAACCCTATACTCACTCAATCTGACCTCGGTGCACCACCATAAATATCAATTGTTTCATTGCTATACTGAGTGACCTCTGATATCATACTTCTGCTGAACATTTTGCATGTTGCTCTTTACTAATTATTATGTCATTCATTTCCTTGAACCAACATATATCGTTGCCTGGCCAAAATCTTTCCTGTAACACGACCGGGTACCAGATCAATCTAGACATTTGTCTCACTAGTATGAATGTATCCTAGCAAGGTCCATTGACATGGCACCTTGATATCCGTCTGTTCCTCTTCAGTTTCATTGGTCACCTGGTCACAGCTACCAGGTCAGGGCAGTAAATTTGTGTTAAATCAGCAAAGGAATTTAACTGGTTCTTTCCAAATATCACAATCACCCTGTTCCTTAACTGTTATGATATCACCTCATTGTTATTCTCAAGTGATGAAGAACTGCAATGTTTCTTTTGCCATAATTTCATTCTCATTCACATAACTTTTGACAGAGGAAGTGATATTTGTTCCCATTCAGAGATTATATTGATACCTGCAGCATCAATGAAATTCTGCCTGATGGAAGGTTTAGTCACAATTAGCTAATTCATGTGCACTTAAAGATGCAATTTACGGTGATATGCCATATGATTATGATATGGGGTAATTTGCTCTTTGCTTCTATTTTTGTGTTGTTGCTAAAATGACTCGTTTTCAATCCTTTCATGTCATTTGGAACACTAAATCACTAATTACTAGAAAAAGAAACCATGAAACAACCTCCGAACTTTGTTTGCCAAAATATTCAAATGAACATCAATCCAGACCTGCATGCGTAAATGTGACATTTTCTGGTATTATCGCAAGAATCCGTTTTCAGCCTCAGATGTATTGTAGCATCTACCGTAAAAAATAAGCAATCGCATTTTACAGAGGCCATAAACATAGCTGTACTCAAATGTTTGAATATCATTACTAAACGTAGTAGAGAATCGGTTGATGATTTCATTTTCAAAACAGAAGTTTGATGATTTTTTATGAAATGTACCTTTAAGAACAGAAGCCAAGACAGCTATGTAGTTGCCAAGCTCTTTTCTTAGGTTCTTGGTGATTCAAGGCAGTGTATTTTGGTTGCTTGTTTCAGTTCCTCTGCCTAAAAAACATCAGAGTCTTCCTTTCAACATGCCAGGGTCTTTTTGGAATGAGAGAACAAGACCTCTTTGAACCACCACATCTATTTGATGTCAATGATTTTGGGCGGGTAAGTTTCATCTTTGTGTAGTTTTGTGTTAGTTGTCGAGATCAAACAACCATAACAAAAACCCACTTGCCTTTGGTTTATTATTGTGTGAGTGTGTTACATTGATCTTCTCATGGTATTGCTCTATTTGCATAATATGGAATACCTACATATTTAGAATTGACATCTAGGAGTGCAGTAGTACTAGTAGCAATTTGCCATATACGGAGTACCTACTTGATCAAGTGTATTGTCCTCACATGACAAAGGGTTTTTTAAAGGATTGGAAGTCATGCTGATTCACATGTACATTTACTGAAATGCTCTTTCCATTACTTGTTGAGAGTACCTACAACATTGTCAATGTTGGTAAAATGCATGGATACTGGTCTGACTGGAGTGATGAAAAAGCATACAAATATCTGAAGTATATTTGATTAGCCAGGAGAATAAGACCCTCAATAGCTTCAAAGCATCACACTAGAGTGTGTTATTGGGTGTAGATGTATGTAATGAGAGGGTACTGTTTATCCTCTCTTACAGAAGAAGATAATGTTGGGTGTCTTCAGTTGCAATATGCTGCCTGTCATAAGATAAAGACCAGCCTACCTGACTAAATATCCATGGTCTTGTATCTTATCAGATGTGTTTGCAAGTGTGCAATACAAATGGAAACAGTTAGCTCTAATGAAAGTCATGATGAATACCTGACATGCTTTGACTATCATTCATTTGTTTAGCACAAGTACATATGTGCTTCTCATAAAAATAGCCATCAGTACTCGGAGGCGTCTTTTTCTGAATTACTGGCAATGAGGTTGTGAACCATCAATCTAGGAGGTCCTCTTCTTATGGTGCTTTTCTTCCTGGTTCAAGAAACATCTTATAAAAAGTTATATTGGCTGTGTGGTTGACAATTTGTCGACTGATGTTTACCAGGCAGATCAATAACTGTCACACAGCTTGTAATATGACAGGACTGATGTCTCTGGCCAATCTTTATTGGCTGTTCAGTGGCCTATCTGGTTTGGCTTCTCTTAGCATTTGCGTTGGCAGGTCAGGAATGTTCGGTACAAGTGCATTTATACTGTTTGACTCATTCACTTGTCATGCGAGTGTCATGTTGTTCACTCACCTTCCCCATGACTGCCATCTATGGAATCTATGACACCGAGGCTATTGATGACGGCCTCATAATGATCTTCATTAAATTTCGCATTTCAACGGGATTTGTAAGATGTGGGAATATTGCATGACTCAGATGAATTTGTTTGACATGAAACATAACTTGAAAAAAGATGTGGTGTCAATAACTCTCAACCCTAGCTTTGAAATAGTTTAACACACTTCCATATTTCTTCTTGCACTGATCTTATTACACTATATCAGGTGATTTATTTTATGTATTTACTCGTCGTAATTTATCTTGCTGTCCATTCTGCTGTAACTAACTTCATGTTTAGTCATGGAGGGTGTGCTTTTCCATGGAGCTACCTTTGAAACAGCTCTTTACCAAGTGAATAGCAACTAAATTTATGTTATTTAAATTATATGTTAACCAGTAGGTGGAATTACTAGTATATCTTGGAGGGTGAGATTGTTAATATATTTTGCTGCATGGAATGAGACTCCTGGAATTGATTAGATTTTTGCCTCATTACTTATCAGATCAGCGTGCAGTAGGATTTCACTGTTACTGTGTATTTACCTATGATCTCAATTGAGATTGGGGATTCACCTCATGATAGATATTGTATCTCACACTCACTACAGTGTATTTATATTACACTACTTCATCATTCATGCATACTGATTGTTGATGGGAACCTTTGATATAAGAATGTAATACAATCCCTGGCCAGTCTGACATTTTGCATCTTAATTTTATGTGAGTGTAGGTGATCCAGACCTTATCCAAGCTCTCCAATACACCGCTGGCCAAAACATCCGGCATTGAGTAAGTTCACCGTTCTATCTCATCTTCATGACTCATAATCTACAATAATTAATCCAGTCACTGCCCTATGTTACTTGGTTACGGATTCAATTACAACACCTGATATCTGTGATGAAAGTATTTCCTTTGATGTTGCATGTTATTAAGAATGATTAAGGCATGCTTCATATTGAAATGTATTTAAATCTGCACACCTGAAGTTTTGCTATGGCCTTGTAAAATTTCAAAGCTTATCCGCTTACGTTTTCTTTGCTTGGAAGGCTAAATGCATCATCAAAACGTTTTGATCCTGTTTTTGGTTTCGATCATCTTGGTTGTTCTTTGTCACACCCACTTACAAGGCAGTCGTTTGTCTTGTTTTGTCATATTGTTGTCAGTCCCGATTACTTAGTAATGATTCCGCAAAGTAACCTCTAATTATAATTGGACTCAATGAGCAGCCCGCTAATTCAATTCAAATAGCAATATTGGCTAGAGTTCTGGCTGGACTGACCAGGATGTCTGTAAGCTGATTACCATATTCAAGAAATGGCATTGTGTCATGTGTTTATCGACACATCCATGTAGAATTAGAAGCCTTGTACTGTAACATCCTGTTGATAGGATCAGAGCACATCTACTGAAGGCAGCTCCGGGTTGCTGTGAAATAAAAACCCAGTTTTATGTAGCTTACCTCAGGTGCTTGGCTAATGTTGGTAGTGTCAAACTTGTGCAGGAATACGGTTATTACTCCCATGTGTTATTCAGTTGTAGTGTGCTCTGGATTGAAGACCTGTTATATTTAGTCTAATTTAGAGTTGCGGTTAAGTGTTCATTCTTCTGTCAGATCTCATGGTCCAGTGAAAACAGTCATTGTTGGGTTCAAACAGTCTTGTGCAGTCATGTGTATGCGTGTGTGTGTGTGTGTGAATGTTTGAATGGGTGTTGTATGGTTTAAGCTGAGCTAAGCAACATATATATTTGATTATTTGAAAGACCCAGATGGTAGACAGTGGTCCTAGCTATGGATTTCAGTAATTGGGAGAGCTAAATATGTCTCAGCCTGCAAAACAAGTTGACACAATTCAATTTCTGGGTCATTGAATGTACCACGGTTGTGAAATGGGAGCACCTGCTTCCTTGTAGGGTTCTGTATATTTTTGAAAGAGGAAGTGAAGTGGATATCACATGGTTAACCTTCTAACTTAAGCAGATCTAGTTGATAGTTCTCTTGGTGTGGTCTGAGCATATCTGGTAATGCATCTATGATTTCCACTTTTTGTCTGTTGACCCACACCCCCTAGTCTATGTCCCAGACTCCAATGGTTCCACTATGCTGCTCCCCCCTGAGTCAATGATAGCTGAAGGTGTTGATCAGATGCGTCTGATTATTCATCATTTATCTTCATGTCCATTCCCGAAGCAGTCACATTCTGTCAAGTTTCAGCGTGCACAATTCTTTCAAAATTCTTCTAGTATCAGCAATGTGACTGTTACAGTGATTGTGGTCTTCTAACACCCAGTCCATGGCTGAGGTTGAAGCATATATTTCAGTTCTATTGAAATCCTTTGAAAAATGGATTAAAACCGAAATGGAGAAAAACGGCATTGTCCAATCAGAGACAACGACTTAAAGTACCCCAAGAAACAATGCATCTCATTTGGCCATCCCAATGCATGAATGCTGAATTAGATCAGGGCATGTTGTTGTTGTAGACTCGGGCGCATCATATTGAATATCCAACGCATGTACATTGCCCCCAGCCAGGGGCGCGTGGTCCTTGACTAGATGCTCCTCTCTACAACTTTACATTGGGCAAAACCGAAATTGACTATAGCCCTCAATCTCTTAGCCACTTCATCCAACACCACTGATCCATAAGACTGCCTACAGCCACACAATATTAATTACTACTGCAAATATGTGCCATTGGTAAACACACAGTGCCATTACCAGCAGAAGTGCTTGGTATTCTGCATGTACAGGTACATTTACCAAGTACACAGGCTGTTTCTGAGTTGTTACCCTTCTATGCTTTGAAGATATCCATTCTAAGTTGTCATCCCTGCTATGCTTTGAAGATATCCATTCTGAGTTGTCATCCCTGCTATGCTTTGAAGATATCCATTCTGAGTTGTCATCCCTGCTATTCTTTGAAGATATCCATTCTGAGTTGTCATCCCTTCTATGCTTTGAAGATATCCATTCTGAGTTGTCATCCCTGCTATGCTTTGCAGATATCCATTCTGAGTTGTCATCCCTTCTATGCTTTGAAGATATCCATTCTGAGTTGTCATCCCTGCTATGCTTTGCAGATATCCATTCTGAGTTGTCATCCCTTCTATGCTTTGAAGATATCCATTCTGAGTTGTCATCCCTGCTATGCTTTGCAGATATCCCTTAATGTTGTTATGAGTGGACTATCTATAATTAAGTTATATATAAGCATGGTAATTAAGGACTAGATGCGATGCCAGTGTCATACTGATGTTCGTCATGCTTGACACCCTCCACGCCCTACACATACCACCCGCTACCCTACTCCAAAGTCACCCCTTCCTACTGTAAAAACATCAGTTTTGCCTTATCTGATCATCACAGATATGAACCAATTATTGTAACAATCACTGAATATGGCCACACAATATGGCTGTGAATCTATGTTCATGCCTTGAGTAGTAGGGGTGGAAAAATTAACGTTCACCAAGAAAAATCAATTACAATTTCTATAAAATGCAACTGTTGAGTGCCAGGTGCACCTTAGTTTACCTGCTCAAGTAGATAAGTACCATTCTGGTTGAAATTGACCACTACTTGGTAGCTGGTTAAGTGGGCAGTTTCCAGCCCTGCTGTACACATAGTTAATACTGCTAATTATGCCACAGCATGTGATTGTTATGTGCTTCCACTCTTCAGTGGCTTTACCATACTCAACTCGACTGTTTCCAACAAGGACTACGTGCGACTACCTGACATCGCCATGTAAGTATACCCCCTACCAACGACACCCTGCCACTCAGCACACTCAACACAGGCCCCTACACACACACCCCCACAGCTTTTGGCAATGCATGGTAGCTGCTAGTAGCTAGCCTGGTAAGTTTCCTTAAGGAAGAATAGCCATCCACAACTTGATATGATTCTTTCAATTCACTACCCAGTGGCTTTCAAGTGGCTTTCAAGTCATTTGAGGACGATAACATATATGGACAGCTGCCTGATCTAGCTACGTAAGTACACATCTTCACTTTCAAGTACTGTTACTTTCCCGTTCCCTATTGCCACCATAAAGTATACACATTCTCTTGCAACATTCTGTAATGGCTGAGAGGTTTAATTGGGGTATATACATTCCAAAGCAACTACAACTACATATATTCATTTTGCTGAGTGGGAATCGTTTAAAGGAATTTTAATTCTACTGTCCTTCCTGAAATGTCTTTTGTCATTGTTTTTACATGTTTGGTAAATTTTAATGAAATTGAACAAATGTGATATTCGACTTTCTATAGCTTACATTATTTATTATTGCCTCTTTTCTGAAATTAATTTTGTTAAGATTGATTTACTTTGACTGATCATGCCATGTTATTTGCTCAATGACCTGAGTACCATAAATTCACATTCATTCATCATCTCTTATGGTGACACCCTAATAAGCCGTGGGCGGTTTTTGTCTAGTGACATCCCTGATGATGATGACAACTATGATAATGTCTACAACACAGACGACGACCATGACATATATGAAGACCTCTGTGCCTTGAGGCGCTATTCTGAAGAGCAGGTGATCTTTTACGGATGGGGCTACGCACGGGATGCAGTGGATTTTTGTGACCTCCCTCCAAAAAACTTTTATGTGACCTTTGATTTGACCTTCAGGTCCTCCATGCATGTGGGAATGCACCATGTCATTGTTTTGGGTTTTGATGTTTGGTATATATTTTTTCAGCATGAGGGGTTTGATTATGGTAATGTTTGTTTTGTTTTTGGTTGATATTAATCCTACCCCCCCCCCCACCCCACTCTATCCCATCCCCCTCTCTCCATGCATCATAATCATTCATCACTATCACAATATCAACTCATTATTGTCAACAAAAAAAGCCCCTGTATTTCTTTAATTTCATTTCTCATCCATTCCCCATCTCTCATCTGTACTATTCTTATAAGTATGCTAGAACATTTTGATGTGCAATCTAAGTATCCTTCCAAGCTTTAAAGGATTTGTTCTTTGCATCATTTGTGTATAATTCACAAAGCCTGTAGTTTCTTAGGTCATTAAACAACAGGAGTATATTCCCTAAGTTAAGGCTGTTAATATGGCTTTGGTGGGGTACTGATGTGATACTACCAAGTGTAATTAATGTCCTCTTCTCAATCAATAGATACTTCCACGATATATTTAACTGACAGCAGAGATGTTCCATAGCATACATGGGATAATTCATTGGACTTCTTTAAAGGGGACTTTTGGAATTGGTCACTAATCCTAATTTCATTTTCTGTTTGACCACCTTACCCTCGATTGAGTCATACACACAATTGGGTTGCTTCTTTATTTCCATATACCATGAATCATTGACCCCATTTGACACAATTCAACAATTTTTCCAGGTATTTTTTTGCAGGTTTTTTGATCAACCCATCTGTCACCTAATTGTTTTTAATCACAATTTTTTTTTTTTACCAAATAGATTGGTTGGTCTTCGCTGGCTGGTTTTTGTTGCATGTTTAGCTCGGCCAATGGTCGGCCAGCCCCCCCCCCCCCCCCCCCCCCCCTCCCCCCCCCCCCCCCTCCCACACCCTTAACTGCTGACCTCTGGGTGATGAACAGTTCCCTTACCTCCCATGACCCTTACACCCATGCAGGCACACATACACACATATGCAGTGTGTAAGAACAGATCCTGATTGGATAATTAAGATAGCTAATACTACAAGGCCTACGATCCAGACAGTGGGTCATTTCACATCCACAGTACATTCGTGGGGACTGTCGTGAAACCCCAAATCTCAATCCATTTACCGAGTCATATCAAGGTCAGCAGACTCAAATGACCTTGACCTCTGTTGCTAGTGAGACAGGAATCGATGAGGAACCCTACGATTTAGACGACGATGACAGCGAGGAAGACATCTATGGAAACCTCATTTCCTTAGCATCGCATTTCGCATCTCGAGTATGAATATTCAACGGAACAAGCTTGAAATGCTTGTATAGTTAGAGATCCGTTAACAACCTTTCTAACCTGTAATTGTTGGCGTAGCTTCTTACTAACGTCACCTCTAACTTCACCACGTACCAGCTGTTAACAATGCGCATGATATCTAACACTTAGACATATGCACCTCAGGTATTCACAGTGTTCATATCCTTGCATTTAATATAACCTGTCTCCACATCATCTAACTGGGGAATGATGATTAGATAAGATCTACTATTGTTAGGCTCTGTGGTCCCGTATCATCCCAACTTTAGCAGTCCCACTGGACCCCACATGTCCCAGCAGGTGCTTTCCTTTCAGGAGCATACACACCGCAAAAGGATGTCTGTCTAGACCCCCTGTGTTGTTATACTAATCACCAGTTGGACAAGTGGGTTCCATTGTAGCCTGGTGTGTTACAGCGGTGAAGATGTCTCTGAGGAACTGTATGACTGCGTCCAGGACATGCAGGTCGAGGAGGAAGATATATACGAGGATATTATTTCATTCAAACGGAGGTCGCAACTCATGGTACTGCTCCGTACACCTTGCTGCTATAAGCTTAGGCATCACCCTTCAAGCCATTCATAGATACACTCTTTGTGCCATTGCTGTCCGTCTACTACTAGTGTTTTGAGTAGTGACCACGTTTGCACTCGATGACCTTGATGCTGCACTAAACATGTTGATGGTGACAATTAGCACCCGTTTCACACCTGTAGATAGTCGTATCATGTGGTGTCATTCTTGACCTGGTGTGATTTGTTCTCATCTTACCTATCTCTTTGTTTCTAATCTCATCACAGACTCCCATTTTATGTTGCATGTTAAGATATAAAGTTAATCCATGCTGTCGATTTTTGTTGATATAGGCTTCAGTTTGTTTGTCTGTCTAAATAATGCTGGTTACATACACCTCTACCCCTTCCCCTACTTGCAAATCATTATCCTTTGTTCCATTGAAGTCCCAAGAGGTAATAGTTCCATTGTCACGAATGGCTGCAATTTGAACAGGAGTGTTGCTGTACGTGAATCAGATGTGTGGTGTTTTCCTCAGGTGAGATTGTGGTCTTGATAGGCTTCAACTCCCCTCATCCAAAACATATTGTGTTTACACCATGATTGCTTTTCACCACCAATTCCCAGTTTAATAAGGCTATTGTAGTTCATTGACCTAATCCCTGGCCAATTGCTTGATGAAATTTTTTTTTTACAATCAACGAGCTATTCAATTCCCATTTATGAACTTTTAATTGAATTTTGGATCTGATTTGCTCGCTGCTGGTCATAATCTAATGATTGCTTAGGTTAAAGAAAATTCATTTTGTTAGATGTGATATAACATCATATATTTATCATCTCTGTGAAGGAATCTTTTTGTAAATGCACCAGGAATTTATCACTGATTAATTATGAAACTTAACCCAGGTATTAAACTCAAGCTATATACTCAAGCTTGGTTACTTCTTATTCTCTACAAGTATTGCTGTACTTCCGTTAGTGCAAAGCAACATTACATCAGCTGATTTGAGATGACAGTGGTTGGGCTTCCAAGTTGTTTTCTGCAATGGTGCGCTGTGTTGGGTTGGGTTTCAGGGAGGCACAGCTGAGCCCAAGTCAAAACGAGACATGTGTATCAAGGAGCTGGTGGAGACTGAGAAGAACTATGTGGAGGGGGCACTTCAGATGGTCTGTGAGGTGAGTCAACGCCTGTCTCGTTGCTCATTTGAACGTTGTCAGTGTATCGAAATAATGCTGGCCAGGCAATAAGCTGTTTGTGGAATGATACTTGAGGGGTTTTCTGGTAATACTTGATTTCGTATGAGATTTTAATGACCTAAACAAATTATTCACCTCACTGGTGGAAATTTGGCCACTAGGCTGTCAGACTGGTGTTCCAACTGTGTGATTATCTCTTTACTTGTGTTATATGAATGAGAATGAGGCATTTTAAGTTTGAAGTGGCTCTGTTGTAGCATTTTATCCGCACATTACGGACCATCATCAACCCCAATGATTATTCTGTGATATTCTTCGGTGTCGAGGTGAGTTTGCCTTTCTCACACAACCCCCATCTCTTTGTGTTTGTATGAATGCAATCCAGTCTTATTGTGCAGGTTCACAAATACCAAGTTTCTTATGAGGAGATTACCATTATTGTGAGATATTCAGCTGCAATATATAGTTGCCATGGTAACACAGTCATTGTGTTCTGGTGGGATCTATTCGGTGACAACACAAGAATGCATCCTTTACTTTTTAAGTGCTATGTCCGTCGTATTTCAGGAGCTGCACAAAATCCACACTGGGTTCTACAGTGACTTGAGTAAAGCCTGCTCTAACCGGGACACAACCAAGTCTGGCAGTATATCTATATCAGACTGTTTTGTCAAATGGAAAGAAAAGTTCCTCATTTACGGAGAGTTCTGTTCCAATCTGCCCAAAGCCCAGGAGTACGTGGACAAAGTACAGAAGGACCCACTAGCCCAGGCGGCCATAGTGGTGAGTGCTTCTCTCTGGTCCCTGAGTAGGTGTGCTTACTGTGTTAAATAAATGTAAAAGCATATAGTATTTGTTGTTTTAAAATATCAAGGTTTCGTGTTGCATAAGGATTCGTAGATGTTATGACATGGAACTTTCTGTTAGCTCCTGGCAAGCTATCCATTGATTGTGTTAGTCATTGGTTTATCCTGTTCCGCTCCCACTTAATGCATTACCTTTAACGGATAGATGATGATATCTAAATCTCTGCCTCTCTGTGGTACAGGACTGTCAAATGAAAGCCAATCAAAACAAGTTTCGTTTGAGGGACTTGCTGTCAGTACCCATGCAGAGGGTGCTCAAATACCACCTGCTACTCAAGGTAATAACGTTGTGTGCTACGACACAAGTACATTTGATTATCAAAAACAACCCCTCAAAGGACAAGTTCTGTTACTGTTTTGATAAATAGGGGTGTTTCAATTGTCTGTTGGACACCGTGTCATCAGGTTCTCGTGAGCATGTAGTGGTTGTTAAAGCCATGGTTATAGTCCTGTGTGGTGGTTATGGTTGTTTTGTGGTTATATGTTCCTAAGGAATGGTTATTGGTCCTGCTGTTGGTTATGCATTATCTTGCTGTTATAACTGGTGATTATATTTGCCACGGTTTCATCTGATGATATCTGTGCTTACAGGAGTTAATCAAACAGACAGAGAAGAACCACCCACACAGGGCCAGCCTCGAGCGAGCTCTGGAGGAAATGCAAGACCTGTCTCTATACGTCAACGAAGTCAAGCGTGACAATGAGGCTCTTCAACTCATCTCGGAAATAGAAAACAGGTTGGCAGAGATTAATCCGCATCCATTGCATTTTATTATGTATGCCACCGTACTCTTTGTATATATTGTTTTGAGCTTCAGATCATGATTCTCCTAACTGGAAATAAAACTATTTATCATGTGTATATTGATATCCAATAATTAGACAAAATTATTCAAGGATATCATTTCTTAGGAAAGTGATCTACTTAGTTAAAAACTTTTGATTGTATGCCTTTCTGATTCCAGCATTGTTGATTTAAAAATGGTGAGTTTATTTTTTGTTGTGATATTTACCACTCATCACCAGCTAAACACTGGCTATATCATTGTAATTAAATAACTGCAGTGAGATTAAGTCAAATGGAATGATATTTCTTTGATTTATTGTGGTTTTCAGCCACAAGACACACATCTTAAGGACTATGGAAGGTTGCTGAAAGATGGTGAACTCAAAGTCCGTAGCCATGATGACAACCGAATGAGAAGCAGGTATGACTGCTATAACCAGATAGTTTATGGCTGTACTTGGTTTGCTAGTCTAGTACTCACAATGAATTTAACTGTAAATTAAATTTAGGAGTGTATTTATTCATACTGTCTGGGGAGGGATGGACATTGAATCTGAAATTAGTCTAATTCATGCTCATTGTTTATAATAGTTCTTTGTATACATGTCACATATATTATTGAATGTATCCAGAGATTAAGTGGTAGAATATGTGTTATATCACAGCTTTCTCATCGGGAATGACATTGACACTGGTGTGTGATGCGAATGATTTCAGATACGTCTTCCTCTTTGATAAAGTGTTACTCATGTGCAAGTCTCGGGTGAGTATAAGACTCGGGTATGGGCATGGTAGTGTCCAGACATGGCAGGACTAATCTAGCCTAGCTCTATACACCGTATTCTACCTTGAATAAGCTCCGTACCTAATTCTAGCGCCACCACCTTTTTCTGCAAACTGGTCCGACACAGACCTCCACCCTATGTTGTGTTGTGGTCGAGGTGTTTTATAAGTGTACTACTCCACCCTTGTCCCAAAAAGTAAGAGCCCCTGACCTTCACGTTAGCGTCCAGCGGTTATTCGAGGTAGAATACGGTAAGTAGAATGTATGAACACATGTTTGGCCTCGGTTTGGTTAGTATTGGCTGTCATAGTTTTTAGGTTACAATTGTTCTCCGTCTATTTTGTGATTTCTGTATCCTCGACCAATCATACAGAGTATTCATGCATGGTAGTATTCAAGCCAAGAAGAGGTGTTTATGTTTGTGGGTTGTGTTTTGGTTTGTCCTGTATAAGCGTATGAGGGTATTAGCTCGTCATTCACTTCATACAATTTGTAAATGTAAGATCTATGCACTAAGCTGATAAGTTGTCAAGCCAATTGATTTGCTGCAATTGAGGAATGGGATATGGTTGCAGTGCATGGCATCATCTATAATGCTACTGACATGTCCCTATATAGCTGGGTAGACCATGGAATGTTGTATTGTATGTGTACTTATTAAGACATAGGATGTTGTTGCTGGTGGCTTGTGCCAACATTATAGGGCATGGTTCCCAATGGTGTGATGAGCATGGAGCGGTACACAGCACTAGTTAAGGCCCACTACGAAACTGTATGCACTGTGTACAATGTCACCAGCTCCCTGACCACACAACGCCCACTATGAAACCATCTACCCACTCAATAAACTACCTGGCTATTCACAGATCCACCTGCCCATTCATAGAACCACCCGCCCACCCACAGAACCACCTGTCCATTCAAAGAAACACCCGCCCATTCACGGGACCACCTGCCAATTCACAGGACATCCTGCCAAAACATAGAACCACCTGCCCATTTATAGAACCACCTGCCCATTTGTAGAACCACCTGCCCATTCATAGAACAAACTGCCACATCACCGAGCGCATGTTTGGTTGTTGCTTTAACACTTGTCAATGCATCGAATGACATGCTTTTCTACCCTTCAACCCTCTCCCCATGCCCCCCAATCCCCCATCCCCCATCCCCAACCCTACCACACCTGCTGGCTTGCTTTGACCCTCTCAATGTGTAATCAGGCCACTTGCTATGACATTTTGCATGTAACTGTTCTCAGTTTTTATCTCCTTCCTTCACTGTTGTACATACCGTGCTCCATGTGCCAATATATTTTTTGCTGTCCTTGCAATTGTTTAACGTTCATTAAAACACCTTAACATCATGTTGACAGACCCTAGCTACGTGTGTTAGTCATTTGAACAGTAGAATCCTGTAATGTCATGCCAGAAAGTGTGTCTATTTTGGACTCTGATAATTCACAGCACTTGTTGGGTAATGGTGGAGCACTTGTGTTAATGCATGCCTTGGTGCCTTGTGGAACAGCTTGTGAAGCAGGGCCTTAGTAATCATTGTAAATTTTTACGATAATTGGCATATCAACTTGCTTCCTACCTAGTAGTCTACGCGTGTTTGAAGTGCTAGATTCTCATTTTTAGAGGACTCATTGCACATGATTTCACTTGACCTTCATTTGACCTTTGTTTGACCTTTAACTCCTTTCCTTGTGTAGATGGTGGACAAATTTCTATGGGTAAGGATTTTGTGGTTCATATTTGTGTATTGCATCAGTTATGGGTAGAGTTTGTTATATTGCAATAATGTTACAAGCTTGTTTAACAAAGAAATGTTTCTTACCCGAAAAGGTTCTGGTTTCAATGGATAAGGATTTCTCGTAACACCAGCTGTGGCTGAATATCGCCTAGCAATCTGGTCCCATTGATAGACATATAAGATCAAAGAAAAAAGAGAATGAGTCTTTCTGAGTGATTACACTAATGTTTAAGTGTTAAATAGTTTAGTCCTTCAGGAAATAAATGTGTGTTAGCAATTATGTTTAGCTGTGGAGAGAAATAGGATTTTGCTATGTGAGAATATGGAGCCAGTTTGAGGTGTTACGAACGTGGAAAGTTATGTGTTTGGGTTGTGAATAGAACCTTCTCCCTGTTGAATGAGAGATAAGTTGGCTAGGAGTGTCCTATTATTGCATAATGGCTGCATGGATGGCCTATGCAATCACAGCTTGAGTCCCTGCTTATCAGTCCTTACCTGTATTAAAAACACACCCAAATGGCTCTCTTTAAACCCAAAGCACCTGTGTTTTACCTTAATGCAAGCATCTACACTTTACCATAACCAAAACACCTGCACTGCATTACTATTCCAAGGACCTTCATAGCCCATCACTGTGTTTCGTGTTTTACATAGGTCCATCCCAATTTATCATCATATCATAGCCCCGAATTAATTGAAGTATGTCACAACACCTGTAGCCCTAACTTGATTGTAGTATGTCACAACACCTGTAGCCCCTACTTGATTGCAATAAGTCACAACACTTGTAGCCCTGACTTGATTGAAGTATGTCACAACACCTGTGTCCAGATCCACCTCTCATATATTAACCCAATGTAGGAATGTTATTTGATTAGTTTATTTATTTAAGGGTAAGGCACTAACACAAGTAGGGTGGATGCGAGTGGCTTAAGGAGACTTGTTTTGTCAGTTTAGGTATACAGAGAGTCAAGTGCTTTGTCAGGGTTCTGTAATGAAAGCAAATGTTTCCTGCATACGCTGGAACATTTGCAGTATACAAACAGTGATTCTGCTGGCCCTTACCTGTCAGTATAATCACAACTAATCCTGCAACATTCTCTCCTATAACAACCGTCCAATGAGAGCCAGGCCTTTAATAGATGGTCCTGTAACAGCCTGTCCTATATCAAATCAGCTATCCAATGAGAGCCAGGCCTTTAATTGATGGTCCTGTAACAGCCTGTCCTAAATCAGCTGTCTTATGAGAGCCAGGCCTTTAATTGATGGTCCTGTAACAGCATGTCCTATATGAGCTGTCCAATGAGAGCCAGGCCTTTAATTGATGGTCCTGTAACAGCCTCTTCTATAACAGCCGTCCTATAAGCAGTTGCTCCTACCAGGCCTTTAATTACCAGTCCTATTAAAACCATATAGAGCTATTATTGTTACGGTCATACTCAACCAATAGAGCAGCCACTTTAGCTTCCACATTCCCTCTCGTGACCCTCACCCCTGGTAGGCCACACCAAGTCCCATGTTATAACACTGCCAGTAACTTGTACACAACGACTGGTCACTCTACATGTATTGTTTGTCTACAGGGGGAGACCTACAACTTTAAAAGTGCACTGGTGCTATCTCAGTATAAAATAGAGAAACAGCCAACTCAACAAATGAAGGTATGTGCCAACAATCACATCCATCCTTCCTGCTGCTCTCCGTGCAGATCATGTCCATGTCTTGGGTAACATGACCTCTTGTAAACTGAGCTCTATTTATTTGTCAGAATCAGTTTGCCTTCCTGCTGGTTGAGAAAGGAAACAAATCGGTGTTCACCGTGTTTGCTAAGACAGAGGACATGAGACGCAAGTGGATGGAGTCCATTGACATGGCCCAGTGAGAGTCTTCATTTTCTGTTTTTTAGCATTTTTCTACAGTATTGTCAATTCCAATTTGGTAAGGCCAGCGACATTTAAGTCAGACATTTGATTCATGGCTTTTCACTTGCTGTTGTCTCTACAACATTTCAAAGATGCCAGATTGGGCAAGGCTTTAGATCCAGACTTTTTTGTTGCATGGGAGTATTCCATTCTGTTCCAGGGACAATACTATGCCAGTAGGGGCTAGAGACAATGAGCATGAATTTATAATGGCCTCGTTTGAGGATCCAACTATCTGTGATGTTTGCCGCAAGCTGCTCAGGTAAGAGGGGCATCTCACTGATGATTTCATGCAACTAGCACCTGCTCTCACTTAACACCCTACAAGACATCTGTGATTTGATCTAGCATATTCCTCTGATATAAAATATCTGTTTCAACCTACTTTACATGCTACAAATGCCTGTTTGGAAATTATATGATTCTGGGATATTCTTACCATGAATCAATTAATGTTTGATCAATGATAAATCTGGTAAATCTAAGCACCTGATACATTGCAGTCAGCGTTATCTGACTGAAATATCTTATGATTATGGGATTTTGATTCCAGAGGAGTGTTCTACCAAGGATATAAATGTCAGAGTAAGTATCTTTTTATTATGCTCTGTGCTAATTTTGAAACAATTCAGACCATTATGCGTTTACTACCCTGTTTTGTTTTTTTACATCGTTACATTGTTAGATCAATGTTGGATGTGTAACCACACCAGTTTGTAATATCCACACTCCATTCATGCCACAGATAGCTTGTGGTAATCTTCAGCTTGTGGTAATCTTCAGAATGATTCACATGTTTGTGTGTAATAAACATTGACTGTAAGTGTTTACTGTGGTTACAGATACCAGCATGATAGTGCATAAAGAATGTATAGTGAAGTCTAGGAATAAGGGTGAGTTATCACAGTCATTGTCTAGCCCTCGGACGGACATAGCGATCATTGGATGCTAATCACGCGTTATCATGCACTTTGTTATCCACCAGTTACCTCGTGTGTGGTGGTGTGATGTCATGTGATACCTGTGTGTGATTAGGACCACCTGTGCCTCCCCCGCACCCCACACGTGAACCAACAAAGCGACCACTCAAATGTGAGTCTTCCTCAGCTGGCTGGCTATTTATATCAATGATGTTGATGATTGGCAGTTTGGTTTGGTTATTGTATATTTTGAATGCTTGTCTAAATGTTAAAAAACGTGTTTGGCTTTGTTTACAACAGTATGAGGTGTGATAATGAGGTTGTGTATGACTGTTGTTTCTTATTATGACCATTTATCATGGCTGGTTATAATGACCTAGTCATGCCTAATAACGACCCCTAGTCATGCCTCATAACGACCCCACCTCATAATGACCCCAGTCACGCCTCATAATGACCCCAGTCACGCCTCATAATGAACCCTCAATCATGCCTCGTTAGGACCCTCAATCATGCCTCATTGTGACCCCATTTGTGCCTCTCAATAACCTATTGTCACCACCATCTCTACTTGTGGGTGTACAGATAAAGTGAAAGCGGCGTATGCCTATCTAGGCCGTCCCCTGCCTGATAATGGTCGGACCATGTTGATGTTTGAGGTGGATGACGTGTTTGAGTTGCTCTCAGATACTGATGAACACTGGTGGGAGGTGAGACACCCAACTCTCAAATCCTCCTGTAACATACACTGACAAAGCTAACTGTTTTATTCCCTGGCCAACCTTCATTGGATATGGTCAAAAGCCATATGAAGATGTTGAACTTGACCTATCGAACTCATATTCACTTTCCAAACTATATACAGTATTTTCATGTGTAATTGAAACAATGATTAATGTCATCCTGATCAACTTTATCGATAAATGGCCAAATCTTTGAGCTCATTTATATAAAAATGGGTTTTTATGTCAAAATTTCATTTTTCAATAGTTTTTCCAATGATAGAAATACCACAGGTAACACACAGGTTTGATGACCATAACACCACAAACTATATTATATTGCTATTCTATATGACTAGAGTGAGTGATGATAATTTGATTGATTGGTTTCTTGCTGTGTTATAGGGCAGGCATAAAGGGCAAGAGGGCTGGTTCCCTAAAGAATATGTAAAAGCTTGTTCTAAAGTAAGAGTAAGTAACGCTCTTAAGTCACATTTTCCGTTGATATAAGTTAGTGAATGAAAGCTATAAATATAAAATAAGTTGTTATTTCGTGTATGTGTAAATATATATCATATAAACAAGCAGGTTATTTGGTTAAACTAGCTTAATGTTTTTTTATATGAGCTAATTGAGGTAGTTGATTTGTAACCACTATGTAAATTCATTCAATGTTCCACTGGTGTGTTTGATATATTCAGACATAGCAGGAAATAGGACACTTTATTTCAGATGTTTTATCTGACTGGATGGGCAACGTTAAGGATCATATGGGCAATCCGTCTTCTTATTGACACCCCTTCTACTCAACCAAAATCCAGCCGCCATCCTGATATATCACTTCTATTTCAGTGGAAACAGTCCATTTTATTTTAGCGGTCAAGTCCTTGTTTAGAAATCCCTGAATGCTTGAATAGAAATTCAACACTGTTGATGCAGATGGACTACAGAATGCTCCCTCATTTCTCGTCTGGCCATGGATAACAGAAGTTCACTTGCTGTCCATCTAACATATTACTGTACTGAAGTATGTGTATTCTTATTTGTTGTCACTTGCTTTTGCAGCCAGGCGGTTATGAACCGCACATTCCTAAAACCCTACCTATGGCAAGCTCACCGCCACCTTACATCAATATCCCCAAACAGCAGGCCAGTTTAGACTCATTGCCATGGTAGGTGGCTGGTGTCATGTGATGGGAACTCCTAGCTCCCCTACCTCTGTGTTTCTCTCTACCTTTGCCTCTCCTAGCCTCCATTTTCTCCTGCCACAATCATAACGAATCAACGTTCTCATCATGCACCAATGGGATCATATACATGCACGTCTCTGTGGCATTATTTAACCTAGTTAAGTCTCTCTGGGTGATGTTCATGCAGGGCTGTGTGTTGGATGCTTCCACTCCCCCCACTCAGTGTGTGTTTCACTTGGACATTAATTCACCAGGCCTAGTGCCTGATCACAGTGGGTGTGTGTATCGATCACAGGAACTCGAGTGCCGATGTCAAGCTGACGAGCATCAAGCTGCTTGATCGCACCCCCGGTTCAGCGATGTCATGGACCTGTTAGTAATATTAGGCCCCAATGCTTGACCAA
This sequence comes from Urechis unicinctus, assembly GCA_034190875.2. NCBI lineage: Eukaryota > Metazoa > Annelida > Polychaeta > Xenopneusta > Urechidae > Urechis > Urechis unicinctus. Next base: position 39,485,562 of record CM067352.1, on the reverse strand, counting down.
TGACAATCTTACTGACCATCAGAAGCAGCCATCATAATGTACCAGGTCCTATGGGAGAAAGATTTAGGGTGAGAAAGAGGATGATGCCACATCAGCCGTGAGCCATTGTGCTCCTTGTTGCTAAATATAGATCGAGCAGCTCGGTGCTTGGAAGCTTGTCTTGACAAGCAAGGGTCTGTGGTATCGATCAGGATCGGTATAGTTGCCAGAGATATGTTGGTATAACTTAAGTAGCTTTCATCCTATTGTATCGCCAGATGGGACCTGCACCACATAGGGATAAAAACCTGCACCACATAGGGATCAAAACCTGCACCACATAGGGATCAAATCTGATGCAGCTGAGCCACTATTAACCCTACCTCTATTCTGATAACCGTAGAAAATTGACTTTGTTTTAAAGGACAACTATGTCGATGTCAGGCCAGGAATTAAAGGACCGATACCATCGATCCCACCAGGATTGGCCCCCAGAAGCAATAAACCAATGGATCAAAGCCCCTGGTTTGATCCTTATATATCTCAATGCTTATACACTAAATGCTTTTACCCCATCTTCGTAGCCTTCCCTACTACTGCCACACTAGCACTTAACAATAATGTTTCAATGTCGCACGTAACAACCAAGTTGATGGGCAGTCCTGTAACATACATTTAATCCCACAATATGGAATTAACAAGGCTCACTGAAGCTGTTATAATAAGAAATACTCACCAAATTAGCGTAACTTCATTGTGTCGTGCCCGGTTGATCATATTTGCCAACTTGACTCATACTTTGACATGGATTGCCTGGTCCAATGGCATATCGACAGCTGCAGCGAATTTCCCCTTGCTGCAGCTTCTATCCTCATTACCTCGATGATGGAGGCACATTAACTCACAGCAGATAGAATGCTGCCTGACATCATAGGTTCATAGGTGTGGCTAATTGAGGATTGTGTACGAGTGTAAACCTAGGAGACACTGTTACTCAACCAGGTCCCTTGGACACCCTGCATGGACTGGAGCTCATTCAAGAAACGGTCATTTCTACCTATGAAGTCGATCAGTCAGTGATATTCTGGTTTGGAAATGCTTCAAGCTATCCACATATCCACGATGCTTGAAACCGATCAGTGGGAGAGTGTGCATTTTTTTGGCCTATCTTCCCCTTCCAAACAGGTGCTTGCACGCCTTTACAGAAGATCTGTTGCGAGTCCACGCACATCGTCGTACATATTACAGTCATTCTGCCCCACTCCCTTCTGCTAGAACGCCTTCAAAGTATTGGTACGTGAGTAGGAATGAAACCAATCAGTGTGTTCTCCAGTTGCCACCGTCTGCCCACCCCTACTTGGATCACCCGATGAAACGCAGGCCCTCACTGGCAGTGGACCCACACATTGATACCACCCTGAGTAGCAGGAGTCGCAGTCGCTCTGTTTGCGCTGGGGACCTGCTCGAAGTGCACAATTGGTAGGAGCCGCCTCACTTCCAGTGTGGAACCGCTTCTTGCTTCTGCATCTGCCTTTCATCGATTGGCCTCGTGTTTGCTTTAATAGTAGCCTGCTTATTGCATTTAACCTTCTTGATAGAGTGGAAGGAAGGAGTTATGAAGTTGGGTTGAAAGTGAGAGCTGTGTCATGGAGCTTGTAATTGCACCTTTTAAATGGGTTGAATGATAGGAGTAATGTCACAGGTCTTGTTTATTGATCTAATATATTCCATTAAACCTAACCGGGGTGGGAGTCATATGTTGTGACATGATTGATTAAATAAATTAAAATATTTATTCCGTTAACTTAATTAGCTCACTCAGTTATTATGAATATAAATTAGTACATTTTGGGGTTGTCGGATGCTGCTATTAAAGCAAACATATATTTCTGGTTCCTGACTCGGAACTCTACACATGCCATCTCACAAGGGGAGCATGTTCAATGGACAAATCGGTCTCTTCCTATATATAAGCAAGGATCCTTTGGAATGATACCACTTGTAATTTCCATGACTCCATCGTAGTGGTCAGTTTCCACTGCTGCTGTAGTTTTCCAATCCTCATCATCATCACAATTGTCATTATGTGCTGGCCACCTACAGTTTTTATGACATCCTGTCCGATTCACAGCACATTCATCGGGCCTTTATATGCTGGTTCGCAAAATTCAAGACTTTCATTCGCCTGTTAAACTTTTTTCATGCGTTGCAAACAATTTAATCTGATGAATAATTCTACAATATCAGATGATGAGTTTGAACCTATTAGCAGCCCTGGGTCTTCAATAGATCCAAACAATTCTAAATGCCAATTTATAATCAATATCACAATATAATAACCCGATCTGTGTTACACACAGTAACATTCATGTTTCCATTGAGACCCATTTCATTAGATGATGTTCAAAAAGCCTGTGTAATGAAGGTTATCTTGATATATATCCTCATAATATTTATCTAAGTATCCCCCCCACACACACACGTCACCACCCCAGCTTAGAGCTTAGTTTGTATTATTAGTTTTATGTGTTCACTTGTCATTGCACATTGATTTTTTTGCTCTCAAATCGAATTGCAACATTTTGATAATACGACGATTAAACACACTGATGTGGTGAGGGAGAGGCATCAATACCAGCCCTGGATGCGGTGTTAATAGCTGTCTGCTGTAATCAAAGCTTGTCTCCTCTACATAAGTCATATGCACATGTGTTTCTAGAATAACTCTTGGAGTCAGGAGTTATACAACTATCTGGCTTGAGACTGGCATCTCAGGATCTCTCTAAGTAGACTCCACTAAACTTCCACTGCTTGCTAAATGACTTGTGCAACTAATACCTTGGAAAATATGGGTATGAAAGTGGTGTGTACCTGGAAATGTATTTGTGCATGATTTCTAATGTTTTGTTAGGAATCGTTGTGAAAATCGATGGATGTGAAAGCAGTGGTTAAGACATGTGACTAATTGAAGGTTTGTCACTGATGTGATTGGTGTGTGTGGATGTACTGATACACACGAGTTGTATTGCTTTGCAGGTGGGCAGAATGCAGCACCTCTTATTCTTGTATGTGTTTGTATGTACACAGTGTGTGTGTGTCTCTGTCTCTCTCTTCTCATCCCATGTATATTCTCTTTTGTCTTCTCCCTCCATCTCACCCACCCAGAGAGCTGAATCCTGCACCCAGCCTCTAACCATGGCCAACGGCATCCAGTCGCCCCAGCAACAGCAGCAGCAGCAGCGACCCCTCCTGCTGGTCCAGCGCCATCATTCATTCGACTCCTCGCACATCCTACGCGCACAGCGTGATGTGGTACAAGCCCCGTGTAGCCGAACACCTCCATCCCCACTCCAACGACGTTCCCGCCCAAACCAACTCCCCCAATCTCTCCTCCACAACCCTCATGGACCTCACCATCTTCTCCTGGTAGGCAGCTAGCTAGGCAAGGCGTATCATAGGGGTAGGGCAAGAGGCAATGGAGATGGATAGAGTCATGATGATTTCCTCCCAATATGATTAGTTCTTCCTGATAGACATGATACGCACACATATATAGACACACCCATATATGTATATATGTGTGTGTGTGTGTATATATATATATATATATATATATATATATATATATATATATATATATATATATATATATATATATATATATATATATATATATATATATATACATATATATATACATATATTTTATGTACATGTATGTGTGTGTGTATATATATATATGTGTATATATATATATATATATATATATATATATATATATATATATATATATATATATATATATATATATATATATATATATTATATGTATGTTCTAAGTAGTTAATTATGATCTTTTCAATTGGGAAGAAATCCTATGACCTCTGCCCGCCTCCAGTGCCAGACAATTGGGGATGCTGCTGCTAACACCAGTCTTTTCATCCACCCACTCCTGTGGTAGGCGGATGAATGGACACTGTTCAGTGGCGGATGAATGGCAGCTGTTCAGTGTCTTGTGTTCATTGTTGTGTGGGGTTTTTTTTCTAGTCAGCATGCTGTAGTTAACTAAAAAAACATCTCCATTCTAGCACAGCTTGTTCTCTCTTTCTCCACTACTGTTGCTTCTCAACTTTCATGGCCGTTATCTCAGTTGTTAAGAAATCAATATCACACCATAACCTCGAAGAAAGCACTGTTGAAATACCCTGAGATGCAAGTTGTGTGTCAATTGAATGAATTTAGTGTTTGGTTCAAGGAGCTGCCAATTGACAAACCAAATTCATAGATTAAATATTTGATTAAATTCATCTCAATTAGGCCTCAATTATCAAAATGAAGCTCTTTCACTTCAATTCTCTTTTAAGAACATCAGGGTGTGGAGGATGTGTAACAATTACTGTGTCAATGTCCTGGGTGTCAATGTGCTTATAATATGGTTCAACTACTTTGCCTCACTTTGCCTCATTCTACAACTGTTATGTGACCCATTTTGTTCAGTTTGCATGAAGAAATAATCTTTACTCAATTTTACAATATGTCCCCATAACATTTAGAAAAAAATTGCATCTTTTACTTTAATATTTGTATAGAACTGTTGTGGGGGGGGGGCTGTGTAGATTTTCAAGGGGGCATTTGAGATGATTAACCTGGTTTGATTGATTTGCCCTCATTGAACCCTGCTAAACCATACACTCATACTTGTGTTGAATTTACTTTCAGGCGATTGTGAACAAGCAGCTTGTGTTGTTGTTGTTGTGTTGAGTGACGGGTGTGATTGTATTGATGGAGTTGGCTTGACTGTGTCACGGCATGTTCTACCTCAATTCTCATACCAGCTTACTCCTTTCTTTTGCACCTCTGCTCTAACCCTTTACACCCTTTAAAACCTGTGTACTTGTAAGCCTGTAATCCTGTTTACCTCACCTGTAATCCAGTTTACCTCACCTGTAATCCAGTTTACCTCACCTGTAAATATGTTAGTTACATGTTTGATATTGTTGACCTCACCAGAGTTCTAGTTGCCTGTTTGACCTTTGTGATGTTCTTGTGATTGGCTCTTGATTAATCATATAAATTAGAGTTTCCCATCATGTTTATTGTACAAAACTTGACTGCAACTTGATTGTTGAGAATGCTACGAATTAAATTTAATTGAATGCATATGTTTCATAAACAAAAAGAATAAGTGTGTCACATAAAATTTGATGAAATGGGATGATGTGTAGGCTTCTGTAGACTAACGTTTATTGATGGCGCACCAGGTACGCAGGAGTTATGTCTCGCGAGCAGGCAGCCGTCAAACTGGACCCCTTCTCGTCAAGTACATTCCTCATCAGAGAGAGTGTCACAGATAACAGGCGTGGGATGTACGCCCTCAGCATCAAGTGAGTCGGCCAAGTCTAGCAGCTACTGATTTTATGTACATGCGTATGTTCATTGTGTTGGTTCCGGGATCGCGTTCACACACATTGACATGTATGCTCACCCATGTATGTACCCTCATATTTGCATACATACGTTTGTATATTCTAGCATGCACTCACACACATGTACATACATCTATTCATACAAGCAAGTACACGTAACCACTCTTTCTCACTCTTCCACTATACACATCACTCGAGCATGGATGACCCTGTATTTATCGTGACTTCCCAGAGGACCATTAAGCCATAGCATAGAATCACCAAGCCCATTGTCATGGGCATTGTCACTTGATACAACATGGGACGCCCTCATTTGTATGGTAACCATGGTATGTGTAACAGGTACGGGTCTCAAGTGAAACATATTCGAGTACAGAAGGCGTCAGATGGAGGGTACTATCTGGCCGAGGTCAAGGTTTTCCGCAGTATTCCAGTAAGTCACTTGATCAACCATATGTTTTTTGAGGCTATAGACACATCCACCTATACAAAGGTGCCCGTTATAAACTGAAGGTCTCCTTGGCCAGTGTTTCTTCTTCCGGCACCATCAGCATTACTGTCCATCACAACATCAACCTAGCGCAGAATGTGGAAGTAGCTTCCCAATACCCAATCATTACCATTACCTTAAGCGTGAGATGATTTGACTTTAACAGGAGATGGTGGATCATTACCAGACCAATACGCTGGAGAAGAGCTTCCCCGGTCTGTCCACCACGCTCGTTCTACCCTATAAAGACGCCGTCAGGATGAGTCAACAACGCAACGGTGAGATACTCCTCAACTTACTCTCAAAGCTCCCTCTACACCTCTCCATTTATGCTTCATTCCTGCTCTACCAGCAGCCAATGTATGGATACAGCATTGTACATGGATATATTGATATGTATGTTTCATGTGGGTGTAACTGTATAACTGCTGTGGTTAAGATGATCCAAATGGGTCAATTGAATGGATCTATTGGTTAGGTTATATGTTGATCAGCCTCTGGGGGTGATCACCTTCCTTCACCACCATGTACATCCATGTAGAGTTTGATTGAATGAGGAGTGATGGCTGATTTGATGACTTGCCTCACTTGTTCTTGATCAATGACAACATGCCAGAGATGTTGTTAAGAGTAGCCAGCATGACTGCGTCCGACCTCCCCACCCCACCCCCCCCCCCCACCCCACCCCCAGGTTCAGCTCTTGCTGTGCCGTGTAGCCAGCGTATTGTTCTCCTCCAGTGTCTCCTCTTCATGATGAGCCTCATTATTTCACCTGTATACATTGTAAACTATGGTTGGTCTATGTCTGTGGTGGACAGCTCAACAATCTGGCTCGGGGGCGCCAGCTTCACCAAGGCGCAACTGTAAATGGATAAGTTCACCTTGCTGAGATATTCACCTTGTTACTGCCTCCTCTCTCCTTTCTGCTTGATATCAGCCTCTGTCCTTTGATCTCACTGCTTCATTCTCTACTAATGAGCTTATTTCATATAAACACTGTAACATATCTATACCTAGTGACAATATGCATCATGGAAGTTGTTATTGCCATGGAAATGATTGTCACTGCACTAAGGTTATGCAAGCCCCTCCCATTGGGATGGTAAGCCCCGCCCTCTTGTCAAGCTCTACCCCTTTCATTAACATGCTTCTAATCTGTATGAATTATTTACGCTAATTAAGATGGAATTGGGATTTCCTTGCATTGTTTTCCTCACTGTAGCATCAGGTTAAGGTGCATATCAGGTTCCTCACATCGAAACCCCCATCTGTGCTTTGCTTGGATATATGCAAGCCTTTGTTAAAAAAAACAAACGTTATTCTGTCTCTATTTATTGCATAAACCTACCTAACCCTCCAAATGCCGCAAGCAGCTACATTTTAGTGGTATCTTGTGTACCAAATTATTTATTTTGGAAATGGTATTATTCATTTAAATGTTAAAAATCATTGAATAATTTTTTTAAAGTTGCTGTATGGGAAACAATGTTAACAGATATGTTCAAAATCTAGCATGTGAGAAATACATATTTCATTTACAGACATAGTCACTCTGTTGATCAAAATATGGCTAATTGGTGTGATTGATTTCACGTGTCTATTTTGGTGTGTGACAGCGACCCACGTTGAGGAGTGTCTAGGTTACTGCCGAGCAGTGTTTGACTACGCTGCCACACAGACCAACCAGCTCTCCCTCTCAAAAGGAGACCTAATAACCATCCTCAGTAAGGCTGGTGATTTCCGCGGCTGGTGGAAGGGCATGCTGCGAGGCAAGGTGAATCCACATAAGACTTGACTCATTCTAACTGTACACTGTCAAATGGGAACTGCTACAGGACTGCCTCATGCATTGATATTTGTCAATACACACACACACATACTTTAGACACCAGATTGTGATCTAGATACATTACCTAGCAGATTATTTTTGTTGTTGTGGGTAATTTTCTGATACACTGTATATACAGTTGTAGTTTATTTCATGGATGAAACTCTTTCATAGATATTCATCAGGTTGTAATGTACTTACAATATGCCTGGTTTGTTGCAGACGGGCTATTTCCCCAGTGCCTATGTTGAAGAGGAAGAGAGAGATATGGCATGACAGACTCCTCAACCAGCGTCCACTAGTTACCATGGCAGTGATTGTTGACTGTGTTATTCCCATGGCAACCTATTTTGACTAATACTAAAAACTGTGAGGGTAATTCTGACCAGCAATCCACCATGATGTATCTAATTCATCTTGAGGCGACCAAAACACGGAAAACCACTTGGCTTTCACCTTGTCTTTTGAACCCAAGGTCACAGGAACAAATTATTTCCCAAATGAATTGGAATATTCTCGCACATGATGTGGAAGATGGGCGGGAAAGACCTGGCTCCATTGTTCGGAGTTGTATCACCAGTTGTCATTGTTGTTGTTATGAATGAAATTGTTATGAGATTATATTAGGTGAGTCGGGTTAGATGGATGGGTAAGCCGCAGTGTGGCGGGAGAGATGAATGTTACACAGCTGTTTTAAGACACATAACCGCATTTGCTTTACCGTTGTAGTTACTGTGAACAATTCCAACAAGCGTCTCTCATGTAACCGTCTTGAAGATTCACATAGCTGTCTAGCGTTGAGCACTAGAAAACCTGTATATTGCTGTACATATTCCATATAATGAAAATGTAACATTAATTCATCTACAACCTCCTTGGTTTGATGGCAGTATTTGTTTGGAAGGTAACGAACATGATATCTTTCAGACACAATGATTTTTCACAAACTTCAGATGCTTTCTCCTGTGTTACAGCATCCATAACTCATAAATCTACTAACACAGTTTTGTTTTTTTAATTATATTTTTTCCAGTAAAATTTGTAAAAAAAATTGTTTATTTTGTTGTCCTATTCAAGTGAGTCCCATGAGGTTTCATTTACAAATTGATTGTAGCAGCTCCAGCCTTCATAGAAGGATCTTCTGATCACATGACAAAACCATGGCATGCTTCCTCACATGCTAATGTAAATTGGTCTAATTAAGCAATATATTTATTAACGTTTTTGAGTGATAAAGTATATCTGCTATGACTTCCAGATGTAAATTATAATTGGCACAATTCTGTCTTTGTGGTGTTCGTGTCAAGTTGACACCTGTTGTGTTTGTTGTGTTGACTAGGGGGCTGTTTCTTTCAGTGGCCTGTTTTCTGCACTTTTGAAACCTATCCATGACATTGTCTATTTACTGTTGTAAAATGGTGCTTCAAATTATATTTTCATGGAGTCAAGCTTGGTATATCGTCATTTGCTTTGCTTGCCATATGCAAAATTATATTTTTGTGTTTTTGGATTTTGTGAAGTTTTTGGGTTTTTTTTAAAAGATCTTGATCCCGCTTATGTATTTACTGATCGGTAATTAGGAAATTTAATGGCGAATAAATACAGAAGAAGGATAGATCATGACAGGGGAGTATAGTAGCCCCTGATAACAGTGGGGGCTCATTGGTTATAGGAGCTGTTATGTACTGAACTGATGTCATTATGATGTACATGTACATCATAACGTACCATATTCACAAGTACACTTCTAAGCTGCAAAATATAGACATACTGACCCCTTGACCACAACAAACTCGTCCACTGACCCTTGTCCTGTACTTCTCTTACGAGCTGATAATATAACATGCCTACCAAGTCCTTCAGCCATTATACTTTCCGTCTTTGTGACTTGTTATTTTGTGAGGAATAATCCCGATGATTACTAATAATGCACAGAGCTACTTTGTGTAAATAGTGTTTGATCCCACTGATGTACATATTGTAAACAACTGTTTGGTTAATAAAACAGACAGAAATATTCAGACTGTGTTGCTGCATGATTGCTATATATTTATTATTTTTTTTTTATGAATTCATATTCTGATCTGTTCTAGGTTGAATCCACATATTATTTTTCCATCCGTGGTGATATTACCTCAATTGGTTCTAACCCATAACTGCTAAATCTGTAACATCTTTTATGAATATTCAACTTGAGCAGTTGTGCTACCATGTTGCCTGTACAGGACTGCAATCCAATATCAGAAGTCCCACTTCACAAATTTGGTGTCTTAAAATGGTCATTGAAAGAAAGGCTATCAAAGTGATGAATTCTACTAATTCATATATCTGGAGAATGATATTGTCTGGATATGTTTGCTAACGGTGATCGAAAATTTTACCCAAAATAACATTACTGTACCTATTGGATGCACAATTCTGCTTAAATGAAAATAACAAGAAATCGACAATTCAGAATGAGGCAAGCTTTATTCCTTCACAAATCAGCCTCATAAGCAGGTACAAAATAGGAGTCACTTTTTTTAAACAAAGATTTTTCTATACTGTATAAAATGCAAAACAACTAATTTCTTCTGCATTGAAAAAAAAACCTCTAGGATCTGCTACTTACACTAGTACCAGATTTTCTGGTGTATATATATATATATATATATTTTAATATAATGCATGCAAAACGGGGCCAAGGGGCAAAAAGGCTGATTCAGAACAGAACTCGCACACAATGTTTTTATAAAAGTGCGCAGCTAATAACTAACTCATATTTGTAGCTATGGGTTGGTATGGTAACACTTGAGTGAGGTGTTTGGCACATTCACCTCAGCATTGCAGTTGTGCAAAATATTGCATGGTGGGGGCACTTTATATGAAAATCAAAATATAATATGCGATGTGTCACTTTGTAATTAGAAAATAAGTGACAAGTTTCATACATAAATAATAAATACAAAAATCCAAAATATACTCTGCATATTTGAACTGCACAGAAAACTACAATAATCTGCCAATAAACTTACACCAGTAATCTCTTGGACTATCTGCTATTAATTATCAGAATGTGAGGTATCAACACTGCAAGCCAGTTGACACACTATGGAAGATGCTCGGAAAGCATGCAGGTGGCATCAATGCTAATTGAAGGTGCATGCAAGCTAAGGCAATAATTGACTTTTAAGCACTTCATGGTGTCGCATTCTGACATATTATGCAGAAGACTGTGGTTATACTTTAATTACAACAACACCAGCATGGTTATGTTTTCAATATAACCACATGGGTATGGTTACATGTGCACCACAAACGACCCTTGGGGGTCAGACTATTTCCATGCATACGGTACAGCATGTTCAGTGCCATCCATCTCCCATCAAGCATAAATAAGTAGAATCGCCTAGATTCACTGGATCAACTTAAACATCCTGGTAAAAGCAAACACCACCAATCACCTCTAACCCAAGTCACATTCACAAAAAAATATGCAGGTGTTACATTCAAACACTGAAACAGGAAATTATAGGATGAACTGCTATGATGATATTTGGCTATACTTTAGGCCCTGCAGATTTACACTACAAAGATTAAACTCAGTTTAAGGTCATTGCTATTGCGACCTTGTATGAATTGACATGACATTACTAACATACAGATGAGATCCTGATCGACTCATTCACTCTGACCTAGTTTCTGACACCCCCACTCTGACCTAGTTTCTGACACCCCTACTCTGACCTAGTTTCTGACACCCCCAAACTACCTCCCTAGTCACCGCATGATGCTATAGATGCTAGAAGATGTCACCATGACAACACCTACACCCTCCTTTACCCGTAACTCACAGAAGAACAGCGTCAGTGACCGCCGCACAAGACAATACTTGATGCTCAAAATAACAAGGACACATGTGGAGAGAAATGGTTCGAAGCAAGTACAAATAAAGACCGGTCAAAGATAACTATCAGCTTAATGACAAGACACTATACCAGGTTATTATCAACGGTGGTTTGGCAAGAGTCTCTGCAAGTTGAGGTATACAACGCAGGACGGTGACACAATGGGTGGGTCGACAGTGCACGGGCACGGGCACGGTCAACAGTGTCACACACTGGTCAGAATAATGACACACTGGTCAGAATAATGACTCACTGGTCAGAATGATGACATGTCATGGTAATGACTAAACTGATTGCGATAATGACACACTGGTCTGATTGATACATCATCTTTGGGTCACAATAGTTACAATAATGTTTAATAACGCTCCAATAATTAACACAGCATGAAACTAATCTAGATAATGACACACTAGTCAAAACAATGACTTTATTCAACACAAGTGACACACTAGCCTTCAAAGAGGCACAATTTATGTCACTCGTTGAAGGTATTGTCAGTGCAGAAGGACCTCTGGAGATAGGCACATAAAACAGTTGGGACACTGCGAGGCCAAATCTATAAGAAGGGGAAGCAAATGGAACTGTCTCCACTCTTGTTCCTATGCGACTGCGGGTGTCAGGAGGAACGTTATGATCGTATCATATTGTATCATAACGTCTACAGGAAGACTCCAACGATATTTATGGCACCCATTTCAAACAGATACCTTTTCCATAAAAGGAAATTCAAAACTTAATACAAGTCATGGATGCTAACATAATCAAGCTGGTTTGTTGGTGTACTTCATGAAAAGTTCATTTTCCAACGCCTCTGATGAAGGGATTCAGTTCACACGACCTCTTCAGGGCTTGATTGTCTTGGAGATTTGCCATAATGACTCTTCACAAATATAATCCTCAAAGTTGTTGAAGAATTGCAGAATCTTGTGGTTTTTGGTGAATTGGTATTTACTGCAAGAATGAGAACAGAGTGATCTGAGGTCAAGTATAACAAAGCAAAATTGACAATTTCAACCCACCACGCCGCTTTTTCTATAGCCATATCAACGATTTGGCAGTGAGCAATAATAATGGAAGTTGAACGAAACAGGAGCCTGATAATATGCAAGCTGTGGTTCTTATAACAATGGGAAGCAGCATCATGTCCGCCACAGGTAGACGGGGATTGGAAGTCATTCCTACTTACGCTTTGCGAAACCTTCTCATGTTATCCAAGATGTTAAATTGCTGCCATCGCTTAGCAAAGTTAATGTTGCCGTCTGGAAGCGAATCTGGGTTTCCAATATGGATAAATGTCAGGTCTTGTAGAACTATTCCACTAAACACATATCACAACAAAATCAGTGGAACCGGTGCACCAGAATTATTTGGAAAATTCAACGCAATGAAACATTATGAGGTTTGGGTCACTGTGGAGGATATATGCTGATTGGGTGATTATTTGAGATGCCCCCTGTGGGATTTGAACCTGTGACCTTCAGATTACAAGATGAGTGTTCTTAACAATGTAAGAACAGCAGGTGAGGAGGACTTACATGTAGGGGATGCAGGGGGGACTCGTTTCAGCCAGTGCTTGTCTGTATGCTCTGAATGATGATGTACTGTCAATGAGATCACAATACTCCTGTCAACACACCGCAATATTCTCTAATACATGCAGAATCTTTTCAATTTAAGAAGCAATCTTAAACAACTCACCACCAACCAGATATTTACGGTAGTATCCCGTTCATAAAATGAGATCAGAACTGAATAGTAACCACAATCAGACATGATTTCTACTTGGTTCCCTCAACAAAGCATGGGCCACTGATTATGCAAGAAATACTGCAAGATTTCAAGATAATCTAACACAATTGAGTAAAATTATCAATATATATATACTTGCAGTTTGTGATGGTAACCACAAAGTTTAATAAGCTGTTATCACGCTGAAAACGTAATGCAGGCCACAGCTGTGAGATAGTCTTACGTCAATTTGTTGCGTTTGCCACTCCAAGCGACGGACTGGGGCCGAGTTTAACGCAGACAAGATGGCTAAATACGAGTTGAAGTTGTTCATGATCCTCAAATGCTGCAGCACAAACATATCACAGGTTGAATCAAGTTCAATTCAATCACACTTAAATATCCTTTCTCCCATCTAAGAACATGATATTGACAATTGTACAACACCCCTCAAGTGCCACTTAGCTTTGAATTTACTCCTGGATGTAAGCACCTCCAACCACTATTCAACCAATCCACAAACAAATGGTTGCATCAGAATCATCGTTCAATTGTGATCAAGATTCTTGTTTCTGAAGATTCTTACTTTCATTAATTTGATGAATTTAACGAGGTATTTCTCGCGGTCTTTCTGGTCTTCTTGCATGAGGATCTTTGTTCTGCACCTGTAAAGTAATATGTGACAGTTGTAACATTACAATCACAATGATAATACAACTATACATTATGACAACATCAGTCATTAAGGTGTCCCTTCCACTTCCCCGTGAGATGAATTTCCATCCATTAAGTTGATGAATGATTATAATTTGAGAAAAATACTAACATTCGTAAAAAAAATTAACAAATATTAATGTACGAAAGTTATTACCAGTGAAATGCTCCCTATAAGTTGGTTTAAAATAGCAAAGCTAACAATCACTTATAACAGCCTAAATTTAATGTTGTAATGTGAAGTTGTAGTTCACCAGTATGACATCTTGTTGAAGTGCTCAGTGAAGCATGTCAAGTTTGGACTTAGTTCTTCTGACTGATTCTTAGAATACAGCAACACTTCCGGCAGCTGCAAACAGTAACCATAGCAACAACTGATGCTGGTCACAAAGTCTTAGAACGGACCATATCAGCTGATCAAGTTAGAGAAGTGTTCACTGACCTCAATTTTGAGGAAAAGTTCAGCATCACACAATGTCATCTGTTCTGCTAGGTGCACCGACTTAAAATCTAACAGGGAGTGTTGCCTGTACGCAAAGAAACATCCTTGACAATACTCCTACAGGTCATAGAGAAACATATAGAAGTGACCAACAGGCTCTGTAATGTTAAATACTGATGTATGGAAGATTATATCCCCCCCCCCCAACCCCTCGGTGAGTCAACATGTTAACCCACAAACCAACTGTGGGTCGCAACTCTGTACTGACTTGGTGGAGAGTTGGTAGGAGGAGAGCAGCGTCGTGTGGTGACTCTTCTGCTGTTTCTTCTTCAGGTAATCATACTTCTCAAGGACCTTCCTGCGACAGATTCGAGCTAACTGTAACTCCCCGTCACACAGGAGCTGGTAGACGAGGTCCATGAGTACTTGCATGAGGTCCTCATCTACCTCCATACTGCAAACAATATGGCATATCGGGGGTTAACGTCACCTTGAAGCTCAAATGTGACTTCAGATTCATAGTGACCCAAATATGCCACCCCTCCCCCCATACTGGAAGCCACAAATGATATGAACTGTTGGGGTTTTATGTCAAATTCAATGGGGTGATGGGTGATGGGTAATTGTGATGATTTGAAACATTCTTGTAAGAGCCATCATCACTTGTTGCCACAGGCTTTACCATCATTTGAATAATCATAGGTAATTTTGCAGTAATGACCAGCCCAAAGGTCCCCATTAAGGTCTCAAACATAACCCCAACCATTCTTGTAACAAAACCAGCCCACGTGAACTCACCAGAGCTCGTCGATGACTCGGATGAGGAGAGAAAACGTGTTACGAGACAGCTTCTTCTTCTTCACATCAGCCATGCGACTAAAGCGACTGTAGCGATACATGAGCTTCTCGATGAGTTCGCGGGAGGTCACGATCGTACGGTACGTGGTCAGGAAAGCCTCCTGGTACATGAAGGCTGCAATCAGACACCCATACCCTTATCACACATCATACCAAGGCTGGACCTACAACAGGTTTCCTATACTACTTTACTAGACTCTACTCATCCACCCATCACTTACTAGACTCTACTCATCCACCCATCACTTACTAGACTCTACTCATCCACCCGTCACTTAGACTCTACTCATCCACACATCACTTACTAGACTCTACTCATCCACCCACCACTTACTAGACTCTACTCATCCACCCACCACTTACTAGACTCTACTCATCCACCCATCACTTACTAGACTCTACTCATCCACCCATCACTTACTAGACTCTACTCATCCACACATCACTAACTAGACTCTACTCTTCCACCTGTCACTTACTAGATTCTACTCTTCCACCCGTACAAATGAATTACCTTGTTTGCCAGAGCCAGTTGCATGGACAATGAGGGCATCTACTGAGCCTCCACGGACCTCCTGATTTACACTCTACATGAGGCACACACATCAATCAAGCAAAAGTTACATTTAACATTTAACACAGGAATTCCTATAACATAGGAAGACCACGCCTATTTGGGCTCGTCTTTATAAAGCCTAACCATAAATAGGACGACCACAGCCCATTCAATCAGCATATTGACTGAATGAGCAACAATCCAAAATAATGAAATTCAGATGTAATTACAGGTACTTCTAGGCAAGACAGCTTTCTTGGCTCAATCTCTCAAAAATCAATGTCAGACATCTTTGTCAGTCATACAGCAACAACAACAACAACAACAACACAGTCCATGTTCAAGATGTGTTACATAAAAACATAGTCTTACAGTCTATAAACAATAGCAATTTGCCCACGACCAAGCTTACAACATGCTGACAAAATCTAGAATGATACTCGAATACAAAGCTTCCACTGACCCCCCAAAAAACCTAAAAATATGATAGACAGGAGGCTTACATTGGGTTGCCAGAGGAGTTGGTCGGAGACATCCATGTCGTCCAATACACTGGACTCACAGAAGTCAGAATCTATGTCTTTCTGTGTGTCAGTCAGTGACATGCTGTTCCTATTGGATGAGGCTGACGAGGAGGTGGAGATAGGGGCGGAGCTTCTTTTGTCACTGCAACCAATCAGAATACAGAGACGATATAATTTCAAGTCCTACTGTGCAAATATATCATGAACTAAATTTTATGCAGTGATGTTGAGAGCTTTGGTACATTACTATGAAAATCCAGTGTAAATACCACTAGTACAACTATGACAATATGCCCTCTGATGTTGCTCTGATTAACAGAGCAAGATACCAAATAGATACCCATGTTTAATATGAGCATATGTGTGGATGATAATAACATATGGAGTATTTTTTAATGATTGCTACAGGTAGACTCTAGCAACACGTTACCTGTCACTAGCTCTGTCTGACATGCCGATTGCCGAGTCTGAAGCAGAAGATTCTTTGGTGAATGAGCCAGGGTCACTGTGACGGGAAATAACATCTGAGGCTGCTGTCACACTCTGTCAACCACACGCATACACTGCATCCATATGATGATGATGATGATGATGATGATGATGGTGGTGGATGATGATGATGGTGGTGGTGGTGATGATGATGATGATGATGATGATGATGATGATGATGATGGTGGTGATGATGATGATGATGATGATGATGATGATGATGATGATGATGATGATGATGATGATGATGAGGCTCTTCCAAAATGAGATGGGACAAAGGAAGAGCCAATAATTGTCACTACCTTTATGCGGATTTACAATTGAACCAGCTAACTGGGAGTATTTTATAACAAGCAAGTATTGAGTTTAACCACACACCAACACTAGTGTGTTACAACTTACATGGTGCCTAGCAACATAATCATCACCAAACCACCCACCTTATGTTTGGGTGGTAACATCGGGGTCGGAACCATTGTGGAGAACTCATTAGAAACCCCGCCCCCAGCTGGTTTAGGCATGCCCTCAATACTCCACTTAGCCACTGCCTCCATGCCAGCCAGCTGTGCCTCCCCTGAACACGGGGGCTTCTGTGCTCCACCCTCCTCACTGGAGCTGCCACTGATGACGGAGAAGACGTCTGAGCCGCGGTTAGAGAGGTTTCCCAGCATGGAGAAGAGTTGTCGCTGGTGGAGTGGGGTGAACAGGGACTTCTGATACTCAACCCACTCCTTCTGGTAGAAGTTCTCTGAGTGGATGGAGTGGCGTGTTAGGTCCTGGGTGAGTGGACTGGAACTGGTGCCAAATATCTGCATGTATTCCTCAACTGAAACATTCATGTTGAAATGTATTAAACAAGGGCCTCACAAAGTTAAAACGAGGGGCTTGTCTTTGATAGAAACTGAAGGACGGGCTAAAGTGTCTGTTATAAGCAGTTGTACACCCTTAAAGCGGTTCTTCTCTCTCTACTGGTGATAACTGAGTGAACTTTAACCTCAGGCATCCCTTAACCTCGGGCATCCCTTAACCTCAGGCATTCCTTAACCTCGGGCATCCCTTACCTCAGGCACCCCTTAACCTCATGTAAACCTTAAGCTCAGGCATCCCTTACCCTCAGGTATTCTACTCTAATCCCACATGAAACTGGTTCATTTGATAGAAAGCAATTTGTAAGGCTATTTAAGCCTAGTTTCTTGGCTCTTAGCCTCAATGGAAAAAGAATTGCCGACAAGGACACCTTAATGAGGGGATCACAAACCACGTGGTAGGGCTTTACATGCCGGTCTTCTCAAAAAGCATGTTCATTTGTCATGTCATTCAGATGTCATGTACGGATGGTGGATGCAGCCTGATCCCTTCATGCTATCCTCCAAGCCATCTCATAGATTAATTTACCAAGTGAACATATAACGTAATGGATGCAGTTCAATTTGAATTATTTAAATTTCCAGTATTTATACCCTTTGATATTGGTGAATAGCAATGGTAATATAGACACCAAGGTCAGTATGGACATATTTCGTATTAGTTTAGTACCTTCCATTCATAATTTATGGAGGCCAAACATATAAGGCATCTGTTTACATGAATTTGCTCTACTGAACAGCAGACAATGACTTAGGGCTGAACTTTGCTCGGCAATAGCTAACTATATGCGTATGGGTAAAATAGCCTGATATAGGATTGCATATGACCATCACATGTCTGGTGACGATATAGTATCCTGTAATACGAAGCCTATACATTGCATGTGTCGATTGTCGTCATGGCGTTGTTAGGTGTCAGTCTCCATAGCCAAGAGAAGAAGCAGTGTTGCTTCCACACCCCTGGTGGAAATGCTCTGTGGAATGACAACTCATAACATACTACAAATGGAGCAGACAAGAGTTCTTTGAAATGAATTCTATTCAGAAGGAAGTCTAATGTTATACCATGGGGTTTGATTGTGTATTTCAAGATGATGCGATTATATACATCTGTATGACTCCAGAGCACTCCTGACCTTCACCTCCACTTATCGATCTACCTGTTCTGGTGCTGGCTAAATATGTGCCGTGTACGGCTCTGGGAAACGATAAGATAATTACAGATTCTACACCACACCGAAACAATGGGTACCGTAATAAGGCTAAACAATACCAGCTGACCTAGTTAACAGTGTGTGTGTGCGTGTGTGTGAATGCGTGCGTGAGGGGGGAGGGGGGGTCAAGGCACCATAGAGAAGTGTGCACCAGCACCATGGGAATGACAGCATTACAGATTCAAGCTGTCATTCATTACTGACGATGGTTTTATTCATCAGCAATATAATGAATCATCTATAATTCAAGATGTATATCGGGTTAATTCATCTGCTTATGATAGCTAAGTATTGTTATTGTTGCAGAATAGTGATGAATGGTTTGTTCCAAAGTTTAAGGCATGCTGCCATTAAGAAAAATTCCAAATTCACAGCTGCAAAGAGATTAGATGGGCACATAAAATCACCAATATTGGGGAAAACGACATTGAATTATTGAATTCTCTGCAACTAAATTATTTATAATGAACACGTTTTATGGCGGAATGAAAGTTTTCAGAACACAACTCGTGCAATATTTAACTGACCATGTTTTTTTTTCAGTGGGAGTGGCGGGGGTACTCTCAGGGAACCATCACGGCTGACTTCCTCTTCAGATGCCAAGCCACTGAACGAGTGAGAAGTGGTCATTTTCTGATGGGACATCTCCAGGTGCATGGAGCGTGAGAGCATCGTCGTTGAGGTACTGGCCCTGAACTGCGATGACGATGAGGATGAAGAGGAAGAAAACAACATGGTACTCTGAGAAGTCCTCAAATTACGGCTGTCCATTTTCACCTGAGAGGCCCCACCCGGTGACGATGATGTTGCTATAGCGGCCGTTTCCATGGCGACACCATTGGAGTGAGTTTGAGGTGGAGTGAGTGTTACCATGGTGACGGAACCAGATGCGGAGGTTGTGGAAGAAATGTTTTCGCAGGAAGACTGAACACTACGTTGCATGACGACACGCTGGGCGGAGTTCTTCTGCATGACAGAGATGGTGGCACTGGTCTTCTTGTCAGGTAGAGGCGGAGGTTTACGGTCAATAACACCAAACTGCTTGGAACTTGTATGACTTGAATTATCAATGTCTGAAGTGAGCTGTTTTATCTTGTCCGTTAGACTATTGATATCATGCATGCGGTTCCCAGGTGCAAGCGACATTGGGAAGTTATCATAATGACCTCCCAAAAAATTCTCATTTGACACAAGGGAGAAGGGAGACTTTGTGGGACTAATATCAAGACTCCCTGATCGAGACTTTCTATCGTCAAGGAAATCTTCCGAGGAAGCACTGATAAGTGAACTGGCATCACTGCTGGGCGAGGCACTCCTTGGCGACGTACCGAGTGCCCCTGGCAACAAGCCACCAGCTTCTCCTGACAGTCTTTGAGGTGTAGATGAGGGTTGGGAGGTGTCATGAGAGGCGTCGAGGGACCTCGAGTGAGGTCCGTTATGGGCGTCTGATACAGAGGAGACGCGCCTCTTGATGGGGAGAGGGGGCGGAGGGGAGGACCCACTAGAGGCTGGCTCGCTGGTCATCGAACTGAAACCAAACACACTCACCCAGTCTCATACAGTATAATGATGTTTAGTGATTTATGGACAAAACAATTCCTCACCAAGACATCAATTCCTAATTATAAATTGACTGTGTAAGCAGACATCGTAGAATAACAGACAAATTTCCAATTCACCAACAGTTCTGTTGATGCCAGCAGAGACCAAAAGGTAACCTGTTGTTAATGGGCCCCTGTCTATAACAGATATTCCTCAATGATATGTTTCACTAAGTGTGCATTAACATAAAAGCCTGACCTACCCCGTGACATTCCTGTTCGGGGGCAGTGGGGGTTTGGGTGGGGGCGGGGTGGAGGGGTAGCCGCAGTTATCTGCCGGCATGTGCACCGATTGAGGAGTGGACAAGGCTCTGGTCTCTTGCATTATCTCCTGTTCTCGAGCGGTCAGGGGGATGGACGGAGATCTTCACACAGGCACAACCAAACTAGGTCAAGTCAGAGGTCATGGCAAGGGAGCAATTAGAAGATGGTTTATTTTACACATATGGATTTGAACATCACTTTCAATAGTGTAGGTTATATTGAGATAAATAAAATAATATATGTTTTAAAATCTGCCATAATCCAGAAAATACTTGACTGTTGGGCAGATTATAATGCTGTGTTCTGAGGATGGAACTCACGAGTCATCACAATGTGCTTTGCGCGAGGCACTGAAGGCCTTGTTAGGAGCCGGCAGAGTGGACTGGCCTGTCTGGTATGCAGCCTGCTGGCGTAACTTCTCCTCGGACACCCGCAGCAACTCCTGTTTGATCACAGATATTCATAACATATTAATATAACCACAGGTTTATTAATAACCAAGGTTATTGATACAATCGTAGCAACTAGTGTATAAAACCATAGATGCAGGTATCTACCACAGGTATAGGAGCGTATATAACCACAGTAATCTATATGTAACCTTAGTCACATGTATTTATAACCACACACATGGCTATCTTAAAGATGCATTTTTAGGAGATTTGGTGACATTTTTAATTTGCTACCATTGTTGTGTAGTTGCTAAAAAAATTACTCGTCTACAATCCGTTCATGTTAATGGGAACACCAAATCATCGATGATTAACCAATAAAGGCGCATTTAAACAGCCTCAGAAATTTGTTTACAAAAATATTCAAATGAATAGCGATTTGGAACAGTAACTACGCATGTGAAACTCATTTTCTTGTATTATTGCTCAAACTCTGCCCGTCTTCAGCTTCCGATGTATTGTACCGTCTACCGTGTGCCATATATGGGTTAAAAGTCATGTCCCGTCTATAGTAAGAAATTAAACCTTACAAAGGCAATAAACACAGCTGGGTCACCGATTGGACTGGAGTTTTTTTTATATCATTACTAAATGAGGTAAGGAATCAGTCATTGCATTTTTTTCAAGACAGAATTTTGATGATTTTTATGAGCTGCATCTTTTAATAACCATAACCTCACCTGTTCACACAACCACATCTACAGGTAATTATACACCCATAATCAATTATAAAACAATAGCAATACATTTAGATTAACAATTGCTTTAATTCAACCATATACCCACTCTATGTAGTATTTTAACCAGATCACACTTACCAGAAGTAAAAAGTAATATATTGTTATCCAACTAGGCGTAAATTTCCACACCAAAAAAACCCCATAAAAATATGAAAACAACAACACGAAGCAAGCGTGAATAACCACGGGCGATAACCACCAACCTTAAATCCATCAGTAAGGACCTTGATAACGTTGGCTGCGCTGGCCTTCTCTAGCGACTGTTCCCCGTTAATGAGTACATAGTCGGCCCACTGGACAAGGTTAGCCAGTGACTGGTACACCAGCTTGTTGGAGGCAAGCAACCGCGTACTGCAGCATCACACAGAGTCAGACAGACTGGTGACGTTCTGGTGTTGGGTTCATAGGGTGTATTGATAGTGGGGAAGAATGAGTATGATGAAGAGGACTGGGAATGTTAACACACTATCACTCTCTTTCTCACATGCATGAGCACACACTCTGTTTCTCTCTCACTCTCTCTCTCTCTCACTCACTCACTCACTCCCTCTTTCTCTCTCGCACTCACTTTCTCTCTCACTTTCTCACTCATTCTCACTCTCTCATTCTCACTTTCTCTCTCTCACTCTCTCGCTCTCACACACATTCTCTCTTACACTCTATCTCTCTCACTCTCTCTCTCTCTCTCTCTCTCTCACTCTCTCTCTGTTTCTCTCTCATTCTCACTTTCTCTCTCTCACTCTCTCGCTCTCACACACATTTTCTCTCTTACACTCTACCTCTCTCACTCTCTCTCTCTCATTCTCTCTCTCTGTGTTTATCTCCCAGTCTCTGCATCTCACCAACTCACTCACATACAATGCTCAAGAGCCATATGAACCTGTTGCATTAAGTAAGGAGCCAAGCCCTGAACAAACAACTCGTCGACTGCAAGTTGAAACGGCTTGACAAAGACCGTCCAATAAACTCAAACAACACACAACAGCTACGATTAACAGTAACCTCAGACAGGCAGGAGATACCAATTCCCTACAAGCTTCAATAAGTGAAGGAAGAAGAAAGTCGCACCTTTCTTGGTCAACGAAGAAGTTGCTGACGAGCTGATGTATCTCCATGATAGTTTCCAGGACAATGGTTACGGAGCCTGGCAGCATATCCAGCGTGTTCTTTTTGGCCACCACATCTTCCAGGTAGTGAATGGCCTGGTAAACCTTCTTACTTTCTGCATCAAGGCGCTCAAGGTCCTGATGTGACATAGAAAAGATGGGTTAATGTGGTGTGGTGGGGGTGGGGGAAGGGTTAATGTGGTGGGTGGTGGAGGAAGGGGGAGGGGTTATTGTGGTGGGTGGTGGAGGAAGGGGGAAGGGTTAATGTGGTGGGTGGTGGTGGAGGAAGGGGAAAGGGTTAATGTGGTGGGTGGTGGAGGAAGGGGAAAGGGTTAATGTGGTGGGTGGTGGAGGAAGGGGGAAGGATTAATGTAATGGGTGGTGGAGGAAGGGGGAGGGTTAATGTGGTGGGTGGTGGAGGAAGGGGGAAGGGTTAATGTGGAGGGTGGTGGAGGAAGGGGGAAGGATTAATGGGGTGGGTGGTGGAGGAAGGGGGAAGGGTTAATGTGGTGGGGTGGGTGGGTGGGTGTGGGGAAGGGGGAAGGGTTAATGTGGTGGGTGGTGGAGGAATGTGGTGGGTGGGGGGAAGGGTTAATGTGGTGGGTGGTGGTGGAGGAAGGGGGAGGGTTCCTGTGGTGGTGGGGGAGGGGGAAGGGAATGGGTGGGGAGGAAGGGGGAGGGTTAAATGTGGGAAGGGGGAAGGGGTGGTGGTGGAGGAAGGGGGGAGGGTTAATGTGGCAGAGGAAGGGGGGAGGGGTAAAGACCCTTAATGCGACCACACTACAATTCATTTTACCAAGCAATAAGTACAACGATATATACTCCATGAGAGAACCAGTGACTACTTAGTTTCCAGCTAACGAGACATAGATGATAAGGGTAGTGATGACACCTGTTCACCTCATACAGTCATCATTAAAACAGATCACAGCAACAGTTCCACTCTAAACATATCCCAGCGACTGACCACTCTGTAAAGTAATGGTCACATGATGGTAATACGATATCCGTGGGACTTAGGCGAGGCAGTAGTAATCAGGATATAGGGCTGACAGCTGCCATTATTAGTCGAGGATTCCGTAGTTGGCATTCGGCGGGAGATAGGGATCTGTTATTAACAGCCTCAGTGAGGGTTCTCCATTAATGCAATATGATACTTGTAAATATATGTATACTCTACATGGGGGAATTGTAGGGAGACATTGGCGAAGAAACAAACAGAACTATCGTTGGGGAGGGTGAGGGGGGAGTGGTCAATTGTCATGTATATATCAGTCACTAAACACCCTATTTCACTCATATATTTCCATATCGTGTACATCCATTGATACTCTATTCGCCCATGTATAACAGCATACACCCACCCACACCCACCCGTGCTCGTTGGAGGTGCTGACGCTACACAAGGCTTGATATGCATTCGTCGTCATGCCAAGTGATTTCGCTTTCTTCGGCTAGGCTGAGTAAATACCCACCACAACAGGGCAACGTCAACCACGATCAGGAAGTTGACTCGGAAGCTATTACAAAGACACGTTCGTTCTTAAAAAACAGCATCCTGTCGTTTGGTACAGTCATCAAAGAGCGAGGTCGATGTGTAAGAGTGTATAAGTATATTACTAGGTAGTTCCAATATAAACTTGAATGGCCTTTATCTCTGTTTATGAACGCCGACGATAAGCCATGCCAACTAGACTATAGCGCGAACAGTGCAACGCAACTCCCCCCCCCCCCCACACACACACACCCTAACCACCACCCCCACATCACTACACTGCTCTATCACTACACTGATCTGTCAATAGACTACTCTGCCTGTAGACTATATTTCTTTGATTAGAATCGAGGGTAGGTATCAAGTTCATGAAAAAAAGGCAAGTTTTGCCACACCCGTCATTCGTTATCATGGCAGACGAGCGTGTCATTTACCCCGAATGGTAAAATCCACCCTTTCCTGCCATTAATGACGTTTTCTTGTTTTCACGTCAGTACATCCTCGCTGCCTCGACACACCCCAAAACACACTAAAGAGGTCAGCAAGGATGTGTAGCTGTTAGATAACTAACAGTGTTGTGGTTGACCACAATCACTGAAGGAAACACAAGTCTGACAGAACAAAGGGCAAAAAACTGGTAGATTGGTAGAGACAACTTACGCGACCACGCGCGCTTTCCACGGAACTGAACAACTTGGTTACTCCGGCCAATCCGCGGGCTACAGCTGACGTCATCGGTGCTAATTACAGGCACTGACATCACGTGATGTACTGCCGCGAGAACACGTTAAGAAGTCCAGGAACTAAAGAGCAAATAAGATTTTTCTTCGGCGTTCTGTTAAGCTCCAGGTAAGCGCTAAATCGCAAGGACTTCACACAAAGATCCTGTGTACGCGGTTAGAAGCGGTAACGTTCGATATCCACAGAATATTGAAGGACGAGATATTGCTCTAGGAGTGCGCGCTGAATGGCAGCTGACGCGAAATGCAGACGTCAGGGCTCTACCTCCGCGACTTCACACACCATTCACTGTTACACTAGGCTACAACAATCCCAATGAAGAATGTATCGTACACCACACATATAGTCTAGATAGATACAAGTTTAGGACTAGTTCAAGCTCGAGTCATACAGTATTTCCACTAAAGCTCTCCGGATCGTCTGCGTGTTTATCAACAGACACGAATGCGCGCCAAATAAATTCTCGAGTGAGGTCCGGCTGCTAAATATGATGGGCGTACAACAATAGTGCACACGGACAGTACACAATACCAAGTGCAATGACTCTATGAGATTGGAATTTCAGCAAACCCAATTGATATCACACGCAGTCCAACTAAACTTAACATCGCACATCCTGTTAAATGATGCGCTACAGAAATTTAAAAAAAACCGTAGTCATTCATCGCCACTTAACGTCAGTAGACGCTGTCACAGTTCGTGGTCCATTATTTCCCCATTCCTTCAATGTACGGCAAAAAATCACGATTTTGCGCCACTTCAATACGTGTTTTTTTTTCAGGAACAGGTTATTTATGTATATTTAGACCCTATCTGCCGAATTGTTCTGCGCAGATCTGATTTGTATATCGCACTGGAGCCTGATATGTCAAACAACGACTTATAAGGTGCTGTATATACCACTACTAGCTCAAGCTTGTTATAATATTGCCACACCAGATTCATCACTATAGCATACATGAAATAGGACGCCGGAGAACAAGACCTGAACTGACACGTTGTCATTTTTTTATCCGGACAATGATGTCATCTGCAAAGTTCAAGTATGCATTCCGGCATTCCCGGTGAGTTAATGAGTGGTGACTGGTGAATGAGTGGTGACTGGTGAGTGAGTGGTGAATGAGTGGTGAATGAGTGGTAAATAAGTGGTAACTGGTGAATGAGTGGTGAATGAGTGGTGAATGAGTGGTGACTGGTGAATGAGCGTCCATGACGCTTGATGCCAGGTGATGAATGCCAGCGAAGTTATTAAATCATGTCTGCGTCGTATCATTTGCATATATATACAGCCATAGACAAACTAAGATAATCCCTGTCTACCACGGACAACTGCATATTACGGTCAACTGCATATTACGGTCAACTGCATATTACGGTCAACTTCCAGCAAATCCGCTCAGACTTGACTCTGTCAATCCCGGCTGTCAATAACGTAAAAATCATTCCCAGTCTAGGATGTGTTCGCTATATACAAGTTTAACTTAGTGCAACATTTTCATGTGGACACTTCCGGATCGCACGTGAACCGATCCTGTTGTGCAGATAAGAATATGTACAGGGTAAAATCAACGCACGCTGAATTCACACGCATGTTGAGTACGGTCTACCCTCTAGTGGTGGTGGTGGATATTATATTTAGTACTCCACGGCAGAGCCTCTGCTTAACATCCCCAAAACAATGGGGTTCAAAGATACCCTCCTCAACACTTCACTGATTAAGGCAATCTCACACTAACGGGTTTCTGTGTAATAGCGCTCGGTAAGAAGAGCAACTTAGTTCTGGGTGGGCTCGATCGAATGAGAGGCGGGAGGGAGGGCTACAAGTGGAGACCCGTGCATCCAGGGCTGCTGAAACGGTTACCATGACGCAGCCGAGTGGTGGTGGTAGGTACGGCGATGCCTCATCAAATTGATGGGGCTTATTCGCATGCATGCACCCGAACAAACACACACAGACAGACGCATAAACATGCACAAACACATATATACAAGCTTAAATACGCACGTGAAGATATAGCACATCCATACACGCACACATATACACACATCGCACACATGACAAACATGAACGCACACACACACATACACATTTATAAACCAAAGCACCCACATGTGCACACAGAAGAACACAATTTTTATTTTCCACTAGCTACACTCTCCAATTTCCCCTAGTACTGGTAGGTGGGGAGTGGGGGGGTGACTGACCAACACCCCCCACCCCCCCCCCCCCCACCCCTGCTACCTATCGCCAGCGGTTACACCCCACAACAACAACACCCTCTCCATCGCTAATCACAACACATCCCCGGAAAGCAACCCCAAAAAACCCAACCCTCCTCCCTTCTCCACGGCTGATGTGAGTTGAGTATAAACGCTGGTGTAGTGTCTGCGTGTCTAGCCCTCCCCGCCTGCACGCTGCTATTAGACACTCACAAAGCAAGCGACCCAGTACATGAGTACCTGACCCAACCTTCTCCTGCATCCACCATACACACCGCTCACTGGCTCTTCAATTCAAGGACGAGACGCAACGCTACACACGTTCGTATGTAATGACATTAGCTAATGCTGTTTGGTGCGTGTGGATGGAATACAGGCAGGACAAGGACCACTCTTGATGCTGCTGGCAACAGCGTCACCCACACAAAGGTTTTTAAGAAGTGCGGAAAATCCTTAATAGTCAATTGATAATTAGGTTGGGCGTCGTTGATCTCTCGTCTCGTCTCGTCTTACACAATGACGCTTGTAATCATATACACATCGCTGCTGGCCCAGTGATGCCCACGTAGAAAAGTTTAAAAAGCTATAAATGGGCGCGAATTGATGTGAATGAAGGCATATTGGGCACGTTTACCGATGATATCCCCGGATCCCTCCATGACCCCACCCTAATCCCTCCATGACCCCACGCTAATCCCCGCCGTGATACACACCAACCAAATACACACATCATATACACATGTATGTATATAGACCACAACATCCAGTCCAACACGACTACCACACACGGTGTTATCAATGGCAAATACTGACATACATAAATAGGCTTAAATATACCCCACGACCAACAAGGCCCTTATCCAGTTGCCAAAGCTGACATCTCCATAAGTAAGTACTGTGTATTGTACATACACAGGCCATGTAAGTAAATCACCCAGACGGTATAGGCGCGATATCAAATGAGACCATATCCGCAGTCAGCATTGCAGGATGCGGCCTGCAACTACTTTAATCGAAAGTGGGGTTTTGGGGGAGGGGGCGGGGGGGTATTAAAATGATAATAGGCAGGGGGAGGGGGAGATGAGGGTAAGGGATGTAATTCGCTTGCCATTGTGAAGTCGGTGTCGGGTTAAGCTGTTGTGGGCGGGCTAGTATTATGAATGATTGGGCCTGGCAATCTTCTCATGTCCGAGACCAATGTGTGATCAGCGTAGAAGTGATCATTAATTACCACACTGAGTAGCTGAAGTGTTCCGTGTAAGCCTGTATATGGATTATAGCCCATCACTTATTTCAACAACACGCATACAGTACACTACACGATTTACTGCTAGCTTTGTACTCTCCACTACAGCGCCACTAGCGGTGAAATATGGCAGGTTTAGAGCGGCCATGTTACTCACTGGTGTGTAACCCACATCACCAACCTAATATGTATGTCACAACTCTTTAGCTTTACAAAACAAAGAAAAACCGCCTAGTAATGAGGACGAACTAGATTCTGATTCTTATAAACATCTGGATGTAATTGACAGGAGTCGGTATCATATCTTGGTCGAGTAGAAACATTGAACAAGCATTCAGAAAGTACAACACGTCCACTTGAGACAGTCAATGACAGTCAGTCATTTACTAACACACTTAAGTAGACGCCATAACTCGAGAGATTACCAAATCTACTTCAACCTTGAACAATCAACCCGTTTTTACCCCTTAGAGTGTCAACTTGTTGGTCATAGTGTATGATATTATTTTTTCCCCCTAATAGCTCAACACGCTGTGGTTTGAAATGAAAGGAGCCAGGCGGTAATAAATGTGTCATCGTTGCGCAGTGGGATATCGTTTTGGTTAATGGAGTGTTTCGGGGTGGAAGGTTTTTTTTTACAATGGCTTGACATGTAAAGCTCCTTACTTTTCCAGTAACATGTCTGTCCTTTCAAGGTAGATGTGTCAGTTACAGTATGGTGCCAAGCATACAACTCTCTAGCACAGATCACAGAAATTGCAACAAATAAACGTATAAAAAATCCTAAAGCATATATTGTCAGTTTCAAAACTGGTGACATTGTGACAGCATCTTTTCTTAAAAAAATAAACCTGAATCAAATCACAGCTATGCAGATAGTACTCACTGTGTAATGAGGTCTGTCATCGACGGCTGACCCCTCGTTAAAACTGCCTGCCCGTGTCACACGTTTCTTCTTCGTATGGCGAGGAGATTTGTCTGGGGTGTGTTTCACCGTCTTCTGCACCTGTTGCTGCTGCTGCTGCTGCTGCTGCTGTTGCTGTTGCTGCTGAGGCATGTCTTCGCGGCCACTCTCTATTGACTCTCCTCGAGTTAGGGAAGATGTTCGTCGAGAAATTCGTGACTTGATGTCTGCTTTGAAAGACCTGGCTTTTTTCAGCACCCGAAAACCACCTCGGTCTTTGGAATCTGAAAAAAAAGATTTTGAAGTTAAAGTATATCTACCCTAAGTTAGAGTACATTGATCCCAAATTCACATACAATGATCCCAAGTAAGAATCTAATGGTTCTTAATATAAATACATCAGTACCACAAATGAGAATAATAGAGATAATACAACGTTGATAGCGTGTGCTGGATGATTAAAAATTTAGACTAGATGCATGTTTTTTATGCAATGAAATAACACATCAGTAATTCATAATCGATATTTTCCTCATATAACAAGACTTTCTTCGATGCCAGCTGCAATAACACAACCACATTCATATCCCAATGAATTATGGTTATTGATTGATATAACCACTTGTATGTGATATAACCTTTTCACTGTTCAATACAACCTCTTCAGTCTAATATAACCACATCACTGTCTAATTTAACAATATCAGTCATACATAACCACATCACCATTAAACAAAACCACATGTCTAATATAACCACATCACTGTCTAATGTAACCACATCTGCCTAATACAACCACATCTGTCTAATGCAATCACATCTGCCTAATACAACCACATCTGTCTAATGCAATCACAACTGCCTAATAGAACCACATCACTGTCAAATAAAACCACATCACTGTCCAATATAACCACATCTGTCTAATATAACCACCTCTGTTTAATACAACCATTTCAATGTCTAATATTACAACATCAGTCTTATATAACCACCTCTGTTAAATACAAACACATTACTGTTCACACATCACTGTTTAGTATAACCACATCACCATTGTACAACCTGACCCAGCAGCATATTCCATTATCTAGTGGAAAAGCAGTTTTCTCAATCAAATGACCACAAAGCTCCTGTGGTATTCCAAGCACATATTATATTCCAGGATTCAACACACCAATTACCTAATCAGCCAAAATCCGATTCCAGATTTGTGGCAACAAAAAATGATTTGTCATATATAATGTCACATTGTCTCAAGTTTGCCTATAACATTCCCACTGATCATGTAACAGCATATCAGAATGAATAACAAATAAGAAAGGAAATATTGGGTGAATAATGAATGATCCCTGGATTAATGAACACATAATCAGTTGGGGAGGAATCACAGATCATGCATAGTGGCATGTGATGGCCAATAACAATTGTTAACGCTATGAGGAAAAAAATATTGAGTGTAATAACAATCACACTATCCAAGTAAATCCGATCACAAACACATCTCAGTCTTAAAACACCCCTTGTTCTTAGCCTCTGATGATGTCTCAGCGTCTATGGGTGAGGACTTAAAAGACTGGAGTGCCTTAGCAACAGACCAAGAGATTTCAAAAGGTTGACCTTGGCAGCGGTCACGTGCGAGTAACAACAGTAAGGCCACTTTTTCAGAACGGCGACCGGTCGAAAAATGACAATACCAATGATACGATTTGTCCGAAATAAACGAGCAGAGGATAAGACTTACTTCACATGAGATGGTCTGGAGACTCACCACGGCAGTCCTTTATCCTCAGCTATCGACGGAATGCTATCTCTATCATTACAGCTGATACCAGGATGACATAGGCGTGACTGTGAGCCAGTGAAATGCAAGCTGGCCCCTCACTATCACTTTACAGCGATTCAGTCCTCCTCGCCATGACGATATGCGTAACGCAGCCTCAGCAGCCTGAATGTAGCGGTGATGCTGCGCTGTTGGCAGTTTACATGCAAACAATAGCCTGCGGATACGGACCGCCCAGCATCCACTCCCCGCTACCACGACTTCTACGACCCACCCCAACCCATCCCAACCCCTCGTGACATCTCGTGACCCCCTCCCGAGGCCCACCCACCCATACCCACCAGCTGAGGTGGAATTTTGAACTTGATAACCACCTAATTGGCGTAAAAAATGATTATGAATGGGTGTTTGGTAGCACATGGCCAGTACTGAGGTACTTTTTACGCTGCCCGCACACAGCACGCATCAATGAGGACGAGTACTAGGTTAAGCGGGGAGGGTGGGCGAGGGGGTGTTTAAAGAGGTATTGGCTGGGTGAGGTGAGGGCAGATGGAGTCTGTAGGGTTAGCTACTGCGCGGGGTTGATGACGAATTTCATAGGATAGAAAAAGTGGTCTTATATCTATATTGGTGAAATATGGATGACCTTACGTTGTTCCCACACGACCATGAGGCTTCACAAGTCAAACAATACCCAGCTATTGTCATCACCTTTGATGTGAGGGACCGTGGGGTTATGGGATATGTTACACTGGTGTTATTATAACAATACACAATACTATTTCATCATCAGTTAGGCTTTTAAAAAAATATTCTGAATGGCAGCTGAGAAACACGGTTATATATTTGAAGTTTTTCCTTAATAATCGAACAAAACTGATGATTCACACGAATTTACTCCATGACCAAGAGGAAATAAATTGAGGCTTAAACTTTGAAGACATTCTACCATAAAAACATATTTTAATCCATCGTCAGAACAGATTACAACTATTCAAAAAATAAGTAGTATGAAATTTTTTTTGCCAAAGGAACCGTTCTATCAAAAGAAACATTAATCGTATCCGGGCAATTTGCTGCTGCTACTTTCACGCAGCCGACCATCCCATACACCGGGTCCCATACACAATGTGTTGACGTAAGGTAGACGAATGTCTACTTGGACAAGTCATTGTAGCTATGTTGAGTACTTCAAAAGGCTGAGAAACGAACATGGGTCAGAGGCTTAAAAAAGCTGCTTTCTTATGACTGGCGACAACTGGTAGGGGAGTCGATGACAAGACGAAGATGGCAGCTGTAAAGCGGGGGATGGGGAGGTGGTGGGGGGGGGGGGGGGGGGGTAAGGAGGATGGCGGTCTCTGCGACAGCTGTGCTACTTAACGCATGTTTTTTTTATTTACTTCCACACCCGGGAGCATCTGCAACAACCGCATGAAAAAATAACAACTCCTAGATTAGTTTGAGGGACCGCCTCATGTTAAGGCAAGTCCTCTGCGAGTAATAGCGCGGCTTTTAACAGAAGATACTGCTGCTGAATTGGCCGTAAGCAGCTGAGGCGCGCCTCCATCTCGATCTGTCCACGGCTATCCTTTCTTTTTAACCCTCACTACATACAACATGTAGTGTTAAAAATGGAAAAGCGTACAGCGCGTCAACGAGGGGCCATCTCAAAATGTGACTAGGGTTGGGTTGGTTGTGTCACGCACTTTTTTGGTGGAGTGGATTTCACATCGAATGACTAATATTCCTCGTTGACTTTCCTCTTCTGAGAGACTTACTGTAAAATAACGACTAGGGGGAAAAAACTCGACGAGGAATTCAATGAGATGAGACTGAGGTTAATGTGGGCGGCACGCATTCCCATACACTTAATACCGAGTCATCACTTCCATCGACAAAAGTTTTTGAACTCTAACACTGGAAGGATTGTAGGCAAACTATGTGTTGAATTTCCGACGAGTTGCCAAGAAATTATTAACACAATGCCATGCATGCAAATGATTACATATCTAAATAAGGATTTGTCTGGTACACCATCTATAATGTTAAAGAACAATATATGAATGCTGCCTTCAATGCATCTTCTCAATGCAGAGCATTATCATTATGGGATGGGGGATAAAGTGGTGATGGGGGAGGGTGATGGGAGAGGGTGATTGGGGAGGGTGATGGGAGAGGGTGATTGGGGAGGGTGATGGGAGAGGGTGATTGGGGAGGGTGATTGAGGAGGGTGATGGGAGAGGGTGATTGGGGGGGTGATGGGAGAGGGTGATTGGGGAGGGTGATGGGAGAGGGTGATTGGGGAGGGGATGGGATGGGAGAGGGTGATTGGGGAGGGTGATGGGAGAGGGTGATTGGGGAGCATGATGGGAGAGGGTGATTGGGGAGGGTGATAGTGGTTATTTGGAAGGGATGATAGAGTGGGATGATGTAGGGGTGATTGGGAGGGGTGATTGGGGAGGGGTGATTGGGGTGGGGGTGTTGGAGTAGTGATTGGGGTAGGTGATTGGGGGGAGGGGGGATTGGGGAGGGTGATTGGGATGGGGTGTTGGAGTAGTGATTGGGGTAGGTGATTGGGGAGGGGTTTTGGAGTAGTGATTGGGAGGTGTGATTGGGAGGGGTGATTGGGGAAGGGTGATTGGGGAGGTGTCATTGGGAAGGGGTGATTGGGGTGGGGTGATGGAGTAGTAATTGGGGTGGGGTGATGGAGTAGTAATTGGGGTGGGGTGATGGATTAGTAATTGGGGTGGGGTGTTGGAGTAGTAATTGGGGTGGGGTGATGGAGTAGTAATTGGGGTGGGGTGATGGAGTAGTAATTGGGGTGGGGTGTTTGAGTAGTAATTGCTGAGGTGATGACAGTACGAAGAATGAATGAAGCAGATCAAGAAAAAACACAACCAGGAAGATCAAAATAACAAAACACGACACTAAGAAATAACCAACTCGATTTGGGAAGGTTAGATATAGGTCAGACTACAGCAAAGGACATTCCTATTTCATTAACAATAAAAGTTATACCAGCTTCGGTACAAACACCCAAGATTACATCCTGAAGATAATGCTTCTTTGGCTACAAATGCTTTGGGAAAATCCAACAGGCGGAAGTATGGTAATTACTGGGATATGACTTCACATAGTTACAGATGATGTACCACAATAATACACTTATTTCATGACTGGAGTTCAAGAAGTGAGGTGCCACTATCATTTACAGATTCTTTCTATAGACCCGGAAGCGCCTGTTAAATATTACAAACCGGTGACAGTTAAGACATCAGGAAACTGACAGAAATTCAGATGTCCTTTTCTGCTAACAGATATAAACTCTTCTGGCGAAGTCTGTACACCCAGCAGAAAATTACGTAAAACCAACTTCCGTTCGTAATTTAAGAAGTATCGCAATCATGCCTTTAACTGCAGCAGATCCTTGATCTACCAGAAAGCCTCACAAGTGATCTTTCCAATGAAACCCACAACCAACACTACCTCCCCACCCCCTAAGAACACAACCGCACACTAAACAACAATTTCCCTATCAATACCAACAACTATGATAGTGCAAGTACTGGCACATAACACTTTATCCTGTTGCATTCTTAAGTCCAAAAACAACCCTTCCAAATCACTGCTAAAATGCAACAGTGCCTTTATACATAAATATATATATATATATATATATATATATATATATATATATATATATATATATATATATATATATATATATATATATATATATATATATACATCGATGGATATGGGTACAGGGCTTTTCAAGACTCGAGTGCCAGTGGCCTCATCACATATCATATCCAGGTGAGAAAACGCCATCATAATGTGACTGGGCGACCCGTCATGGATGACGCAAACTGACAATCACTAAAGAAACCAAATACCTGAAATGACATAGTGTCAAAACGGTAATATAATAAGGGGCAACTGATATCTTTCATATCTTTATTTCACTTGGATTTTTCACTATATGAAAAACCTCTTAGGAAGGAAAACTTATACAGATACAAATGAATTCTTGCAGTTCTGTACAAACACAAGCCATGGTTGCTTCTGACAATAGAGTTGCTGCACAAATTGAAAAATAATCATTAGGGAAGGTATCTAACTGATCAGTCAGAACGATATATTCAGGGACATGAAGAGCGGTATAAAGCATCATTCTATAAACAGTCAATGCAGGACAGATGTTCATGAATTTATTACTAATCACAACATTATATAGTGACACCTGACCGAGTGATTCATCTGTTTGTGTCTACTGTATACACATGTTTTTAGAAGCATAATGAAAATAAAACCAGGGGTCATAAGGTATAAATTATCCCCATTTGTCATAGAGAATTGGTGATGGATGAAGATAATAACTGGAGCTACTGTATCATTATATGAAGGTCAAGCACCAATTGGCCAGATAACAAAAAAACCTACACCAGACATTGTGAAGGAATTTCAAGCTTTACCGGCCCGCGGTCCGGAAAAGTTAGAAAAACTTACCGAACTCAGAATTTTTTTACTGGACAGAAGTTTTGACAAACATATATGGCCACGATGTGCTTTTAAAAATCCGCGTGAAATCTACTTGTGCGTTTCCGGCAACCACGGAATCACCCGAACTTCCGAAGTTACGTTGCATGGCGAATGACTAACGAACCAGCGAAAATTATAAATATTGACAGAAAGACGAAAGAGACGTGAAACAGCGAATTCTTGGGTTTATTTTCAT
>CM067352.1:39371768-39446768 GCA_034190875.2 Urechis unicinctus | reverse complement strand
ATACATAGATAGATAGATCGGCTCGCTCTCGCTAGACAAGATCGCTAGATAGTAGATAGAACTCGATAGATTCGTAGATAGCTAGATAGCTCGATAGCTCGATTAGTCGATGGACAATACTCTCAAATTACCACGATAACTTTCAGCTTCCGGCAATGAGCGCCAGATAGTAGATTCCCTGGACAATACTCTCAAATTACCACGATAACTTTCAGCTTCCGGCAATGAGCGCCGTAGATTCCCTGAATCCTACTGCAAATGTGCGCAACAATGTATATTTACCAGATGTATTTACAGCTCGGAACTGTTATAGTCCGATGAAGATAGGCTCGACTTGTTGCGGCACCCGGTCCATACGCTTA
This sequence comes from Urechis unicinctus, assembly GCA_034190875.2. Classification (NCBI taxonomy): domain Eukaryota; kingdom Metazoa; phylum Annelida; class Polychaeta; order Xenopneusta; family Urechidae; genus Urechis; species Urechis unicinctus. Next base: position 39,446,406 of record CM067352.1, on the reverse strand, counting down.
AGTTATATTCATAGTAAACAATACATTGGACTGATATGATGCCCGATGTCCTAAAACGGCCCATAACTTGTCCCCGAACATTTATGTCGCGTCGTAGCATCAAATATAAATCGTTTCTCTGCATCAATAATTTCAATGCATGGCCGAGCGCTGCACATGATATACAGGCGAGCGGCCTTCGGACTTTTGGAGACATACATGTTTGCACATTCTGTGTCTGCCACATGGAACGAATGCGTACCGTTGTCCGATTCCAACATAATCAATATTTCAATGAAACTTGTCATTTCTCTTTCGTACAAGGGGACAAACAACTTGAATATTGATCTTTCCCATAACGCGATTAATTACCAGTCGTGATGAAACGCTCGTATGATAGCATAATGTTAATGACGCGCGAGGACCTCAGCCGGGGACCTCAGTTGGGATGCGGAGTTCTTTTGTTGGGGGTGGGGGTAGGGGTCGAAAGGGAAAGGGAGATATATCATAGCTGACGATCAACAAACGCTCGGGTCCAGACGATAGGCAATGTAGCAGGTTTTGAATTGAAGTTTGAACTGATGAATTGGAAGTAATCTAATCCTACTTTTACATTTGTACATAAACCATTCTGTGGACTGCAACAAAATAGTTAATTATATTCCTATTTGAATATGTGTCCGATGCGTACTGAATGGATCATGAAGAATGACAAAACAATATTACGATGAATTAGCAAAACGAAAGTGTCCCATTTGCCTCTCTTTCGTATCGTTATCATTCGGAATTGATGATATCATTACAAACAACCTTCAAGAAAAATAAACAGAGCTCACGCGAAATCAGTAACTACTCAAGTGAAGCGGTCGGAAGTTCCCTATGGAACGAGGGAGTTCCCATGGATCACAACGGACTAAGTCCTTCATCGCTAATCAGTCGCTTTCATCTTCACTCAGTTCTGTTGTTTATCGTTTGCAAGAGATTTAGCTTTACTCTGATAATCATCGATAAAAACAACTGTGAGATCAAGTCCCGGAAGTAATACAGACGCACCAATGCAGCCACGGTATCTTTAATTCCATGAGAAAATATTATATGAATTCCATCTCTTTCTACCATCTGAGTGCAAGTTTCTAGTAATAGATATGATCAAATTTATCATTTCAAATTTGATGTTAAAATATGATTGCCCGGTGACTTCATTAACTTGTCTATTTCAATGTCACTAACACAGAATGCAGTTAAATTAATATATATATATATATATATATATATATATATATATATATATATATATATATATATATATATATATATATATATATATATATATATATATATATGTGTGTATGCATGTGCATGCATGCATGTATGTGTATGTGTATGTATGTATGTATATGTATGTATGTAGGTATATGTATGTATGTATGTATATGTATGTATGTATGTATGTATGTATGTATGTATGTATGTATGTATGTATGTATGTATGTATGTATGTATGTATGTATGTATGTATGTGTATGTATGTATGTGTGTATGTATGTCTGTATGTATGTATGTATGTATGTATGTATGTATGTATGTATGTATGTATGTATGTATGTATGTATGTATGTATGTATGTATGTATGTATGTATGTATGTATGTATGTATGTATGTATGTATGTATGTATGTATGTATGTATGTATGTATGTATGTATGTATGTATGTATGTATGTATGTATGTATGTATATATGTGTTACAATCATGTGGCGCAAACAGTATGACAGCTTTATTACCCCGCTACGTTTTGAACAGGACTGGTTAGTGGGGCTGTCCATCTGTTACAGCAACAAAACATATGTTGTGCTCTGTGTCTACTACATGCCATGTCTGAACAATTTGCCGGGACAAGAGGATCGATACCTCGAAAACTTAAGTGTTCTGTCCACTGTTATTGAAGAATTGCCATGTACTTGTATATCTATATTTGGTGATTGGAATGCTGACATAAACAAGGGATCACATCAGTTTGGAAACCTTATGCTTGAGTTCTGTATTCACAATGGACACGTATTATCTACTCAACAAAAACTCACCAGTGACTCTTACACTTTTGTAAGTGATAGTTGGCACACAACCTCTTGGATAGACCACTGTGTGTCCACACATGATGGTAATGATGTTATACGTAATATGGAGATTCTATACTCCACCAGTATGGGAGATCATATTCCTGTTTGTGCAGATATTGATATTAACTGCATTCCTATACATGAAGACTTTGATAATGATATAACACCAGAGTAAATTGGAGTAAGCTGAGAAAATGTGATGTTGAACAATATTTGTTACATTCTGATAATCTGTTGAAAAATATTGATGTACCAACTGATGTTATTTGTTGTAAGGATGTAAATTGTCAAGACAAGACGCATGTTGCTAAACTGAACAAGTTTTATAATTGTTTAACTGAGGCATTGATGGATGCAAGCTCTCAGTCTATTGGTTCTTTTAAAAAGGTTAAAAACTTGAATTGTAGACCTGGGTGGACTGACTATTTTGAAGATCACTATAAATGTGCTAGGGAACTTTACATTAAGTGGAGGGAAGCTGGCAAGCCAAGGCAAGGGCACTTGTTTGCTCATATGGTGCAAGCAAAATATAAGTTTAAATATGCCTTAAGGTTTATCAAACAGCATGAAAATACTATGCGCAGTGACTCTCTTGCTAAGAAACTTTCTCAGAATAAGTCGGTCGACTTCTGGAAAGAAATTAGGATCCTAAACCATCCTAAAACACCACTTTCTAATACTATTGCTGGGGTAACTGGTAAGGAGGACATTACAGCTAAGTGGAGAGAGCATTTTATGGATCTCTTTAACTGTGTTCATGACGATTTGAGGTCACTGAAATGTGAAACTGAATTTTCAAATGACATCCCTGTTACTGTGACGGATATTCAGGATGCTATTTAACAATTAGAGTCAAATAAGTCTTGTGGACTGGACGGACTGTGTGCAGAACACTTAAAAGAATGCAGCAGCAGAATATTGCCACTCCTGGCAATGTGTTTGACTGGCCTTTTTGTCCATGGTCACTTACCTGACTCTGTGATATCAGTTGTACTTATATTTCTGAATTTCTCAATCAATGGTGATATAATAGCTGAAGTAGATAGTGTTAAGTATTTGGGTCATTTTATATGTAATGATCTCCGTGATGATACAGACATTTATAGGCAGTGTCGTCAATTGTATGCACAAGGAAATTTGCTTGCGCGTAAGTTTCATATGGGCTCAAACAATGTAAAAATTGCTCTGTTTCACTCTTATTGTTCTTTTTTTTATACATGTCAGCTCTGGTGGAACTACAGAAAATCTGCTATCACTTAATTACATACTGCTTATAATAATGCATTTTGGATGTTGATGAGACTGCCTCGCCATTGTAGTGCTAGTGGAATGTTTGCCTATAATAATGTACGTAGCTCCAACGCTATAATTAGAAATCTCATTTTCAGTTTTATGCTAATGGCTGATATATCACCCAACACTATTGTACTATCAGTTCGTAGATCTGATATCAAATGGAAATCAAGAATAAGAACACACTGGATGAGATTACTCTTGTTCACTTCAATGATGTGACCTAATAGTTCATGCTAGGCCATCTTTCTTTCTTTCTATGAATGTTTGTATATATGTGTAAATATAAGCTTAAATTTCTAGTTGCTATGGACCGCATATAAAGTTATATACGTTGTTGTTGTGTCTGAAATAAAGAAATAATAATGATAAATAATATAACCTAGAATGACCACATAATTTCTCGAAGGAATTCACTTTTAGTGAGCTATTCATACGAGCATGTCTTAATTTATTGACATGTGAGATATATGTCTAACTACTGATTGTTTTATACTAGCTCTTCATTTTCCATTCAGGTTTGGTTTAAATTTCACAAATATTACATTTGATTTTTCGTTTCTCTATTAACTTTGATCTTTTGGGGTTGGCTGATCTGCCATATATTTGTGATACAGCAACCCTTAAAGTAAATTTTGTGAATAAATTCAGATATTTGTTTAATTACACGTAAAATACGATGTGTCTTCAGAAACTCATTTCTTTTTATTCCGTACATAGTCTCCGAACAGAGGGGTAAGTGTCGCCTGAATTAGGTTTGTTCCCACAGAATCATAAATAACGAATGACAACTTCAACGAGCCCAGTGAGCATCTGCAGAGTAGATTGTTGTCAAACTTCCATATTCAAGATGGCGCTGAAAGCTGCTGTTCACGACAGTAGGGTGTTGTTTTTAGTGTTTTACTGGCCCTTATAAAGGTCTATTTGTTGTATGTCAAATGAACCAGTTTAAAAAGTACACATGCTTTGCATTTACTCAAATTAAAAGGCGATATAATTCATGTTCTCGTGGAAACTCATCAAACTTCGTCGGATGTTGAACTGTCAAATAACATTGCATTCTCTTAGTCTTAGCGACCCTAAACCTAAAATTTTGCCATCAAAATTAACGTTACCCTATTTACCTGTGATTACTGGAGTGTATGACATAAAGGGCTCATAATCTTAATGCTTAATGTTAAGCTAACACCGATCGGATTTCGAGATATTGCACTTGCATATTTCCTACTCGGCTACTGATCCACTGTCACTGAACTTCACAAGACTCTACACTGAACGTCTGAAGTATTACTGACAGTCTCATGTCGAGAAATAGAATTCGTGTTAGACCGCAATAATTGAGAAATAAATGCTAGATTCATGGCCCCTACCAAAATTTGAATCTGAATCATTAGAAGCTCAATGTTTCTGAGTGAAAACTGTACATAATTTTGAGCAGGTTTAGTTAATGAGTAAAGGTAAATTTACTGCTCATAGGATACCAAATAACCACAACAGACTTTATCATATTGATTGAAAGTATCTGACCTTGAAGACTCCAGCTTCATATATGACTGAAAAATGCAAGACTGCAACCCTGGTAACATAAGTTTTAGAATGCACCAGTTTTGACTAATAATAATTATCGCTATTGGTTGTAATTAAGTCTCAAATTCACTTCTGTGCTCAATAGAGAAGCAATGTATTGGTACACAGAGGATGCAGAAATTTAGCATCACATTTAAAAACTTACCCATTGGCATTTAGCAAACAAAGCCCTTCCTATTCATTGAAGTTGGTCTGGGAATACACCCTCAATCAACGATGAAATGATGAGATCTGCTTTTGCCACTGTCTTGGCTTTTGTGGGGGGGGGGGGGGGGGGGGACACACCCCAACATGCCCGGTAACAGGCAGTTGCAATTAATGATGTGTATAAATGCAAGGCACCATGATTCTTGGTGAAATTATTCAAGGAGCACTTTATGGGGTATTACTTTTTCAGAAATTGTCACTGATGTGATTCGGGTGGTGAAGAGTCGTGACTGGAAGGTGTTGGTGGTGGACCAGTTGAGCATGCGAATGTTGTCAGCATGCTGCAAGATGACAGAGATAATGTCAGAGGGTATCACATGTAAGTCTTACATTCAGTTTTATGTCATAAGTACTCATGGTAAACTGTTGACATTTTGTGGTATGTGGTACTAACTTCATGCCACAACTTGACTTCATGGTATCAAATTTTAACATTCTGTTATGTACAGTGCATTTCCACCTCTTGTTAAAAAGCCTGCTGTGATAACTGAAAGATTGCTTGAGGGAACCAATATTTGTATAACTAGTAAAAATGCTTTATTTATTGTTCCAGTGGTTGAAGACATAAACAAACGAAGAGAACCTCTTCCGTCGCTGGATGCTGTCTACCTCATTACTCCTACTAAAAAGGTATGTTCATCTCCCAACCCCAATCAACAATACCGTAATTAGACAAAATAGCCGCTGGCCTCACTCTGTACGACATACTAACTAACTCAGTGCTTTATACTTTGATGTTTCTGCAGTCAGTGGACATGATGATGCAGGATTTCCAGAATCCCAACAACACTCAATACAGGGTAGCTCACATCTTCTTCACAGAAGGTAGCGTGGTATTCCCTGATAGAGCTTATGCTGCTATCCGACCTGTTGCCTACATTGACTTGCTTGTTTATGTTTCCTCAGCTGTAGCTCATTATTCTATCATCATATCTTGTTATATATGTAGCCTGTTTTTTATTGTTCCCATTTGACAATCTGGAGATCTTGTCACAACTATTCATCATTTATCCAAATGTTAGAACTGATCATGGATTGGCAGGTCATGGGGACAATGGTATTTGATCTGCATATCAACAGCTGTATCTGATTGTAGAAATTGTTATAAAGTTAAAACAGTTGCCCCAAAACAGATTCTTATCTTGATGTTATTGGCAGCATGTACTGGAAGTGTCCTGTATCATTGCAGCATGTCCGGATGAGTTGTATGAAGTGTCCTGTATCATTGCAGCATGTCCCAATCAGTTTGTATGAAGTGTCCTGTTTCATTGCAGCCTGTCCCGATGAGTTGTTCAACGACTTGTGCAAGTCTACCACGGCCAAGTACATAAAGACGCTCAAAGAAATCAACATTGCCTTCTTACCGTATGAGGGGCAGGTGTGTTAGTTTAAATCAATATTTGTATACCACTACATTTCAAAATAATGTTCAATGTTATGATTGTACCTTATAAAGCTGTATGAAGATTCAAAGTTGATGATAAAAATTAGCATGAAGTTCCCTAATCCGGAAGTGTTTGTGTCAAGTAGATTAAAAATGACCTTGCCAGTAAATCCCCCAACGTATATTTCAAAATAGGTGGTCAAATGTGTCTTTTGAACTGTGTTGGTTTCAATTCCCCTGTGGAATATAAGCAAGCCAATATCATAAGGGATATACTTACCTCTGTCGACGATGTTTTCATGCTTCATCAATGTGACTGGACCTCAGTTTTATAAAACCAAATACTTTTACTTTAATCGCCAGGCAGCAGTGTTGAGATTTATCATATAACGTCACAGATATATCACGTTTCTCCATTTGCCTGCTGTTACCAGGTGTTCTCCCTTGACAGTACTGATACCTTCCAGTTCTATTTCAACCCGATGCGTCAGAACGGTCGTATCATGAACCTGGAGCGCTGTGCCGAGCAGATCGCCACACTGTGTGCTACGCTCGGGGAGTACCCTTCCATCAGATACCGCTGGTAGGCAAGCCTGCCTCTCTCTACCAGATCACTTCTCTGGGTGGAATTGTAGAGGATAAATTTTCACTTTCAGAGCAAAGAGAAATTTGGTTTTCACAATTTGATGAGTGGAACTATTAGTGCTATGTCAAGACAAAGATTTTGATCCTCCAGAGGAGATAATTTCCTTCTTTTTGAGAATATATTTACCTCTAAAAATTTTTGATTTCTGTATTTTGATTTTACTTACCAGGTATGGAGTAGGATTTATGAACATGCTTGCATAAAATACTTAACAGACAGGAAATATTTGTTTGTGATATGTACTAAAAAAATGCTCCAGTTGACAGGATATTGTTTGTGTCACCAGTGACTTCGATCGTAATGCAGAGTTTGCTCAGCTTGTCCAACAGAAGCTGGATGCATACAAAGCTGATGACCACACCATGGGGCAGGTAACTGACTTTACCTGTATTACCTGCCAAACGCCTGACTTGTTTTTGTAATGGTGTATTGTATTATGAACCGTGAGCCTAACAAGAGGGCAAGTGGGCGTGATTTAATCAGACATTGTCATGGATTATGGGTCAGTCAGTCGGGTGTGGATTTTTCGGACTATGAATTACTTGGTCTCTTTAACATTGGATTGTCCTAGTTTCTCGACTTACACATCTTTGTATCACAAGGATTCCCAGACCCAATAAACGTATCGAATGTGTCGCAATATCTTCGGGTAGGATAAAATATCTACATCCTGTTTGTTTGCTCTGCTCTCTGCCATAACACGGTCGACTTTGTGCGTTGATCCTAGGGACCTCAGAAGGATCGCTCTCAGCTGATCATCCTGGATCGTGGCTTTGATCCCGTCTCCCCTCTACTTCACGAGCTCACGTTTCAGGCCATGGCCTACGACCTGCTGCCAATAGAGAACGATGTCTATAAGTAAGCCTTATATTACCTATCTATTAGTAGGCCTTATATCATCTATCTATAAGAAAGCATTATATCATCCATCTATAAGTAAGCCTTATATCATCCATCTATAAGTAGGCCTTATATCATCCATCTATAAGTAGGCCTTATATCATCCATCTATAAGTAGGCCTTATATCATCCATCTATAAGTAAGGCCTTATATTACCTATCTATTAGTAGGCCTTATATCATCCATCTATAAGTAGGCCTTATATCATCCATCTATAAGTAGGCCTTATATTACCTATCTATTAGTAGGCCTTATATCATCCATCTATAAGTAGGCCTTATATTACCTATCTATTAGTAGGCCTTATATCATCCATCTATAAGAAAGCCTTATATCATCCATCTATAAGTAGGCCTTATATCATCCATCTATAAGTAGGCCTTATATCATCCATCTATAAGTAGGCCTTATATTACCTATCTATTAGTAGGCCTTATATATCCATCTATAAGTAGGCCTTATATCATCCATCTATAAGTAGGCCTTATATCATCCATCTATAAGTAGGCCTTATATCATCCATCTATAAGTAGGCCTTATATCATCCATCTATAAGTAGGCCTTATATCATCCATCTATAAGTAGGCCTTATATCATCCATCTATAAGTAGGCCTTATATAATCCATCTATAAGAAGGCCTTATATCATCTTAGTCAAAAACCAAAATGATATTTGTCAGACAATAATGTCATTTTTTTTTAATGTGACCATCCAGTCAGTTTATCAAAAGCAACATACAATGTCTCGTATAAAGAAGAGCATAGACTTATTCCATATCCCGGGGGGGGCACTTGGCCTTATTCTGGATAGGGGTGTGCCGCGGGACCCCGAAAACCCGTACCCGTCGTACAAGGTCAAAATGGCCAAAAGCATACCCCGTCGTACAAGGTATTATGCGAATGTATAACCCCTCGTACAGATTGAAGCTCAAAAACATACCCCGTCGTACAAGTATGAGGCCAAAAAACCCGTCGTACAAGTCAAGAGGCCGAAAAAACATACCCCCGCGCGGCACATATATACTACCTCTATACAATTAAGTGCCCCCCCCCCGGGTTCCATATTAACTACAAGAGGATCCTTATTTTATTATATATATGAAATATGAACTAAAACTTTATTGGGAAATTGTTCAATTTTCCTGTTGAGGTGGTATAAACCATGAGACTTGTATATTTTGCGCGCTAGGTTTGAGAACACGAGCGGTAACGAGGTGACAGAGAAGGAGGTGTTGTTGGATGAGAATGACAACCTTTGGTGTGAGCTGCGACACCAGCATATAGCTCTCGTCTCACAGTAAGTCACTTGGTCATCCACACGACTGGATTTAACCATGATCACGCCTACAAATACACGCCTATAAACAGACACTGTTGTTGTACGTGGAACAGCAGATCAGTTGATATTATTGAATTATATAATGGAAATCAATTTTGCTCTGGTTTAGTAAGTTTCTGAACACATGCTGATTCATACAAATTGAGAATCTAATCACCTGTAATCAGAGGATATGGATCAAAGAATCTTGCATATCATCTGTTTTGTGAAATACTACCCACATCCAACAATGACTGTGACAACCATAAAACTTGTGTAACCAGGTCGGTGACGAGGAAGATGAAGGAGTTTGTGGATGACAAACGAGTACAGAAGACAGACAAGGCTAGCATGCGTGATCTGTCGGAGATGATCAAGAAGATGCCACAGTATCAGAAGGAACTGAGTCGCTATGCTACGTGTCTCCACCTGGCCGAGGACTGTATGAAACACTACCAGGGCCAGGTCGACAAGCTATGTCGCGTAGAGCAGGTGGGTGGTTAAACAGGTGTGATTGGGTGGTTATACAGGTGTAATTGGGTGGTTATACTGGTGAATGTGTGGTTATGCAGATGTGATTGGGTGGTTATACTGGTGTGAATGTGTGGTTATACAGGTGTGATTGGGTGGTTATACTGGTGTGAATGTGTGGTTATACAGATGTGATTGGGTGGTTATACTGGTGTGAATGTGTGGTTATACAGGTGTGATTGGGTGGTTATACTGGTGTGAATGTGTGGTTATACAGATGTGATTGGGTGGTTATACTGGTGTGAATGTGTAGTTATACAGGTGTGATTGGGTGGTGAATGTGTGAATGTGTGCTTATACAGATGTGATTGGGTGGTTATACTGGTGTGAATGTGTGGTTATACAGGTGTGATTGGATGGTTATAGTGGTGTGATTGGATGGGTATACTGATGTGATTGGGTGGTTATACAGGTGTGATCAGACAGCTATATGGGTTTGGGAGGGTTGTAATACAGGTTTGAGTGGATAGTTATGCAGGCATGAGTGGATGGTAGTAAGGTCACTCTGCGGTGAGGTTAGCATATTATGTGGACAATACAAGTTCCCTATGGTGGGAATTAGTGACTTGATGACTCTTGATCTGTGACCTACTCCTTGTGATGTTATAATTGATATATGTCTCGTTGATCCCGTAGTCGTCATCTCTGTTCCAGGATCTCGCCATGGGTACAGATGCTGAAGGAGAAAAAATCAAGGATCACATGAGGAACATCGTCCCGATCCTGCTCGATCCCAGTGTCTCCTCGTCGGATAAGATCCGCATCATTCTGCTCTATATCATCCACAAAGGAGGTGCCAGTTTGACCTTTGACCTTCCTACCATCAACTTGTATAACAAACACACTACCACAGCCATAGCTCACAAAATGGCACCACAAATCTCTAAGCTGAATCATCCTCATTTGTACTCGCTAAGTGGAGAGGGATGTTAGACACCAAAGGGGGCATCCGTTGTCTCATGTTTACATGGTGATCCAATATATCCATAGTGACTTACACACACTACTAATGTTAGACCTTATATGTTTTTTTACTTCATCCGTTTCAAATCGTATAGTGCGCATATTAGTCACTTCTAGTCTATTTTGTTTGGAGTTAATTGCAAACGTGTTACCTTCTTGTTATACTGTGTTATATTGTGCTGGCTGATGACGGCCTGTGTTATGATGGTGTAGGTATCTCGGAGGAAAACCTGGCCAAGCTGGTGCAGCACGCTCAGATTCCGTTTGACGACAAGTGCATCATACAGAACATGCAGAATCTCAACGTACCTATCATACAAGATGTAAGTCTGGCCTCAGATGTAAGATCCGTCCTCAGGCTGACGTTCAACGTTGTGTATTGCTGTCCACTTTGAAAATGCAAGATTGGTTCTAGAATTCCAGATGATAGATTCCAGATATATGTATTTGTTTTTTGAATCTTAATACTTACATTAATGACGATGGTTGAGCCTTAACAGCACGCTGTGTATGTCTTACCGATGACATTCAAAAGAGTACTTACATCACAGGTAACTGATAACGCAGGTGATTCCAAAGTGTTTGCCCCCGAGTGAGTTGATTGTGGTGATTGTGTTTTTGTAGGGAGGAAGTCGTCGCCGAAACCAGCACTACCAGCCGTCAAGTCGCCGGGAACGCATCACAGAGCATACGTACCAGATGTCCCGCTGGACTCCCTACATCAAGGACATTATGGAGGTTTGTTCATTACCTTCATTGTTCATGTAATGATAAGGTACAATAGGGATGCCATTGAGGCAATGAAACCTTAAATCATCATCTCCATACCATCTCAATACAACCTAAATAGTAGACCTTTACTGAGCCAATATCCTTGGAGCCAGACCATAAACCATGTACAGTAATTTAATCCTTTACAATTATTGGATGTTTAAATCCTGTGCTTGATTCTATTTAACGACATGCCATTTGATTGTAATAAGGAAGCAATCGAGGAGAAGTTAGACCAGCGCCGTTACCCATTCATGTCTGGAGGTGCTCGGTCGATGGGGCTTGGCTCGGCTCCTGTCAGGTCAGTCATCACTTTCCACCTTACCTGTAATAATGTGATGATCAGACAGGTGTGTTAATCAGCCCACTGATTACAGGTGAGATGTGTATATCTCTGTAACATGTCAAAACAGGCTGTTGAGCATCTCACGATTTAATCCCCAGCTTCGGCAGCAAGCCACATTGCTTTGCATTCTTGACTCCCAGCCAGAGGAATGTGGGTTAAAGCTTGTGGTCCTGCATAAGTTTCATGTGGGTGATGCCACATTCAATCTCTGTGCCTTTCATCACCTTTCATCCTCCTCACTCTCAATTGGACATTAGCTGTTGAAATGGAAACTGATTACTCATCCTCTTGCCAATGTCGATTTTATGAGTGAATACTTCTATGAAGTCTTGTATTATTTCCTGGCTCATTCACTGTTTTTTTTTCAATACACTGCACTATGCTGTTTCCGTCTTGGGGATACTTTGTTTTCCAGCAAGCAGACTGTGCCGTGCTGGCCCCGGGTTATATGTCATGACATTAGTGGCCTTTTATTATTAAAATAAGCCAGACGGAAGCTATAGGTGGTATATATTTGAGGTTTGCATGACCTCGTGTGTTGCGTATCATCCATCTCTTCCCTCCTCCATCACATTTTTTATTGCTCTGCTGTAGTAATCCACAGGTGGATTCACTCTCCAAGTGAGTGCTGTACTAGGACCCAACATCCCCTGGGCCTTTTTGGGATTTATTATTTTTTGAGGGTGTTTTATGCATCATTTGTCTCCATAAATGTTCAAGTGTAGAAGGCAGTTGTTTAAGGACATAACTGGGAATTCATTTTCTTTTCTCCGATGAAAATGTGTTTATATTGATCATATCAGCATATTGTTAGGATGGGCACACGGGATGATTTCAATGTTACATTGTCAACATGTTGTGTTCGAAATACCTGTAATGCTGAAGATGTGTGGATAATTGTAAAACATTGATGTTTCATACCCATGCCAAATAGTTGTATTTGATTCATATCTTGGTACTCTGCGGAACAATAGTTACATTTCCATATGATTCTTAAACCGTTCATAACTTTCCAGGACAGCTTCTCTCACCAGCTCATCACCCATCAGGTAGAATTGCCTGGATAGTGGTCACATGATGTGTCATGTGATCTGTTCCAGGTCATGTGATTAGTCTTTTATCATGTGTGGATCAGAGTGTTATGTTTGGTGTGTATATAAGAGAGGAGGTTACAGGGTTTGCAATGATTTGGCTTCCTGTGCTTTAAGTTGCTGAAAACTTGGCTCAGAATCATAATGGCTCAGAATCATAATGGCTCGGCTGAACATGGCTCTTTTAGGGAGCTGCCCAAGCATCACAATCATCCTCATCCATCACCGTCGCGATATCACCTCGTTTTCAGAAGTGACCTTAAACCCCAATTTTTCTTATGGTATATTTGACATGAGACCATTGGCATCTGATTATTTTGTTGCTGGCATACAGCTTAGTTAAGTAGGGCCTTTCAGTACACAGACTTGACTAATTAGTTATTGTGTTTTTCTAAGTTACCATAGATTGGTTAGGAAAATGCTATTGTATGTTAGCCTACTTACTCGGTGATGGTGACAGAAATCTATAGGAGTGTTTGTGACGTTTGTTTCACTAGTCACCGTGTCTTGAGTGGAGAAGTGGTCATTGAAGACCTGGTCCATAAAGAAACCCTAATATTTGCTGCACTGGTAGGCCTGTTTACCGGGTAACTGACGATGCAGGACCTTAATCAAACGTTGTTGATGACAAATTTAAAGTTTTAGCAAACACAATTAGCACTGTTATAAACATTGGTTTATGCATGTTAGATAACTTTTTAAGTGTTTATCACATAAGAAGCTATATACTGTCAAATAGGGCCCCGGGTTTTTTGTGTTTATAACACTGGGGACAGGGGATGAATGATGTGTTTCATGTGTTGTAGGTGAATGCCTGAGATGGCACTTGTATTATAGCTGTTGTGTGTGTGTGTGTGTGTGAGTGTAGCAGTGCTAGGTATGGACAGTGGCACAAAGAAAGAGGTCAGGCAAGCTACAAGAGTGGGCCCAGGCTCATGATCTTTGTGGTCGGAGGCATGTCATACTCAGAGATGAGGTGTGCTTATGAGGTCACCAATGCTGTCAAAAACTGGGAGGTCCTCATAGGTGAGTGAGCTCACTGTGTTACTTCACCAAGTAATTTTTAAAAAATCAAGAATATTCATATTCAAACAAACCAAACTCCAATAGTAATTACCGACATCTCTTTCATAACCCCTCCCTTTTTTTAAGGCTCCACCCACATCCTGACTCCCGAAGACCTGCTCAGAGATCTGCGCGATTTGAAGGACAGCAATTAAAGAGACACCAGTCTACCTAACAAGTCTGCGTCACTCAAACAGTCATCACTTCCCCTAGTTTCCCCCTTTTATGATTTCTATGCAAGTTATAGAATGGTCATATTTGCATTATCTCTCCTGTGCCAGTTTTATGCTGTATTTTGCTTGATGAGTATTTTATTACTATGTGATAAATAATGTACACCCCTTAATAATGGCGAACATTAAGATTTCAAGTGAACAACATGTGAATAACATCTTATTCCCGCGGGGTGTTTCACATTATTGCTTGTATGTCTCGTTAAGCTAGTCATTGTCACTAACCTCTTTATTCTGCATTGACTTGTGCTTAAAACATGGCACAGGGTCGAATTGGGAAACACAAAGAATTAGAATTTGATCATCCCTTAACTGACTTAATGAGGTGAGTCTGTCAGATGGTAACTTCACGACTGAACAGCTGTGATTTATTGTTATTACTGCGTAGGACTTGATATCGCTTGATATTTTTAACAATTGTATGTTTAGTGCAATAGGTGTTATGTTACTAGGTCACAGGTCATATGTCATGCATTATGGCTACCAAAACAGAAAAAAGTTGTTTGTTTTCATTCTTGATAGTGGTCATTTTCTTAATGTTTGCATCCCCTGGTTTCTCATTTTCTAATTGCTTATCGTCATGATCCACAAACATGTTGTTGTCCTTGCTTGTGATCAGACTCGCGTCTGAAATTTTGCATTGTCAACAATATATGTAAATTAATGTTTACAGGCAAGGGGTCTTTTGAGACGAGTGTCTGTAGTATTCATTGAAGGTGAACGGTTATAGTGGCAAGCTGACTTGTCGATCAGAATCTGATCGTTGTGGAATAAAATGAAGCTGGTTTCATGTTGTAAGATTTGTGCTGCCATTGACTTGTAAATGTGCTACACCAATATTCCAGCTGCATGAACCATATTATTCTAGTCATCAATTGGTTGTTGGTTACCTTGGTAGCTTCATTCTGTTTGTTGCCATGGTAACAAACCACCTTTAATTATGTCTTCAAATGTCACTGAGGCGAGAAAGACCATGTAATTCATTGTCAAATAAATAGTTATAACTGTGTATGTTATATGCTAGATGGAATTTCTGACATTGACATTCCCCTATGGCTTTGGCCAGCAACATTTATGTGATATATTTGAATTAATTATCTATGTAAGTATGTGTAAGTTCACTTCATGTAGACTCTTCCAACTCATTGCTCCATGTCATCATATAAACCTGACAGTTTAAAATTATCTTTCTGTACATTTTTCACTAGTGAGACGTTTTGAAGATATTCAATGTGGAGAATAATTGTTATAGATTTGCCTAGGGCCGTACATGCCGGGGTTGCTGGGTTTGCATTGTTGATTTCTCACTTCACAGTGCATTATGTATCATTTCACAGAACATTTTTCCTGTGTTTCATTGATGTGTATCTTTTCTCTTGTAGAATAAAATACATTGTAGAATGTGTGTGGTTGTTTTGGATGTAAAATGGTAATAGATGTTGTTTAATTAATTGATCAGATGTTAATAAACTTGTATTTTCAGTAAATTTCCATATTAAAGAGGTGTCTTGCTTTCCTTCTGGGAGCTAAAAACTTTACTGTTATTACTTTTTTCAATCCTATTATTACTTCATGTTTCAAACTGTATCCATGTCATTTGATATTGAATGCAACTGATCCATACATGATGCATGTTATGCTAATGAAAGCTAAAGTTGAATATGCTCATCTACTCCGAAGTAAACCTGTTTTGATTTTACCCTTCAGACCTTTCGTCTTCCCCAAGGAACAGGATTTGCTTTTTAAAAATGTCTGACTTTACTTTAACTAAACTGGAGGTTTGAGAACTGCCAAGAATTAAGACACATGCATTGCAGTACAATAATGTACCTCCATTTGAAAACAAATCTTGCCTAGGATATGAATAATTATATATAAGTTTAAATTGTCCAATATGTCGCTTGCATAAGAATCACATGCCACACAAAGAACAGCATGAGGAAGAGAATTAGCACATCCAACACAAGTCTCAATATTTACAAATGTTTATTTCATAGAAAATGCACAAGAGTATGAATATGTACAGTCATGTAAAAATAAATCTTAAAGTTATAAAATATATCTACATCATAACAGGAATGTATGGTAATTATCTATAGCCTGGAATCATTTGGATTAGAAAGCAACATTAAATAATTCAATTGCTGATGGGGCTGATTGTTTAACCCTTTCCTTAAACATTTGTATAAGCTTAAAAGAAGTCAGATCCAACTCTTCCACAGTTCTTTGAAGCCCATTACCATGTACAGACAAATTATTATGCACAACTTTATCAGCTGTTCATGATATGACCCGTACTTGTGTGTTTCATGAATTGTTTTCATATATATCCCTACAAAGAGATTCTGGTTTGCCTTAAAATTGAGCATACAAAGCCAATTCAATATCATTAATTTCAATATCATTAATTTCATAACAACTGGGGGTCTGTGATTAACATGCAGGACCACCATTTGGATATGACTTCACAAGCATGTAAATACAAGGGTCTGTGACATTTCCTTTCAAACAAATATTGAGGGAAATAGGATGTCTTTGATGAATCTTGAGGCAGTTAAAAAAACTAATCAACCACTAATTCAAAGTGAATGCTTCCAGCCCGATCGAAACGGTGATGAAACATGTTCTTAGCCCACGCCTTACACCATACGTTGATGAGGACCCCGTTTTGGGGTCGCTTGAACTGGACAAACACCAAGGGTTGGCGATATCCCTCCTGATTAAGGTAAGGATAGTAGTAAATAGGGAATCCATGGTTGGGGTAGAAAGCAAGTGGACCCATATTTTCCCTATCCATTGGATCCTCACCTTCGCAGGTCACTGCTATATGCCCGTCAGTGAAGCTGTTCTCCGGTAGATCAATAGGGCGGGTGGCGTTGTCGTATGGCTCTGGTAACCAGCCATAGACTTTGTTCAGCTTCAATAAAACACATGGCTGACCATCATCATAACCATAATCTCTCTGCCACGTACACGTACCGAGTTGATCGATGTTGAATCTACAGGCCTTGTTGGGGTCTCTGTTTTTCTCCTCCAGACTGGTGCAGTCGATAAACACTTCACTTTCTTGGGCATCATTCTCATACTGCTCCAAGTATGCTTGAATATGATCAGCATATGGCTTGTAGCTTGATGGTTTACCTTGCTCAAATCGGATCAATGTCGTGCGTTGATCGGGCATGGGCCGAAAACCCATGCCTGGGTTTCCGAGTATTGGGGTTTCCATATTCTGTAGACGAGGGTAGTTGTCATCAATGTAGACTTCCATCACCATAGCATAGAGAATGGCATTGAATATAACCAGACAACATAAGAAGCAGAAATAGGAGAGGAGTAGTTTGGCCCACCGGAAAGGTGTGAACCCCATGATGAGTCCAGTTCGTCCGTTCCATAAGAACGTCTGAATGTCACTAAACCATGTCATTATATCATCTGCTGCTTTGGTCTTTGTTGGTCGAAGATCATCTCTGCTGACCAAGTAATCTTTCTCAGTCGATTCATGCCAGGTGTCAAATGTATTGTTGAGTGACATCTTGGACTGTCCCATCGATCGCATCGACATCTTGGACTGACTTGGATTCATTTTGGCAGATTACTTTAGACAAGGCAAAAGAACTTCAGGGGTCGATTCAAGGTAGATTGACGATGCTCTCTTTGAATTAGAGACGTTCGTGATTCATTCTGCGGTGCTTGCGGGTCCTACTAACAGTGGACGCCTGACACAACCCACCGTCCTGAAAGACCAGGAAAGTAGGTCATTCAGCATGTAATAAACATGCCAATACATCTCCGATTTATTTTGATAATCGAGCAATGAACAACCAGATCACGTCAGACACACCTCTAGGGAGCTTTTTAATAATTCGAAGGGAGCTAAAATTACCACTTTATCAGGTGTAAAAAAAATCAACTTCGTTATCTTACCTGTCTCGATGATTACTCGAAAATTTGCACACCTTGCCAAACTTCAAGCGATGGCAATATATGACCACACCAAATCATAACGTTTATCATGTTGACTCGGAGCATATCCACTTTGTAAGTTTTGGATAAGGGTCATTGAGACTTTCACGTGTCGTTTCTCGTGTGAACCACAAACAAGTCATGGTCAATTCAACATGGCTAAAAGACAAACAGAGATAATTTCAAAAATGGTGTATGATGCCAACAAACTTTTCCCGGTGATCACATAGATGCAGACTTTGGCTTATAAACGTTTGATAAGGCAGCAGCAGTTTTGTGTAGAACGGCTTATTATCTGCATGATCGTTCAAAGATTAAAGAGGACTGTTATCCATCTCATATATTCTCCACCTATTACCATGCACTTATACTTTACAATGGTCAAATTGAACAGAACGCATGGTTAATACTTCTTCAAACTGGTGTATATATAGATGTCAACTAATTTATGAATATGACATGCAAATCAGATTGCTTATTTGGATGAGAGATTGATTATAGTTCAGGAAATAAATTATATATTTCCACAACTCTATGATCGCACCATCTACAAACTATATCACGATACAGTTTGCGATACAGGTGAGTCAAAATGCGCAAGCGCGAACAGGTGCGACGGAAGTGAAACAGAAAATAGGTCGATCTAACTTGTTATTACTTCAGTGGTTTGGCACCGAAGAGGGACTCAAACGGCCAATGCGCCATGAATAATACGTTGTCAATTTAGCCACTCTTCATATACCTCGCAAGCTATACGTCTTACGTTACCTGCGAACAAGATGACTTTGTTGTGGTTGTCCAGTATTCTATTTTTCACCTGCTCAGGTGAGTAAAATTATTCATAAGTAATTGACTTAATTTAAGATTGTCAGCCTTTCACAACTTCCTCTTTTCGTTAGCGATGTTAAAGTGTAGGTATGGGGACAAAAAATTCAAAATTAATACATTATCAAACAATTAGTATCACAATAAAGACCTTGAAAAACCCTTTAATATGACACAAAAATTATGACTCAGTGATGACTACAGACTGAGAAATTTAATTTTGAAGTCCCAAAATCGGCCTTCGTTTTCCGCCAGCTAATTAAAGGATTAACTGTTAGAACAATGTGATCGAAATAGACTTTTTTTCCACATTTCATGGTTATGAATATTTGTGTGAAAATACGCAGCTTATATAAGGCTGGGGTGAACTCATGATAAACTCGGGATGTACTCGGTGACCGAATCTGACACCAAACGTGGTTAACAGACTCTCTTTGATGTATTCATTCTGGGTGGTGCGCTTTGCGACAAGCAGCTCGCGCGACGGTCGCCGTAACTGTCAGCAGCTCAACATCTACTCCGTGAACCCTAACTGCGGGAATCCCACGCGCCAGCGCAAGCGGCATAATGCCTTTGAAGTTTTTGGCCAGATCACCGGCCTGTAACTGATAATGTTTGTAATCTACAACCCCAAATAGATAAATTAAGTACCATATGATATTAAGTTCTAGAATCGAATGTTTTCTTATATGACATAATGCTGATACAGCCGTGTGATGGCAAGCTATACGGTATCCCGGCGCGAATATGGGAAGATCGATCATTTTAAAGTTTAAAATTCGACAAAAGGGTTCCAATCGATTTGAAAATAAACTTGACCAAAGTGTTCCATTGTACTTGAATAACCCTCGTATATAGATGGATGAAAAGGGTCCGATTGAAAAAAAATGAAAATAGACTCTGTTTGACCTCAGGCAATCAGCCGTGTTTTAGATCTTGTGAAGGCAAGCTACATGGCCTCCCGGCACGGATATGAGAAGAGCAATCATTTGAAAGTTTAAAAATTGACAAAAGGGTTTTAATCGATCTGAAAATAAACTTGACCTAAGTGTTCCATCATACTTGAATTACCCCGTATATAGATGGGTGTTAGGGGTTATATTAATAAATGAATCAAAGTCGACTTTGTTGGCCCCAAGGTATCGACTGCCGACCGTAATGATGGATTTTTGCCAATTTGTTGACAGGGTAAACCCAAATTCAGCTTCCAAATTAACTATGTCGGACGCAACAGATTGCCGTCAAATTTGCTACAAATTGAGAAAAGATATCCATAATAACGTGTATCTTACCTTCAGTTTCGTAGAAATTATATCAGATTGAACAATTAATGACAATCAACCGTTTGACCTCAAGCGATCAGCCGCGTTTGTGATCTTGAGTCAGCCGTGTGAAGGCAAGCTATACGGTATCCCGGCGCTGACATGACAAGATCGATCATTTAAAGTTTAAAATTTGACAAAAGGGTTCAAATCGATTTGAAAATAAACTTGACCTAAGGGTTTCATTATACATGAAATTCCCCCGTTTATAGATGGATGTTAGGGGTAGGATTGATACATGAATCAAAATCGACTTTGTTGGCCCCAAGCAATCAGCCGCGTATGCGTCACAATCGCGGCTGCCTGCGGCGAAGTTCGGCTGCCACCCGATGATGGATTTTTGCCGATTTGTTGACAGGGTTACCCGAATTCATCTTCCAATTTAACTATGTTGGACGCAACAGATCGCCGGCAAATTTGCTACAAATTGAGAGAAGATATCTATGATTACGTATATCCTACCGTCAGTTTCGTATAAATTATATTTCAAGTGGTTTGGGTGCTTTGAAATCAGACGAAATTCTTAACAGCGTCACGCCATCAGCGACGGGAAATGTCAGCCGCTTATCAGGAGATATACACATGCCTATAAAGTGGGTGTCCAACAATCCATCATATACATTTCGTTACCTGCCTTGACGTGCCGACGGTAACAGGGTAACCCATCCAATAACCCTCACCCACACCATTAAAGACGTCCTGTAGTAGCTCTTTTGAACCAAGTGGAGCTTGCGCTCCCTCTTGGTTCTAGATGTCCACTTGATGTAACAAGTCCAATTTAATAAGTTATCATTATTATATATGGTGAATGAGTCTCAGCAACCGCAATAACTTGTAAATATGCATAATCACCTCAAATGTGGAAGGCGATTAACTCATTTCCGACATGGCAGCGAGATTGTGCAACTTAAGTCGGTTGGATACAGACTTGTTATGATGCTGAATAAAGGAGAGGAAAATGCAACTAGGTCGGAAAGCTATGAGGTATAAATCTAGTAAAATTGACCAACCTGTGAAATATATTATCAGGCAGATGATGACAATAACGGTATGATGCCCATGCCTGGGTTTCCTAGTATTGGGGTTTCTATATTCTGTAGACGAGGGTAGTTGTCATCAATGTAGACTTCCATCACCATAGCATAGAGAATGGCATTGAATATAACCAGACAACATAAGAAGCAGAAATAGGAGAGGAGTAGTTTGGCCCACCGGAAAGGTGTGAACCCCATGATGAGTCCAGTTCGTCCGTTCCATAAGAACGTCTGAATGTCACTAAACCATGTCATTATATCATCTGCTGCTTTGGTCTTTGTTGGTCGAAGATCATCTCTGCCTGACCAAGTAATCTTTCTCAGTCGATTCATGCCAGGTGTCAAATGTATTGTTGAGTGACATCTTGGACTGTCCCATCGATCGCATCGACATCTTGGACTGACTTGGATTCATTTTGGCAGATTACTTTAGACAAGGCAAAATAACTTCAGGGGTCGATTCAAGGTAGATTGACGATGCTCTCTTTGAATTAGAGACGTTCGTGATTCATTCTGCGGTGCTTGCGGGTCCTACTAACAGTGGACGCCTGACACAACCCACCGTCCTGAAAGACCAGGAAAGTAGGTCATTCAGCATGTAATAAACATGCCAATACATCTCCGATTTATTTTGATAATCGAGCAATGAACAACCAGATCACGTCAGATACACCTCTAGGGAGCTTTTTAATAATTCGAAGGGAGCTAAAATTACCACTTTATCAGGTGTAAAAAAAATCAACTTCGTTATCTTACCTGTCTCGATGATTACTCGAAAATTTGCACACCTTGCCAAACTTCAAGCGATGGCAATATATGACCACACCAAATCATAACGTTTATCATGTTGACTCGGAGCATATCCACTTTGTAAGTTTTGGATAAGGGTCATTGAGACTTTCACGTGTCGTTTCTCGTGTGAACCACAAACAAGTCATGGTCAATTCAACATGGCTAAAAGACAAACAGAGATAATTTCAAAAATGGTGTATGATGCCAACAAACTTTTCCCGGTGATCACATAGATGCAGACTTTGGCTTATAAACGTTTGATAAGGCAGCAGCAGTTTTGTGTAGAACGGCTTATTATCTGCATGATCGTTCAAAGATTAAAGAGGACTGTTATCCATCTCATATATTCTCCACCTATTACCATGCACTTATACTTTACAATGGTCAAATTGAACAGAACGCATGGTTAATACTTCTTCAAACTGGTGTATATATAGATGTCAACTAATTTATGAATATGACATGCAAATCAGATTGCTTATTTGGATGAGAGATTGATTATAGTTCAGGAAATAAATTATATATTTCCACAACTATATGATCGCACCATCTACAAACTATATCACGATACAGTTTGCGATGCAGGTGAGTCAAAATGCGCAAGCGCGAACAGGTGCGACGGAAGTGAAACAGAAAATAGGTCGATCTAACTTGTTATTACTTCAGTGGTTTGGCACCGAAGAGGGACTCAAACGGCCAATGCGCCATGAATAATACGTTGTCAATTTAGCCACTCTTCATATACCTCGCAAGCTATACATCTTACGTTACCTGCGAACAAGATGACTTTGTTGTGGTTATCCAGTATTCTATTTTTCACCTGCTCAGGTGAGTAAAATTATTCATAAGTAATTGACTTAATTTAAGATTGTCAGCCTTTCACAACTTCCTCTTTTCGTTAGCGATGTTAAAGTGTAGGTATGGGGACAAAAAATTCAAAATTAATACATTATCAAACAATTAGTATCACAATAAAGACCTTGAAAAACCCTTTAATATGACACAAAAATTATGACTCGGTGATGACTACAGACTGAGAAATTTAATTTTGAAGTCCCAAAATCGGCCTTCGTTTTCCGCCAGCTAATTAAAGGATTAACTGTTAGAACAATGTGATCGAAATAGACTTTTTTTCCACATTTCATGGTTATGAATATTTTGTGTGAAAATACGCAGCTTATATAAGGCTGGGGTGAACTCATGATAAACTCGGGATGTACTCGGTGACCGAATCTGACACCAAACGTGGTTAACAGACTCTCTTTGATGTATTCATTCTGGGTGGTGCGCTTTGCGACAAGCAGCTCGCGCGACGGTCGCCGTAACTGTCAGCAGCTCAACATCTACTCCGTGAACCCTAACTGCGGGAATCCCACGCGCCAGCGCAAGCGGCATAATGCCTTTGAAGTTTTTGGCCAGATCACCGTCCTGTAACTGATAATGTTTGTAATCTACAACCCCAAATAGATAAATTAAGTACCATATGATATTAAGTTCTAGAATCGAATGTTTTCTTATATGACATAATGCTGATACAGCCGTGTGATGGCAAGCTATACGGTATCCCGGCGCGAATATGGGAAGATCGATCATTTTAAAGTTTAAAATTCGACAAAAGGGTTCCAATCGATTTGAAAATAAACTTGACCAAAGTGTTCCATTGTACTTGAATAACCCTCGTATATAGATGGATGAAAAGGGTCCGATTGAAAAAAATGAAAATAGACTCTGTTTGACCTCAGGCGATCAGCCGTGTTTTAGATCTTGTGAAGGCAAGCTACATGGCCTCCCGGCACGGATATGAGAAGAGCAATCATTTGAAAGTTTAAAAATTGACAAAAGGTTTTTAATCGATCTGAAAATAAACTTGACCTAAGTGTTCCATCATACTTGAATTACTCCGTATATAGATGGGTGTTAGGGGTTATATTAATAAATGAATCAAAGTCGACTTTGTTGGCCCCAAGGTATCGACTGCCGAACGTAATGATGGATTTTTGCCAATTTGTTGACAGGGTAAACCCAAATTCAGCTTCCAAATTAACTATGTCGGACGCAACAGATTGCCGTCAAATTTGCAACAAATTGAGAAAAGATATCCATAATAACGTGTATCTTACCTTCAGTTTCGTAGAAATTATATCAGATTGAACAATTAATGACAATCGACCGTTTGACCTCAAGCGATCAGCCGCGTTTGTGATCTTGAGTCGGCCGTGTGAAGGCAAGCTATACGGTATCCCGGCGCTGACATGACAAGATCGATCATTTAAAGTTTAAAATTTGACAAAAGGGTTCAAATCGATTTGAAAATAAACTTGACCTAAGGGTTTCATTATACATGAAATTCCCCCGTATATAGATGGATGTTAGGGGTAGGATTGATACATGAATCAAAATCGACTTTGTTGGCCCCAAGCAATCAGCCGCGTATGCGTCACAATCGCGGCTGCCTGCGGCGAAGTTCGGCTGCCACCCGATGATGGATTTTTGCCGATTTGTTGACAGGGTTACCCGAATTCATCTTCCAATTTAACTATGTTGGACGCAACAGATCGCCGGCAAATTTGCTACAAATTGAGAAAAGATATCTATGATTACGTATATCCTACCGTCAGTTTCGTATAAATTATATTTCAAGTGGTTTGGGTGCTTTGAAATCAGACGAAATTCTTAACAGCGTCACGCCATCAGCGACGGGAAATGTCAGCCGCTTATCAGGAGATATACACATGCCTATAAGTGGGGTGTCCAACAATCCATCATATACATTTCGTTACCTGCCTTGACGTGCCGACGGTAACAGGGTAACCCATCCAATAACCCTCACCCACACCATTAAAGACGTCCTGTAGTAGCTCTTTTGAACCAAGTGGAGCTTGCGCTCCCTCTTGGTTCTGGATGTCCACTTGATGTAACAAGTCCAATTTAATAAGTTATCATTATTATATATGGTGAATGAGTCTCAGCAACCGCAATAACTTGTAAATATGCATAATCACCTCAAATGTGGAAGGCGATTAACTCATTTCCGACATGGCAGCGAGATTGTGCAACTTAAGTCGGTTGGATACAGACTTGTTATGATGCTGAATAAAGGAGAGGAAAATGCAACTAGGTCGGAAAGCTATGAGGTATAAATCTAGTATAAATTGACCAACCTGTGAAATATATTATCAGGCAGATGATGACAATAACGGTATGATGCCCATGCCTGGGTTTCCTAGTATTGGGGTTTCTATATTCTGTAGACGAGGGTAGTTGTCATCAATTAAGACGTTATGGCGGCTCGACGGCTGTGTGGCTAAGTCTATGATTGTCAGCTTTCTGTTCTACTATTAGTGTCATGATGATTGTTCCTAATAACACCACAACCCCCACCCCACCCACACCCCCCTCTTAAACCGAGTGCCCTGATCCCAAGTTCTCATCGTTGGTACAAGCAACATAATTATCTTACAACTAAACTACACTTTGGTTTAGCTCTTTTATACAAAGTTTGGGAGCTTGTGCTCCCACAATCGATCCAACTGTTGGTCTGTTGGGCTACTTCAGCACCTCCATTTTACTCAATTAAAGACATTTGTCCTGCATATGAGTTGATCTCCAAGCAGTGTGTGTCCCCTGCAGCCATTGCCAAGTAACCATAGATTATTCATTGATACAACGAAATTGAGCATGAATTCAAACACATACGCATATAATCAATAGTTGAAATTAACATTGCGGATTGAATCAGAGCTTGATAAGAGAAGCGTCTATGTCTTTTTTATATGTATTAATTTACAGTATATCGACATTGTTGTGTCAATATATATGTGGTGCATCAATGATCAAAGAGCCATACAGTACGTTCGCAACAATGTGTGAGGGTATTGAGGGTGCGGGTATTGAGGTGTAGGTACGAACACAGATCGTGTGAACGTCAAAGGGAACTGTCGCACGGATGCACACAATGCACAGATCTTATAACGCACGATTTTAGAGCATTTATCAGTAGAATTTTATGGTACTTTAGTGGGGTGATGTGGATTTGTATATGTGTTGAATCGTTAAATTTATTTGTAATTTCAATTTGTGATTGTCAGTTAACCTAGTACATTATGTAATAGTGAAACTTATATTATAAGTCAATATCCAGGCAAGTGGATTGTGATGTTTACCTGCCCTATGGACAAGTTTATTTAAAACCTCACTTTCCTGCCCTGGTTTATTGATATAATATATGTATGTTATATGTGTTACATAGTTTTCGGTCAGGATCCGATTGTCCTCATTCAAGAATCCGAGCCACCCAGTATTGGCAATGGTATACTGATGGAAGCTGAGCGTGACAGAGATGTCACAATGGATTGCTATGTGGAAAATCTGCCGGAAGACACAAAGGTTTGTCAGTCAATCTGATTGTCGCGCGATGTGTTTCCAGATCATCTATATAGCCAAATATTTCACTGGCCAGTCGGGTCGGTAACCTTGAAATTCTACCGGCCCTACAAATTTTTTACAGGCCCTACATTTTCAGTTATAAATGATAGTAAAAAAAAAATGTACGCGTTTTTATTGTTTTTTAATATTTTATTCTTATGTTAAATGCAACATTCAAATCAATATTTACAAACTTGTCAAAACATACAAAAGGCAGGCATTTATTCAATGAGGTCAACAGCACAATTTTCCAACACACACACACACACTGTTCCTCCTCATAATCTACATCATCACTTTTTATATCTAGTCTGTGACCTCTCAGTCCTGAGGGCACGACATCTTCAGAAATTTTGTACTGTTAAAAAACCGCTAGCCGTTATGTAGGTATGCTTACTGTCAAATTGCAAGAAACGATTACGTAAGTCATACAACTGTTGGTGGGCCTATCGTTAAATGCAATTAGAACACACTGCAATCACAGCAGACGCGGAAGAAAAGTCACGAGGAGCGTGCGAAGAAAACATCGCGGGCGTATGGGTGATGTTACGTCTTTCCGTCGCGTCACTTACAACTGTTACTGGCGCAAGAAGAGTTGTCTACTTTCACAGTTGCATTAAGTTTATTTTGTTGTGGCTATTACGATTCTAAATAATCACAGCAAATGTTCTTGTATGCGCGAATCCAGCTTTTCAGCATAATCTGGCTTCTATCTCAATTCTTATGAATACCATTCACAGATGATACATGGTAAATCAAATTAATGAATTAAAATAAAAATGCGATGGAAAAGCGGTTACATAAATTTGTCAACAGACAGGATATGGGGGGTCTCATTGATTCGTTGTTGCCAAGTAACCGTTCGACTTATTCAGGTCAGTAGGTGCTTGTTGTATTCAAATACGAGAGGCTGCCATTAGATAGCTTGGGAGGGAGTGGACTGCAGCCAGCTGATCCCTCATCTATGGATTATTAAGTCTTCACAAACAATCAAGGCACGTTAGTTGTATAACTTTTTCTGTGAGCCTATCTATGCCATCGGTTTATTCAACAGTTTACTTTCAGTTTATGTACTATGGGTCAATAAATTACATAAGACATGATAGCATGCAACCGGGAAGCTTTCTTATCTCACGTTTTTGTCGGGTTTATGGTTCAAGCAGCGCTTAATTACGCGAGCACCACTGCTGCTGTATTGAACTGGGCGCGAGGTGTTAGCGCGAAAAAATCTACCCGCCAGTCGGGCGGGTGGTTGTGATTATTTATCCGCCCGACTCAAATTTTACCCGCCATTGGTAGGCGGGCGGGTGGTAATTTCGAGCCCTGATATAATCTGATCAAACTGCAGGTGCGATGGCAAAGACAACTATAGCGAGAGACGGAAGAGCTTACACTCAGAAGATATCTGAGGATGCTGCCATTGAAGATAATACTAAACACAGTATTGAGAAACCCACTCAGTTCACCTGGAGGTTGAGGATCAAAGCCATACAGGTTTCAGATGAGGCCAACTACACATGCTATGTACAGGTCACTATACAGAATAAAGTGACTGCTAACAGAACAGTCCATGTTCTAGGTGGGTTATATATTTTTATGATGCCTGTACAGCCCCACTCATTTGCAAGTGTGAGGATTGTGTCAAGTAGTTGATGTCTCTTGATGGGCACTGTGCTAACTGCTGACTCAATCTCTTTCATATTGTGCTGATAACCTTGGATGTTTGAATCAATATGAAGTGGCATTTCATTTTTCCATGATAAAACCACCAGATATCAAAGCAAAATCTTCATCATGTTTGACTGATTAAAAACTCAAACATACGTTATGCACTGTCGATTGGAGCATTAAATGTCTGCCTCACTGTATCACCTTTGCCACGTGGGGGCTGGGGGTGGACAGACAGGCTGGAAATCCGGGCTAAAATCCTGCATGGAATTCTGTGCAAATCCACATTTGAAAATCCATATTATGGAAGAAATGACCCCACGTTTTTTCATGTACCTTATGATGTTCTTTGGTTTGTGGTTCAGTTGCTCCAACACTGAACTTGGGGCAGACCAGCCCAGATGTGACAGTGGATGAGGATGCTAATGAAGAACTAAAGTGTAATGCATCTGGTCGCCCTACACCCTCCATAGAATGGACTCGATTAGGAGGAGCACTCCTACCGATTGGCAAAGAGAAACACCAGGTATGTATGACGCCCTAAGACTTGCCTTTTGTGTGAGTGCTGCACAATCAACTTATGTTGGATCAGTATTAAACTCATGGGAACTTTGACCAAGATTCTATTGTTTTATTCTCCACTGATGACATTTGCTGTTTTATCAAGGAAAGCAGTTATAGATATTTTATTTCCCCAGAAAAATGTTGTTTTAAATTAAATAATTGTTAGTATTCATTGTGGTCTGTTTAGGGGGCTATTTTATCTTTGGAAGATATCAAAGCAGAAGATCGTGGTAAATATCGCTGCGTTGTACAGAACAGAATGGGCAAAGTCACAAGGGATATTACTCTTTCTGTGAGATGTGAGTAGCATTAGAGTACTACCTATATCAGTAGATTGTCTACTATGAAATTTCTTGAATTATCAAGGAACATTGTTTTATCAAGAGGGTCTTTCAGCAGTCAGATAATCTATTAATTGATTATGTAATTGCAAAAAAGTATCCAAGTATAAATAATTCTGAATATGAGGATGCATTGTTTAAAAATCCACCACATTGTTACATTTAACCTTGTGGGATGTGTCCATTTTTTTATTATTCTTTGTGTGGATATAATTCTGGATATTCCACATGCAGCATATCAATTTATGTTACTGTTGGATTTTCAGTCAAACCAATCATCACAACTAGATCTAAAGTTGTGAGACAAAAACGAGGCTGTCAAATTGAATTGCAGTGCTTGGCCTCTGCTAATCCATACCCCCAAGAAGAGGGTAAATCATGGATTATGGGGGCCACTGCTTACTCTCTCTCCACCGGCAGGTAAGCTTCTGATACAGATTATTTTATTTAAACCCATATATTGTCTGAAACTACTCTTAGTTATGAGAGTAATTTGGCAGAAATCAAAGTTTTTACTGGCCTGATATTGTGTCATACCATTTATGATTTTCCTTTATTATGCCACAGGTTTGAAATAAGGTCCATTCAAGGTGCCTTTAATCAGCTGACCTATGAGATGATAATCAGTAACTTACAGCCTGATGACTATGGCATTTATCAATGTCGGATCAAAAACTCATTAGGCTCATCAACAAGCACCATTTTACTGGAAGGTAAGACTGGATACTGAGACATACCTGGCTTAGTTTGTGTCAACAAATCCATGTCGTTACAGATTGGTGCCAAGTGGGTGATTACACTTGAAAGGCATTGTCTAAGCATCACAATCACCCTCATCATTATCCTTGTTTTCCTC
Organism: Urechis unicinctus; assembly: GCA_034190875.2. NCBI lineage: Eukaryota > Metazoa > Annelida > Polychaeta > Xenopneusta > Urechidae > Urechis > Urechis unicinctus. The sequence goes on along the minus strand of CM067352.1, from coordinate 39,416,181 downwards.
AGTGAAAACAGCAATGTTTCACCTGCTATCCATTTCATTGTTGTAAGGATATCTCTCTATGTCTGTATGCATTCGGCAATGCGCAGAGAATGGACCTGGATATTTCGAAAACCCTGCTGAATTCTATAGGAGCGAATGATATTCATCTTACAAAGTTCCTGTGTTTTGCATGTTTGCTTTCACTCCAAAATTCATTATTAACAACCCCTTGGTTGTGTTGCAGAGTCTGAAGAGGCACAGCTATCAGTGAAGTTTGGTCGAACCATTTGTGGTGGAGCTGAAGAAGTTATAGTTTCTCACTTGCTGATGAGTCTATCTGTGCTTGTTACATTATTGTTGTCACAAAAACATAATTTCTTCTGAATTTCATGGGGTCCAAGATAAATATCATTCCAACATAAAGCTCAACAAAATAGGTCTTGTTTTCCAATCGTTTCTTCTGAATTTCATGGGGTCCATGTATAGTGTCATTCCAACATAAATGCTCGAGATAATAGGTCTTGTTTACCAATGGTTGCTCATTATCGACCGATTTGTTTAGTTTATGCAATGCTTATGTATATACCTTACCTCAATACAATGTTGAATGCTTGTCATATCAGTTGTGATGTGGAATGTTTACCACGAAAAAAGCTGGAGAATTCTTTCCCTTTTTAACATTCACTGAATTCTATATGTATTATTGCCTTTCATTTAAGACTCATTGAAGGGATTGATCTGACTTGTAAATACTCTTTACTTTACAGACTATGTTTATATTTGTTTTATTGTGTAGTTTGATATAGATCTGAGCTGCACAACCCATCAGTCACTCTTTTACTTGTGAAATACATTCCTATCACAATGTCGGTGGTACCAGTACAATAATATAAGTTAAGCAATTTTGTAATGCTTGAAATGTCCTTCTATTTGCTGTATGTTTCTTGTCTGGATGACATCTTTAGTGTCAATAGATCTGAATTGCATGCTCAAATACATTCTCATGTAATTTTTGATTACTTTTGTTTTGAAACATGTATTTCCTGCACAATTCTATACCCCTTAAAATACTATTTCTGATTATGGATCAACAAGTTTTAATGATAATTCCATATTTTTACAATAAACAATTAATACTATCTTGTTTCAGCTTTCAAATTATTTACTGTATGTCCAATGGTAAATCACAAGTCAATGATGTAAACCACTTTAGTTATTTACTTTTAACCCAAAAAATAACTATGATATCTGGCTAAATTGGGCAATAAGTAATGTCAATTAAGACATGTTAAAGATAATACTTGGTGGGTAATATTTCCAGCTTATATTGATCATGAGCAAGCTGTGAGAGCACAATATTTCCAACTTATATGAATACAAACAATACAACCAGAAACCATATGCATAACAACATGCAAATAATGGATGAACACACAATTGTTGCAGGCTTCATTCATGGTTGTTGATTTTGAGCTGCAACTCAATACTGACTAATGACTGGGTGTTAAGATTTAATCATTTCAATTTCATCAAAATATTGAATGATTCTTCTATATAAGTCATATAAAAACACCCATTGAAACCAACTATTCAAATACTGCCATCAGCATCGTAATATGGATATCTGGTCAAATTATGATTCAGTTGGACAGTGTAAAATCTCTTTCAAACTGCACAATAATACCTCAGTTGAAACTACCAAGACATTGCACATTACACACCACAAAAAAAATTCCCCAAGGCAACATGGCAAGTCTAGATGCACTGTAATCAGTGAAAATGCTGTTTCAATAGGTTATTGATGTAACAAAAAATTACACCAATAATCCTGTTGTGAATAAGGGATCTATAGCTTCCACTGATGATAAGCAGATGAGCTATCTATCTTGAGGGTTTGAGCGACTTGGCAGGGAATCAGCATGGTCTGGTCTTCCTTGACCTTTTGCAGCAGAAGCTTCAAGAAGAATAAGAAAAATTGATGTCAGCATTCACAGTATCGTGAAAATAGTCTGTTGTTGAACAATCCTTGACATTATTTCATTCATTCACATTGACACATTAATAAACTGAGAACAAAATTATAGGCATCATTTAGTGGCTTTGTATTTATATGCAAACTGATCTTATCTTATATCCATTATAATTATAACCTAGCCCATATCTTTGTCACATAAATACAATAGAACCTCACTCACATGCTCTACTGGCTGTCCGGCTGCCAGGTGGAGGTGTCCATTCAATAAAACTGTTCCACCTTATCATATCGTGTTGTTTGTCTTTTACAGAGTCCAAACAATCTTGGACAAACTCAACAGGGTGCTCTGGACGGTGATGCAACAGTCCTGCTGTTAGGCTCTGTACAAAACGAGATCAACTGATGAAAACGATAAATGGAAATATTTATTTTATAAGCTGTCCAGTAGGTTATATATAATTGTGTAGACAACCACAGCCCTGCGCGGGCGCATCATTTCATCCAATCGATATATCATATTCATAGACGTTCTGATAAAGACATTTTTTTAGCATTAATCAAACACATGATGTATTCACACGAACTACGCAATTTAAGGACACAAATGGCAAAAAACGTTCACACTACCTCGAAAAGCTGTGGAACTTGTTTTGCGGACATGTAGTGAATAGCAGCCTCTCTTGAATCAACTGTCATGCCTTTTAAAACGTTTTCCATTGTTGTAACTTGTGGTAGATTGGTCGTCACTATGATTAAATTTGCATTTAAACCGATGGTAAGGTGACTTGGGAGATGTTAGAAGATAGAAAAACTATGTCGTATCCGTTTGATGATGAGATGTACCAATGTATTGATTACTACTGGAATTCATCAAAGTTTTCGCTAAGTTTGACACTTAACCCTACGCAGATGACGCCATATTGTTTACCTAATTGTCCGTGGTTACTGCTAAGGAGAGAACACAAGGCAATCCAACATCGCACCTAGCTGTTCCATATTAGGAAAATAGCGTTAAACATTATGATTCAATCCGTTATGCAGCGCCACAAGCAAGTCAAGATTGTAAGTTGTGCCAATTTTAAATGTGTGTGGCGAGCGTTCCATGTTGGATTGCCCCAATGAACATTCACAAGATCCCATGAAATACCATGTTCATGTTGAATTGCCCACTATAAGGAGCTTAACTAGCCAATAAAATATACTGTCCCTGTTGGACTGCCCACAATAAAGTTTTACATAAGCACTATAATACATGTCCATGTTGGGCTGCCCCCCTATAATAAGTTAAACGGGCAAATATAATATCATGTTCATGTTCGATTGCCCGTGCAAATAAGTTAAACTGGTCAATAAGAAACCATCCCTATGTTGGATCGCCCACTATCAGATGATAAAATGGCAAATAAGACGCCATGTCCATGTTGGATTGCCCACTATAAGGAGTTACACTGGACAGTAATATACCATGCCCATATGCATGTTGGATTGCCCACTATATGGTGTTACACCAGACCATAACATACCATGTCCATGTTGCATTGCCCACCATGAAGATTGACAAAAGCAGAAAAAATAAGGCATTGATCAATTGAATACTTTATTTCAGACGCGTCTGTAAATATACACATACATACAATGGTCCATACGTATGATTTAACATAAAACCACATAAATACCTTGGATTGCCTTCTATAACAAGTAAAACTAGCCAATCTATGCTTGATTGTCCACAATGAAGATTTAAAAAAGCCCCTGATATTACATGTACATGTTAGATTGCCAACAATGACGATTAACAAATGCACTGAATATAACATGTCTATGTAGGATTGCCCACGGTATATAATACAAGCCAATATAATATATATATGCCAACTACATGTGTTTGGATTGCCAACTACATGATGTTTAACTGGCCAATAATATGCCATGTCCATGTTGGATTGCCCATTATGAGGAGCAGCACAAGCCAATAATATACCATGTCCATGTTGGATTGCCCGCTACCAGATGACTGAATGGTCAATAAGATGCCATGTCCATGTTGGATTGCCCACTATAAGGAGCAGCACAAGCCAATAATATACCATGTCCATGTTGGATTGCCCACTATGAGGAGCTGCGCAAGCCAATAATATACCATGTCCATGTTGGATTGCCCACAATAAGCCATGTCCATGTTGGATTGCCCACTATAAGATGACACAATGGCCCATAAGATGCCATGTCCATGTTGGATTGCCCACTATGAGGAGCTGCACAAGCCAATAATATACCAAGTCCATGTTGGATTGCCCACAATAAGTCATGTCCATGATGGATTGCCCGCTACCAGATGACTGAATGGCCAATAATATGCCATGTCCATGTTGGATTGCCCACTATAAGATGACACAATGGCCCATAAGATGCCATGTCCATGTTGGATTGCCCACTATGAGGAGCTGCGCAAGCCAATAATATACCAAGTCCATGTTGGATTGCCCGCTACCAGATGTTCGGTTCAGATTAGAGTCATTCAATGTACTGTTGACCTAATCAATTCATCATATACATTAATTTAAAACTCATCCCTTTCATAACAGCTACTTGGCAATTGACATTGGTGTCCATAAAATATAATTGTAACTAGCAGTGTTTCAGGAGTGTGTTGATGGAAATATTTAAGTGAATTAGCTGTTATAAATGAGTCAAACCTTAGGTTTTCGTTTCCTGGAGTCCCCACAAGCTTCAGGGGAGCCATCGTTGATCGGTTGATTGGCTGTTGTTTCAACCCTCGCCACAGGACTGTGGGTATTGCTTAGACAACACATGACACACAGAAAACTTCAACTGCAAGTTAACCCACATCATACTAAGTTTGTCTATTTCCTTGTTATTTCATTTACATAAGACTGACAATCGGGAGAGATAACATGTAGAAGATGGAATAGTTCCAGTTGCCCTGACTCAGTGCATGACCACATACCACTATTGGTCTGGCCACTGCACCTATTGCTTTTGTTGTATTTCCCCATCTCCTCTATGTAGAAGTTCAATGGAACACATGTACAGATTGTTGGATTTTTTTGGTATTTAATATTACCACAAGGATTTTACTACCTTCACAGTTGTAGTCAATAAAAAAACTGGTATTTATACATCTAACACTAAGGTATAATGGTTACCTTCCGTACGGATAACCATGTGACAAGACCAAGCACATCCATTGTCTGATCTTATTCATTTCATGCTGAAACAGATGGAAAACATGTAGATACAAATGATCCAGTCTGGGGGAATTCACATGGATTGTTGTGAGATATAAGGTGATCTGTTTAGTATGCTTACCACAGTGAAGTCAAATGTGCTGCTGGTCACCATGCAAAAGCCATACATAGCCACAAATACTCCACAGTCTGCCCCAAACATTTGCTTTGGTATATCCTGTGCCATAAAATTATTTGTTTAAGTACCACACATGACAATTCACTGTATGCCAATATGCTTGTCCAACATTTAGGCACGGATACTTTACCATGAAATCACTGGTTACGTTAAGTGACCACCTCCTACTCGCATCAATGTTGATTGCCAAGTCCCTGGGAAACCATATCATAAGTTGGCAATACAATTTTTTCTCTCACTTAAATGTTATTAATAGGGATCATAGCGAAAGTCTTTTGTCACTTTAACATCATTGTGTTTAATGAAAGGAAATTGTTGTGAATCAATCTAAGTTTGAGGGAAGTTTTAACTTTAACTCGGTCAGGATGACAGGAGCACAAGCGACGAGGGGGAAAGCGCCAATTGGAGAACATGTTCCTTTAGCATATTTCTCTTACCTCAGCACACTACTCTTCCTGGCAGTTTCCTGTGCATGACCCTCTGTGTTATCCATGGAATCTAGGTATATTAATTTCCCAGACTGAGGCTGAACAATCTGGACAAACACAAATAGTGGGGTAATCACAATTTATATAGGAACAGAAGAAGGGAGATATTAATAAACCAATCCTAGTATATTTATGGTAAAAAAATACATTACGCCCCAACTTGGGGTTTTCAAGCAAAATCTAGAGCCACTTACACCCAGAGTGAAGTGGGACATCCCTTCGATGAAGAAGGGTAGCAGGATATGGTGGTAGCTGGCAGCATCAACCTCAAGAGTCAAATTGGGAAATCACATGTCAAAGTTGTATAATATTATAAATCATACATAGTCAGTATACTGGTGCTTAACCACTTTAATTTACATGTACACCAACACATACCGGCAATCGGATGATGGAGGGGTCATGTTCGGCTGCCAGGAGGACTGTCGTTTCAATGACAACTACTTTTATATCCTTAACAAAACCAATCATAGTCAAATATATCATGTAAAAAGTTGTGCATTGAGCATCATTCGGGAATGTGTAATTTTTATCAAACCTTCTCAGCAACAAGATTGGCAGCCACTTGCAGAAAGGCACAGACTACCTGAAAAGAAAGAAATATGCACCCCCTGAGAAATATATAGATACATGTTTGACATCGAATACTCACTCTGTGATGGTGAAGATGAGATAAAACATCTTAATCTGTTTTAAACCATAAGATAAAGACTGATTTCAACAAAGCTGGATAAATGTTGCCTTAACCAATGCACCAACAAGAAGAGAGTGAGTTACTCTATCTTTGGAAAAATATATAAAAAATTTTATTAGAAGCTACCTCATAAACAAGGAAAGATATGGTAATACTGTACTTACTGTAGAATCAATGTATTGCCCTTCTTTGAGTGTCTTCAAATCAGCCCCTGTTACTTGTTTGCGACACCTCAATTACAACCTTGCTGTTATGGTTGTCTGCTGCAGTTAGATGTTCAACCAGCTGTTGGGGTTTGAGAAAATTGCACAATTAGTCCAGCAGTTACATGATTAACAACATTAACGACAACTGAAGAGAGGAATTGTACACACTTGCTCTTCCTGTGCTTGAGTAAATAGCTTCTGCCACAATCTATAAGGTGGAGCACTGTCTTTGAGCTCAACAAACAAATCATTGCCATGGTCTGGAACATAAGGGATAGAGTAATAAGATTGAAAGAAATGTCTTGCTTGTTTACTTTATTCTTTCAGGAAAAAGCACGAGAGTAAGTGTACAAAATTGGCAGCTTTCTGAATCAGATCATTTATATGAGCATGGCATTCCCCGGATGAGGACAACCCGACTTGCTTATGGTTACATACCTCTGCAAGTAATATACATAACTTAAGCAGTGAAGTGATTGGTACATCCATAATTTACACGATCAAATCGTCGTAATGTAGTAAGAGCTATACAAACACTGTGATGAAACATTGTCACTGTCAGAAACAGCAGAACAAGTGTGCAGCTCTACACAACTGCTGTCGCGGCTGGAACCTTGACATACTGTCAATCAGAAAGACAGCACTGTACAAATCGTCAACCATGTTCCAATTGCCTGACAACTAAAGTAAGAGCTATACGAACACTGCGATGGAACATTATCACTGTCAGAATCGACAGAGCAGGTGGGTGGCTCAACACAGCTGTTGTCACGGCTGGAACCTTGAGGTACTGCACAAGCTGTCAATCAGAAATACACCATTGTAAAATGAGCTATCAACTACAAAATAACTGGCTAAGGATAAGCAATAGTACTCTACAATACCGTTGAGCTTCTTCTTGCTTCTCCTCAGTGGATGGGTCCGGAGTCCTAAATGACAGGATTATATATGTACATAAATATATATATATATATATAGATATATATATATATATGCTTATATATATATATATATATATATGTATGTATATAAATATGCCTATATATATTTATCTATGCATAGGTATATACATATTAATATATATATGTTTATAAAGACGGAGATAACGAATAAACATAGTTTTAAACAATGTGCAGGATGTAACTGCTGCATAGATATAATTATATTTTATTCATTGATCAAAACTTAATGGCATAATGGGAAAACTCATACTTTTGTGATGGAAGGTTTTTTTCTTCCGGCTTGGGAGGTTGTGCAGCCGCAACCCACCAGTGTGTGGAAGGTGAGCCTGCAGTTTGGTCAGAAGAGTCTGACTTTCTGCAACCACTCCATCTAAGATGGCCCGCTTTTCCCAAAAATCCATACTACAGTTTTCCAGAGCAAAAGTAGCATTGAATGCTTCCTTTAGAAGCTCTCTTGCCTTCCTGGCGGAGGATTTGAGCCCTGATTGAGGTGGCATAGTGAGGCCATTTTTAGGGGTTTCAAGTCCAGGAGACTGGGGTGCAGTGTTAGAACATGCCTCTGCAGGAGACTGAGGTGCAGTGTTAGAACATGCCTCTGCAGGAAACTGAGGTGCCGTGTTAGAACATGCCTCTGCAGGAGACTGAGGTGCAGCAGGAGAAAGCGGTGACTGCGAGTTTAAGCTGCTCGGTGTCCCACTGGATCGGGTCGGCGGTGGAGACGAATACTCAGTTGATGTACTCATGCTCCCAGGACTGCTGCTCATTTCTGATTGTCCAAGCTCCACATGCAAGTTAAATAAGGCGCTATCTCTGTACCTATATGGAAATTCTTCCCACTTGAAGAGACTGGAAAGCACCAAGCTCCACATGTGCTTACAAGGAAGATGGTGGTTGGCCCAATCCGCACACGAACATGAGGGTTTGCTCATATCTAGTTCATACACATCCCTTCCTTGTTCTGACTGAACATGAAACAGCTTATCCCCGATCTGTTCGATCAACCACGGGTTTGCAGGAGGCCTCATTCGCCGTAAAGCATGTTGAACAAAGGCCCGGGGTTTGTCATGAAGGAACTCAGGCACCCAAGAGCTGTACCTTCTGCTTTGAGAGGACGCCTTTATATTGTTTGCCTCATACCTACCAATTCAGAAAAGCAAAATACGTTGTAAACACTATCAAGGGAAACAATCCAATAAATGATAACCTCTAAGTGCTGCAATAGTTCTAAGAACTTGACTGTTACATTGAGTTACATAGATAACCTTCATATGCACACCTCCTCTGACAATCTGGTAGAAATTTATCAACCACTGTCTGCACTAGTCCAACCAGAGAGCTGTCAGAGTTTTTGAAAAGGAAATTCCATTTCAAGTCACGGTGCTGGTGCTCTATCCCATTGGTGGTATTGATAAGACTTATGAGGTCTTTGCGAAAAGCTTTCACCCATCTCTGTAGGACACCATGATGCACTGAGGAATACCTTCACAAAGCCTCATACAAACAGTGAATGTCAAGAGATTTTCTCTCTAATTTACTATTTCCCTATTTCTAGTCTAGTTAAGAAAATGTGGCTGGTTTCAATAATTCATTCAATAAATGATGCTTATCCTCTCATGCTAAAGTGCCAAGTATAACCCACCTCATGACATGAAATCCATTTTGTTTGGATCCAATTCTGGAATTTAGGATTGGCCCATGCTTGGCTCTGCTGTAGATTGCAAAGGGCAACTGAAAATTCCTCCTCATTTAATGCATTGGCCATTCCGCGCAACCTTTAATTCACACGCAATTTGTTAAGGTGATGAAACATAATAAATTATATATGCTACTTGAATGCAGCTTGGTGGATTATTGAACAACTAGCTTTTTCATTAATAAAAAAATTAGTCACGGCCAAAACACAAATCAGATACTAACAATGGTTTCACATCTTCTTTGATTGCACGAAGACCGTTATCATCCCGGCTTAGCCACCTCTCCCAGGCTTGCTCACGGTGAAAATCGCAGAGAAGTACACTACACTCTGTACACAAAAACAAGTTCCTGTCCAACACAAGAAAGTTAAAACCTCTTCATAAGGACAAATTCTTCCAAGAAATCAGAATCAATTGGGAAATTTGTTACCAGGAGTAATAGGGATGGACACATTTCCATCTAACTGAGGAATAGCTTCCTCATAAACATTTACAATTGTTGGGGATATTGTTATTCTCAGTACCGTATGTGTTGGTAACCACCAGATGTCCTAAGATGCTGTTCAGATATATGTTGGTTCCATCTCCACAGCCCAAACTCACCTAAATACCAGGTAACATGCACTACATTACTGTAACAGAGAATGCACTACATTACTGTAACAGAGAATGTGTTGCTAAAAAGAAACCCGCTACAAGTACAGAAAATAAATCATGCTCAAATCATTTATAGTAGCTCAATGCTCAAGAATCTATGATACAGGAAGAACTCCTGGGATGACAACTTATATTCCAGATGATCCAGATACTTGGCTTGGAGCTTGTGATGTTAAGTGATTGGATAGGAGTTGCCAGCATGCAATTACTGCTATTCATCTCATGTTTCCCATGCACAATCTAATTACCTCCTGGAAGAGAACATATTACAAGATAACGGTAAGTGCATTAAGGATTATAATCCTGGTGAAGATATTTTGTATTGATAAAATTCAGGTAATCATGGATTGAGTTTGAAACTATCTATGCAGAACACACCTTGGTCATAGATCCCTCTCCAATGACTAATTCACATAAGAGGAACATGCATATAAGAGGCCTTGGCATTGTTATGTTTGGAGATCCTGTTTGTCAAAAGAGTCCATTAAAGGATTTTCTTTAGTTCCACTCAACAAGAAGTCCTTACCCACCTGGCCAACCTTTCATGGTTCTGAAAGATCACCCGCTCACATATCAAACAATAATCAACACATTTCAGATTATCTTAATGGGTGTTAAGTCAAAAAGTTAAGAATCTGACTAATTGGATTTACATTATGATAATGAATAACAACCACAACTATATAAGGAGGTGAACAAGGCTCATTCACTGCCTGCTTCATCTTGGTCAGTTACACACTGTCTACTCATGGACCATCAATACATCAGTTTACATATGTATGAATAATTATATGATGGTTCTCTTAAGTTGTCACATCCATTGTCAGGTTCTGCTGCAAAGTGGAAAGAGCCATTAGAGGAAGATGGGTTCAAGATATTCAGCAGGCAATCTGCATACTTCTACTAAGTGCGGAACTATTTTGTTAAACTATAGCTACCAAACACCATGCCTTTAATTCCTAGCATATGATGGATATTTGCTTGCCACTGATTTTACCTGGAAATGCATTCTCCAGAGCGACAATTTCCCGTTCATCGAAATCGGTCATGAAGTGCCTAGGCTGCCATGATGGGTTCCATGAGGCCAAAATGCTGATGGCCTCCTGTATGGCACTTGTGGTCTCCCTCTCCACCACAAACATCGCGACATTGGTGTAACCAAAGTTAGTATTAACACACACAAAAAAACATGGCATATCATATTTTGTTGTGTTGTATGTTGCGTCGAGGAGACAGATTTCCTGCCCGTAGCGGTGGAGCATGTCACGCTGCCATTGGTTCTGGTGCACCCATAGGAAGTCTCTGGTGTTGCCAGATGTTTCACAGCTGCAGAGCATACAGAAACACTCCCAAGGGTTAGTAGGGCAAGACAAGAGTTCATTCAAAGATAGTGAGGTCAGGAAAATTACACCAACAGGCAAGGAATACCTTCTCTGAATACATTTTAAACAGGAGGCATGGAGTTCATATTATCACTAACATAAAATAGGCACCTTTGTCTTATGCCTACATCAAAAGAATGGGAAACCCGTCAGTTATTTACACAATCTTTGATAGTACCTTTTCTTCCTCAGAAATACACTGTCTTTCCGCCCGCTAAGCTGCCACTCAGTCACCAGAGACTCGAGATTGTTCTGGTCATCACATGAAAATCTGTACGTATCATAAAAGCCAGGCATTATTCAAACAACATATAAAGCATGGATTCCATAACTAATCATGGTGGGTTATCCACCTTGAAAGTAGTATTTTTCAACCAGAATAGCTTCCATGATATATGATTGGCTGTTGTGGACAATCCAACATGGACATGGTATATTACTGGCTAGTGTACCTCCATACAGTGGGCAAATCAACACGGACATGGTCTGTTGTGGGGAATCCAACTTTGACATGGTACATAATGGGCAATCCAACATATGGGATCATATTGGCTAGTGTAACTCCTTTCAGTGAGCAATCTGACATGGACAAGGTCTATAATGGGCAATCCAACATGGACAGGGTCTTTTGTGGGCAATCTAACATGGACATGGTATATTATTGGCTAGTGTATCTCCTCGCAGTGAGCAATCCAAAATGGACATGGTCTGCTGTGGGCAATCCAACATGGACAGGGTCTGTTGTGGGCAATCCAACATGGACATGGTATATCATTGGCCAGTGTACCTCCTCACAATGGGCAATCCAACATGGACATGGTCTGTTGTGGGTAATAAAAATTAGACATGGTACATTGTGGACAATCCAACTTGGGTATGGGATCATACTGGCTTGTGAAACTCCTTACAGTGGACAATCTGACATGGACAAGGTCTGTAATGGGCAATCCAACAGAGATAGCTAGCAAATGTCAAGACATTTTTGGTGGCACCATATGCTAATGCAGGTTGCATGGAAGGGTGGTCTATGCACATGGATTGGGGTGGGACTTACATCAAGTTCAGTATAATGCAATAACTGTTCTGTTTTTTTCCCCACCCAAAGCGATTCTACTAGATTTTATGACAGAGAAATGAGGTGCTGAATAACAAAAACATCTATGGCTAGGGCATTATCATTAGATCTGCTGTGAATCATTTCAAGTAATTGATGCTTACCTTGATTTGTCCTGCTGAACCCTTATCATGTTGGAGAGATCTTTGTTACTGGGGAAAAAGCGCCTGGAAGAGGCTGGAGATTCTCCCAGCTCCCTTGTCACAAACAAACTTCAGGTGCCGTTTCATCTCGCTTACATTCCCAACACCTTCAGCGACCAGAGACCGCACCTTTTCTCTCACCCTGCTGTCAATTGGTAATGTGACAGATGCCGCCTACACAATAGCCATGTAGGTAGTAAAGGTTAACTCATGAATGACACTAAAAGGAGTGTTTCATTAATTGTTAAATAGGACGGAGGAAGATGTAACAACCTTACTTACTGAACCAGAAACATGGCCACAGTGCAGCTCAGGTGAGGGCAAGGTAAAAAAAACCTTCCTTTGCAGAGCAGATGCTGAGAATTCAGGTTGACAAATGACTTGGCTTATCTTCTGCCTCACCTCCATCAGTGCCTTCTTAGACCTATCAGTTATCTAAATAAACATAATGAGCGTAACTTGCCTGACCAATTACACCTATGCACAACTGCATCAGCATGATCAAATAAACCAATACTTGCTTATGTAGGTTGTCAAAAACTAAGATAGCCCATTCACACATATCTTTGACAATTTTCTAATATGAATCGTGTGTGTCCAGATAAGAGTTGGATGTAACACTACCATATAAGCCCATACATTCACTGAGAATTACAACAAGAAAAAGCCTGTACTGTCTAACCTTAATCTGGGTCATCAATAAGACCTCTTTCACTCTAATTGATGCTTGACACCCCAGCTTCTTTGTGTCTTGGATAATGCAACGCTTCTTTTTGTAGGAGTGGTCTCCCCTGAGCTAAAAATGTAGGTTTTAATAGAAATAATAATTTGAACGTATCACTTAATAAGGATCAATTTGTATAGTGGGAACGGCAAAATAGAATAGAGGAGATACCATATCAACAGCATACTAAGAATACTACTAAGGAAATTTCAGGTCTCCACAGTGAATTAAGCAATGGGTATTAAAACGAGGCAGAACTGAAAAGGGTAATTAACCTCACCTTAGTCCTCCGATTTTTCCTTTTCTCGTGGCGATCAGGACCCTGGTGGCAATCGTACACCCTTTTTCCAACAATGAAAAAAGGGCAGTCAACATCAATTGAGGGCCCTTTGCTGTTGGACCGGTGCTGGTCAATGACCAACCACCTCTTTGCCTTGGACAGCAACTCTTCATCTGCAAATAGAAACTTGTTTGATATATTGGTCACCAAATAATTAATTTATCTGCACGTGGAAGCAATACGTAGTAAGACACAGACATGTCTCATGTCAAATTGATTACCTTTCCTCAGGACAGCAGTACCTTTCGATGAAACGAAGTATGAATTGGTTTTACATTCGAAGTCACGTTTCTTCTCCAGGAATTCTTCGATAGACGACACAACTTGCATCTGACAGTTAACAGGTTAACATGCCTAATAGTACTCGATGGTGCAATATCGCGTATATGATTATATGTATACATTAAGTCTATAGTCTAGTGCGGGAAACTCAGCAAAACCATTATCAGATCGATCAGATTACCAGGACTGCAGGAGGCCAAGTGAATTTCGATCACAGCTACGGTCTTTCATTTTAACCTGATACCCTTATTCGAAAGAGTTAACTTGTCGATTGGTAATTACATACTTACATTGTTCGAATCCAAAGGTAGAAGGTAGACCAAAATACAAACAGAAAACAGAGAGATAATACAAAAACAAAGTGAATCAGTCACTAAAGCTGGAAGGCTTCTGTTTATCACCGCTGGCGGGAGAATTAACCGGAAACATAGTCTAAGAGGTAACCACTGAGGAATCATAACGTCTTTTAGCGAATTTACTAATAAGGCATAACATCAGTAAGTTGGATTGCCTTTTGCCTTCTCCTTACTGCTAAAGGCTTCGGCAAAGTTCGTGTCATTCCGTATTAACATTAACGCGCCACCTTGCGAGAAAAAGGAAATGAATTTTGCAATCGAATTTTGAGAAGAAGGGAGCGACGTTTGGACGTTTATTTTGAATTGTTGCCCCAAACGGGCTTGCATTTACTCCTCTTGTGAAGTCAGTGTTATAAAGGTAATATTTTTACGAAGTTTGTTAAACACCATTTAGCATTCATTACTCCAATATTAAATTGAGCCGAGTTTACCAATCACGAAGGGTATTAATTTTAGAATTGGTGCCGAATTTCAGACGCAATTAAAATTGTTTAAGAATTAAGAACATTTCCTCCCTGTGCATCAGCATGTTAATCATGTGATGAACAGTTTGAAACATTCAATACCTTAAGTTGTAAGCAATTTCAACAAACCTGTCTGACAAAATCAATCAAAATAGCTCATAGTCATTTCTGGACCAACAATACTCCAATTGCCTCAGTTCTCGGCTACTCTGGTATCATGGCTTTGTTCCCATAATGTGCGTCGGGGAATAAACAAAATTATTTCAGATGGGAGTAGCTGGAGATCAAAGGAAACGCTGTGGGTTTCACACATTGCATGTGATGCTCCCATCCATGATTTGAGCAGCTTATGAGTTCGTTTTGAGGTAACACACCACGATAAGGACACTGAGGTGCATAAAATCCAGGATATCACGGAGCTACTGCACTTGTCTCAACTCAAGTGATGTCTATGTGGCAGTATTTCATGGTGTCCAAGCAGCGTAATGAGGAGAGAAAAGATTATGAGAAGGAGAGAAATTTACGCAGATTTAACGACATGAATGCACGATTATGAGGGGAAACATTGAGATTGGCTGGTGTACGACAACAGCAAAAACCGTGTGCAGTGCATTCTGGCAGTACTGCACTAAACACTAAAGACGCGTTAAGGAATGGGTAATTTGTGAAAAGTACAGCCGTGTCCAGAGTTGAAAGCATACATGATCACTGACTGCATCTGAGCCCCAGAGAATAGCTAAGGACATCAGTTTTGAAGGATAGTGGAGTCGAGGTGGAGAAAATCTAGGATGAATGGATTGATTTGGTCAAGTGCCTGGCAGGAGAAATTGTCAACTTTCACATGGATTCAGATTTACAGAGATTACGGAGAGGAGTTTAACAGCATTCTACAGATGATCGATTTGCTGTCAACCATCCCAGCATCCACTGCTGAGTGCAAAAGAGGGTTCAGTGAAATGGGGCAGATCAAGAGTGACTGGAGATTGACACTTCAACACTGAATGATCTCATGGCTGTCAATCTGTTGTCGAATGGCTGTGGCTGCCACCACCCTACCACAGTAGTGGAATATTGGATTGGTTGAGGCGTCAGCCAGAGGCGACCGTCGTTCATGGATTGCAAGAATGACTGATGAACTAGAAAATTTGTTGTGTGTAGGGAATGATCGATGAACTGAAAGGAATGGAATAAATGTAAACAATATTGTCTGACTTTGTAGTGTGTGTGATTTGGTATATTGTATGAATGAATAATATATGTTGTAAATACTTTGATTGGTGAGTAATGCATTGTTTTGTGTGCTTGATTATGTTCATAGGCATATTCCTATGCTTTTTATTGTAGCCGTCCAGGATGGCGCCAAACAATCCCTTGAATTGCTATGGCAACGAAAAGACCATGAATCTAAACCACATGATCCTCACCAATATTCAAGCATCTCCCTACTTCAAAGTGAACCTCTATGAGCTGAAAACCTACCATGAGGTTATTGATGAGATATACTACAAGGTACGTGACAGAGGTAATGTAAAACTGACTCTACCTATCATTCTGCGTGATAAACTTAGATCCAATGCATATAGAGAAAATGATATCAGTTACTTTCCTTGCAATAATGAAAAAAGTTTTCATTTAAGGTTACTCTATGGAGTAAATCATCCATTGTGTTAAGATATAAGATGATTCAGATTTTAGCTGAATGTTGTGTTAATATGTAAATATAGTTCAAATAAGAACAGTTATAATTATTTGATTACGAACGTTGATCATTACAGGTTGACCATCTAGAACCATGAAAAGGGCAGCAGGAAAACCGCTGGACAAACAGGCATGTGTGGAGGGGTAAGTTTGACATACAGGATTTTAGAAAAAATAACCGACCCCTCATTAATGGTTTCATTATTTTGATTCAGTAACAACTTCAAAAACTCTACATGCTTTTTTGTACCCTTAGAATCCCTTGGAGTACATGCACAGTTGGTCGTAGGTCATTTGACTGTTCCAGCCTTGATCATGTGGTGTTTTGTTGTAGGTACGAGGAGTTGGGGCTGGAGGCATTGTATCCAGTGCTTACTGTCTGCTATACAAACTCTACACCCTCAAGTTGACTCACAAACAAGTGATGGGTCTACTCAACCATGCTGACTCCCCTTATATCAGAGGCCTAGGATTCATGTTTATAAGGTCAGTGCTTTTAAGGACAATGCTTTTAACGAGGAATATGACTTGCCCTGCATTGTACTAAACTATGGTAACCGATCCATCGTTGGTTTGACTACAGATACACACAACCTCCTGCAGACCTCTGGGACTGGTACGAAGATTACCTCTATGATGAAGAGGTAAGTAAGCCACACCCCTTTGCCATCAGATAAATGTCTGCTACTGCGATATTCTGAATCTATTTAAGCTGCTGAAGATTTCAATTCAGTTGATATAGCATCTCCATGTTGAAGTGTCGTATTTTGACATTTGGGGCAAGATAAGCTCCTGCTCTTACGTATTGAATACAGTGAGTATTCTGGTGTTTTGATTGTCATTATTAAGATATATGTTAACATGTAATTAGGCTTGCTAAAAATATCATAAACAATGAATATATAAAAATATGAAATATTCCTGAGATGTAGCTGAACTGATTCATGATTTAAAGTTAAACTCATGTCAAACCAACTGTAACACCATCTAAGAAATAGACAAAATGTATTTCTCATGTTGGCTTCATGCCGCCCATCAAAACATACATCCTAGTTGAGTTGGCATGAGTAAATTGCTATGATGGTCGAGCAGGAAGATTGTAGATGACTGTGATGTTGTGTAACTTCAGGGTCTTGCTCTAGACAAAAGCCTCATGGTGGAAGCTGGCTGTTGCTTGGTGCTGACTCCCGCCCCCCGTACGCCGGAAGCGAGCATCCTCTCTTGAGAGGGTATAACTGCACTTTAAGAAGTGCTTGCCATACGGCAGCCTTCTTGTGTTGTTGTTTGCTATATCTCACTCACTCGTTGATAATGTCAGCCAATGTGTTTCATATTTCGTAAGATGTTACAGCTGCCCTTTGTGCATGCTTCTCTTTGCTGTGGGTTGAATAGTGAAAGAGTTGGATTGCTGTCCCATAAATAGTGTCAATTGTTATTTTGCCGTGACCTGCTCTACATTTCTTATGGGGGGAAACCCCTCCCTATTGTCGTTTAAGTGCCATGATTCAATTGTAATTTCCTTTCCTGTCCTAATAAGGTGCAAAGAGCCTTCGTTTATCCCACTGGAAGAACTCGTTGCTTCTTCAAATGAAATATGTATTTGGTTTTAAATCCCCATGTCCCTTTCAAGTTGCTATTGCAAGGCTAGGTTTCAATTTGATTGAAGTTAGGAGAAGCTACCAGAAATAAACAATTTTGGGATAGGAAATGGATTTTTATTTGTTTCTCGCAGGAATGGGGATATCTGACTTTGGCATTGGTGGGGGTGTATTAATTAGTGCATAGGCCCGATATGTATGAAGAAATAAAGCCCTGTTTAATTGCTAATGCTTACATTTCAGGAGGATTGACTAGAGCAAAGCCCAGCTTATGTTTACTTGATTATATAACCATGATAAAACCAGCATACATTCAACCATACTTAAGTACCCTGTGTGCTTTGTGTGTAGGAGCTGGATGTAAGGGCTGGTGGAGGCCAGACAATGACTATTGGGGAGATGGTCCGGCTCTTTCTCACCAAGTTAGAGTGGTACTCGACCCTGTTTCCACGCATACCAGTGCCTATTCAGAAACAGATTGATGTGAAATTCAAGGTAATTGGTTAAAGCATGCCTGCATGATATCCATATAATACTCACATATTCAATAGATTTGTGTGGGTATTTTTGTGGGGGTAGGGTGTGCTATTGTCTGTTCTGGGATACTTGAGTGAGTAGAAATTCCTGTTGATAAAGATTGTGATGGCCTGATAATTGTTGATGAGTCACTTTGCTACATCATATGGTGTGCTTGACGTCAAGATTCTTGTGTTTTGCTGCAGGCTCTCTATTCCGAGCGGGCAGAGGCACTCGCAGAAGAAGACCCAAGGAACAATGGGTACATTCCACCTGATGAAGGGCACCTTGAAAGAGAAAGGTGGGTGACTTACAGTGGTCTGCATTTCCCATCACATCCTTTGTAATCAGTCTAAAGAGCACCAGCTATTTCTCTGTTATTCCAGCCCTGTCATAGAGCGACCATCAAGGCCAAGTCCAGATATCCCGCGGCGTGATCACCATAGAAGCGAGCACCGAGACAAGCGATCCAGATCTCAGGAGAGGCGACAAAGGTCAAAGGACAGGAAAGAGAGGAGGCACAGGTCAGGGTCCAGAGATAGGAAACGAAGGTCCAGATCAAAAGATCATAAGCACAGGTCGAGGTCACGGGAAAGAAGGCAAAGGTCAAAGGAGAGGCGACATCGCTCAAGGTCACGAGACAAGAAACACAGGTCAAGGTCACGGGACAGGAAACATAGGTCAAGGTCAAGAGACAGGAAACATAGGTCAAGGTCACAGGACAGGAAACATAGGTCAAGATCAAGGGAACGTAAGCAACATGACCACCACAGTAGGAGAGAGTCTTCTTTTGAACGGGATCTCAAACGAGAGAAAGCTCGTGTTCATAAGCAGCGTAATGGAAAGTGATATGAATAGACTGGAATACATACCAAACAAATACTGAGGACAAATTGCAGCAGTTTTACCTTCTCCATGCTTATGTTAAAGTTTTTACCTATACAGATGTATAGCAGTTTTACTACAGATGGATTTTATATCCATCATTGTTCTAATCAAAGCTGCTGAAAACGTTTTCTTTGATCACAATCTTTGCAGAGAGAGAGTGATCAATGCAACAGTGATTGAAATGTTAGTTTTCATCACACTCGTGTTTTATCATATAAGGTGTGGTGTGGTCTTATTGAGATGTTTGAAGAGTTTTACTGTGTATCAAAGTAAGAGCCTCATTCACAGATCAATAAACAAGCACCATTGTACAACCATCTTGTAAATGTTTTCAAATAATCATATTTAAATTGAAAACCCCTGGTTGTGGCATATTCAGTTGATGGTCGTATTGTAATTCACTGAATAATGAACATCACTCATATGTTCAATGAATGGGTATCTTTATGAGTGTGTTGATTGTCGAGTCTCGGACATCGTAAATTTCCACTTTTGATTAGAGATCAGCATTTAACTTAGATAAACATTCAATGCCTTAGATGAATGTACTTCTTAGAGGATACAGCGATCATTGTTTTCATCCCATGATCAACAATTTTATCATTGAATTCTATAAGTGAATGTTTATTAAATTTGTCATAAGTCATGTGTTGGTGGTTGGCCTTCAACTTTATAGTTGGTGTGCTATGTTTATGCAAGTGTTGGATTAATAGTGGGTTACTGAAAAACAGTATTTAATCTGCTTCAATTGGAAACTTCTGTAAGCTGCTTGAAAGAAAATTCATTGCTTCATTCTGGTACAGAAGAGAACCAGAAAGAATAGGTGAGAATCATTTACTTGATTAGGGAAAAGGTACCCTGGTGGATATTAGGCAACATGATTAGGGAAAAGGTACCCTGGTGGATATAAGGCTACATGATTAGGGAAAAGGTACCCTGGTGGATATTAGGCTACTTGATTAGGGAAAAGGTACCCTGGTGGATATAAGGCTACATGATTAGGGAAAAGGTACCCTGGTGGATATAAGGCTACATGATTAGGGAAAAGGTACCCTGGTGGATATAAGGCTACATGATTAGGGAAAAGGTACCCTGGTAAGGGACATGATTAGGGGCTACCCATAAGGATGATTAGGGAAAAGGTACCCTGGTGGATATTAGGCTACATGATTAGGGAAAAGGTACCCTGGTGGATATTAGGCTACATGATTAGGGAAAAGGTACCCTGGTGGATATTAGGCTACATGATTAGGGAAAAGGTACCCTGGTGGACATTAGGCTACCCTGGTGGATATTAGGCTACTTGATTAGGGAAAGGTACCCTGGTGGATAGGCTACATGATTAGGGAAAAGGTACCCTAAGGCTACATGATTAGGGAAAAGGTACCCTGGTGGATATAAGGCTACATGATTAGGGAAAAGGTACCCTGGTGGATATTAGGCTACATGATTAGGGAAAAGGTACCCTGGTGGATATAAGGCAACATGATTAGGGAAAAGGTACCCTGGTGGATATTAGGCTACATGATTAGGGAAAAGGTACCCTGGTGGATATAATGCTATTTGATTAGGGAAAAGGTATACATATATATTCATACATACATAGATATACATATAGATAAAGATTAAAATTGGAGATATTGGTGTATCATAGTATCATGTGAACTTAACTCCACACAAAAAAAATATTCATATTTACAATTCTGTGATTCTGCTTTATCGATAATATAATCACGAGCTAACTTAGGAGTTGAAATTGAATGGTCATTCTAGAAGTAGTACGACGATGGTGCGTCAGGTTCGAAATCAATCCGCGGTAGAAAGGACAACAAAATCTCGAATGGAATAGTCAGAAATCTGTGAATAAATTATCTTTATTCTTCAACATACATATATGATAATTATGAATTTATAAGTAAATGATAGTAGGTAAAATCGTTAATTTATTGTCGGAAAACCGCCGTGTTTATTTAATCAATGGACGGATATACCTGTTGGTTGGTTGTGACCCGGTATAAACAATATGGAGACTTGAATTCGAACAGGTACCCGGAATATGTTGTAGACTGTTCCGATTTGGACTGATACATATTATAATATATTCGAACTATATTCAAAGTTTAAAAACCAGTGTGTTGTACTTTGTATCAAAAGATTGGGTTTTCTTTATCATGGATAACGCTGGGGATTGGGTACAGAGGGGTGGTGCCATGATGGATGGAAATGTGGAAGTTCCATCACAAGGCTGTGGCAAGTCTGAAAATCATCACCGCGGTGCAACCCGCCGAAAATCACACGGCAACAAGAGTAGTGTTGACTGTGGTAATTACTACAGATCTAGAGCGAGACCTTTAAAGCCTCACGAGGTAAGATAATAGTTTTCTTCAGTTTAAACTACACAACGCAACAACGTACACTGTTTATCTTTTTTGAACCAAGTTTGAAGCATGTGTTCAACAAGGTAGTTCTCGATCCGACTGTTAGTCTATTGGACCAGCAGCGTTTTCTGAAATAACATCTGAGGAGTTCATACACAGTACGGATGAAGTGGCTAGTTAGAATCTGGCATGAGTGAGAATTGCACTGTATAAGCGAGCAGTCAGAAGCAATACTTGAAAAACCAATTGTGCTGTCGACCTGGCATTTATCGTTTTGTGAAAAATGTAGGCTATATATTGCTGGCCTAGACTGCAAGAAACTTATACTAAGTCATAGAAAGGTTTATACTAATCAAACTCTTTGTAACTTAAATATAGTTGGGGGAGTTGTTGCATATCAATTAACCAGGTCTCTCTCCAGAGCACACATTTTGCAAGTACTGTGAATCCATTCTGTAATGCACAGCACTTAGGCCTGCAGGGAAATATCATTTCATTATTAACGTCTATGTAGACACCCTGTAGGCCTATCAAAGCACTGTATGTGTAATAAGAGAGTCATTGTGAAGCAACACAATTTGGCAACAGTACTGCATGGACTTGATTCAATAGAGGAATCTCAATGTTTGATAGACCAGTAAGCCGAGCTTAAAAGACTCACTCACTCATGGTTAGTTCATAGCCCTTCCTGGTGAAGCGCAGGACCAATGACTATATGACCATTAGGGTCACCATGTTTGAGTCGAGGATGGGGATGAGAGATGAGAGACAATTATTCGTAGGTCGCCGACGTTATTGTAGGTATCTGAGGGTTGATGTCCTGATAGATAATACCCGAGACTTTACATGAAGTTCTATTGTGCTTTATTTTGTCTCTGCTGACTGACCCGCTCTTTCTTGTAATTTTATCTGCGTGTCTCTGTCTTTGTCTCGGTGTGCGGTTTCCGTAAGTTCTCTCTATGTTGTCTGATGTTCTGAATGTTCTTGTGATTTTGAGTGTTGTATGTGTCTGATGCTGTCGTATTTATAGTGTAAGATTGGGGTGGCTTGATGTGGTGAGCTGTGATTGGCTAATCGGGTGCTTGGGGTCATTTGGACTGACTTGCAATTATCAAGAGCTTTTAATTTGAGATCAAACGGGTCTATGTTAATTGTTATGGGAATTGACGGAATTCGAATGTTTACATCAAACGGTTGTACTTGCTAAACCGGGACTAAATTATATGGAAACTGACCCGTTCCGAACATTTACTTAAAAGGATTATAAAGGTTTATGTAAATTGGACAACAATTAATCTGGTACAAGTGAAAAGGGGTGAATTTCATTAGCCTAAATTGGTTTAGTTTTCATGTCCCGAGTGGCAGAAAGGTTGTAAATCTAACTTAAACTTTTGGGAGAGGTGGTGAGTGTATGTGTTTGTAAGTGTATGTGTGTATGCATGCATTTGTTGGGTGGGGGGGGGGGGGTGAATACTACAATAATTAAAGATGTTGCAGCTGCACCTCTAGTACAGCACTCTAGATATCATATATGAAACATAATGTGCCTCATCATGGTAGTAGTATCATGCTTACATTGTATACAAGAAGAGTAATACATAGTAGATTCATTGGGTAGGGAGTTAATTGAGCTACTGAAAATTGGCCTCATTATCCTTGGGAATCCAGACAACCTGAAAATATTTGCTGAATAGGGCAAAGAGTTATGATAGAAGGCTTAGGGGGCTAACCGACATCTGGTAAGGCTGAATACAATGGGAAGTATTGAGTACTAAGCTCCTTTGGAAAGCTTGTTTGATGATGGTTTGAAAACTCCGTATGAGAATATGGAGCTTATGTAGAACATGTGTAGTGATCATCTTGGGTCATGCTAGGTGAAGGGGATTGGATGGATTCACAGACAATCTGTGTCAGCCGGGAATGTCACAGAATCATCACTATGAATAACGATAGAACGTGGGAACTCGTCATAACCCTATTGACCTTGAAATACCCCTCACTCCCCTGTAATATATTCACACCTGCATGATCACAGACTGACATTATCCGCGACGTAGAAGCAGTTTTAATGGAGACTGCATAAAATAACTTCACCAAACTATAGTTATTTGAAATAAACATATTATTATAGTGGATATTGAGGATAGAAAGTAAGCAGCAAATATTCTATAAGATTTTAGTGTCGAAATCAAACTGTTGATTGAAAAATAACCAAGGTTAAATTTCATTTTCAGACACATCCTTTCCTTAGCATTGAAAATGTGGCAGCTAAAGAAGAAATGCAACCAGGACAAAGTTGGTTTTAGATGTTCTTCCATACCATAGATCACACAAACAACTATTTTTATTGTGAACATTAACATTTATACCTGGCCATGTAATGGTGTGCAGTGATTACATGCATGTTTGTGATTACATGCATGTTTGTGATTACAGTGCTTGTGGGCTCATCAGAAGTGACCACTTATAGTGTTAATGTACCTAAGGCTCCTGGCAATACTCCAATGCCGTGAGTTGCCCAGAGGGCTTCATTTATCATCACAATAAAAAATGACAGGTGTAACTTTTAGGCTGTACATTAAACAAGTTTTACAATGAGATATAGTTGTACCGTTTCCTGTATAGCTTTCAATTTCATTAAGTTTACATCAGAAACATAGCTTTGTTTTGTCAGCTTGTATATTATCAGAATATCTCGAGAACCCAGGTTTCTCTACAGATGGCACTGTTGTATTTGTTGCAGCCGTGTGATGTCCGCTTCTAGTGGAGGTTGGAACAGCCTCGTTCCACGTAAAAATAAATACCTTCCAGACGCTGCAAAAGTGGAAAACAGTCTTGGTCCTCAAATCAAGAATCCATTTAAACATAGCGTCAAAAAGTCAGATGGAAACAAGGTACATATGAAAAATATACCAGCTGGTTACAATTCATGACCACAGACTGACAATATCCAGGATGCAGAAGCAGTTTTAATGGAGACTGCATTGAATAACATTCCGGGAACTTAACCACATTTCTCTGTTAAAAGTGCTTGGTTTTCAGTGTTTGTAATATATCTCCTTGGTGGGATTGGTTGAAGTAAGTCAGTCTGCTAATGTCAGGTCAAATTGATTTTCCTGTATCCATCATTTTGTTTATATTTGTTGCAGGCCAATGTTAACCCTGACCAGCTGATGAAGGAGAAGACAGCTTTAGCAACATATCAGGTTGCTAAGGCCATGGCAAAACAAAGTTTCCACCAGGAGAAGAAACAACAAGGACGCCTCCTCAAAGCAAAGTGATATTTTTTTACACCAATTCTGGCAATTTTTTCCTTGATTTCTTTATTGAATTGAAACCACTTTTGGATGTTAACTCAAGATATTGAATAAGTTTTTCCCATTTGTAAAATCCACATTTTTATGATGTCAATACAGCATATTTACCCAGTATACATAACACATGACAACTTGCAAATGTTAGCCATGTGGGTGTGTGTTAGTTCACAGCTCTTGAGACGTGATTCAAGCAACGGCATTAGTCTGTATTTATGTTTGTCGCTGACAGATTGAAGCCTATGGGTGCTGTGAAAGTGGATGGACCTGGAATCGATAAATGTCGTGGGATTGTATCAGGTGACCAACTTTACCATGATTACAGATCATTGTCACTGAATAGATCAATTAGATAAGCAGATGATCCTCATAATTTGAATAGATCAATTAGATAAGCACATGATCCTCATAATTTGAATAGATCAATTAGATAAGCACATGATCCTCATAATTTGAATAGATCAATTAGATATGTGCATGATCCTCATAATTTGTTAACCTATGGAGTGTTTAATATGGGTGGTTGATACAGTTTGTAAGTGTACATTTTTAGTTGAAAAATATAGTTTATGATGTGTTTATATCATCATGGGTTGAAAAATAATCAAACCATCAACTTATCACATGAATTTACGGTACTCAATTCATAGGAATATATTCACACTTTTTACACTGCATTTTATTATTGCCCTAATTAACCTTTGATCACTTTTATAATGCTACCAGGTACACTTAATTGTCAGACAGAAATCAGATGATTATTTTGAACAAATCTACAGATATTCAGATATCTTATGAATCTGGAGTCAATGTAGAACAAGTTGTATGTAGGGATCTTAAAATCATCATGCTTTATGGGTCTATGCATGTGTGATATATAGGTAGAAAATAATGAATTTGAGCATTGTCAGCTTTTGATTTGTAAATAAGCTGTCTTTTGAGATCACAAGTTGCCATGTCTTGCTCTCTAGTGCCCTGGTCATCATTAACTGTAGCTCAAGAAGAGCAGCAAGAACCAGAGCACAATATATATCACACTTCTGAGATGTTCCCCCATGAGACAGATCGATTTGGTCTACTAGGAGGTGCTTTGATACAACCCTTAATGTTAATTGTTGTTGAGTTTTGTTGAAAGCTTTCTGCTTTGAGGCACTGCACACATTGTTATTAAATTTGTGTTTTGCTAACAAGTTATTAACACCATCTTTATTCATGACAAGAACCATTTGATAAGTATGTCTGCAGCTGATAAGCAATTGTTCGTTTGAAGGTGATCTCATTTTTTGGCTTCAAGACGCTGCTGAGTGGGCATATTAAAAAATCTGCTATAATCTGCTTTTACTCGGAGGTAGTGATATATTTACAGTTGGGCTGTGGGAAGTATTTAATTTTCCACCAGACACAAGTTTAAATTGGACTCCCTGATCTTTTATTTCAAAGGACAAATGTACTATTTTGTGCATAACTGCACAATGACTCAGTGTTGACTCAGCCAAATAACACAGGTATAGTGGATGTATTGATCTGTATCAAGTGTATCTACCAATTATGTTGTCATCAACCTGCACTAGGTGAACTACAGCTAGTCAATGTCAAGTGGGATCATTTTCAGCACCTGAATATGGTGTTCCAAATTTTACTGTCTATTTATGTTGTGTTTCTTCTGTGCTTTACATGCATTAAATTATAGAGACTCTTCCTCGTGGTTTATCAAATACTGACCATATTTGGTCATTGTATTAAATGACAGTTCAGTCCCAGCTGGTTACATCTTAAGTGAGCATAACTCAAAACCTGAGGGTCGGTGGGTTCAGCTTCATGATGGTGCCCATTCATCATCATCATCATCATCATCATCTCTGCCATGATATAGCTCTGTTTTGTCCTTGCCTTGAAATTGAAAAAAACCCACTCCATACTCAACCACGACCTTAATGCCAAGATAAATATTACCCTTAAGTGTCCAACATGCAAGAATTACATCCTCATCACAATGCCACAGATTATTTTCCCCAGTCATCATATTTGCACATGTGTTGCTTCTCTGAGTGTCCAGTTCCTGTCCTTTATCCTGCTTGTTGCTTTGATGACCTCTGATTTATGCACAAACATGCCCCTACACAGTCAAGTGGCTATGATTAACAGATAAAATATTGATTAATAGTAATTTGCACCACATATTACAATACCTAAACTGTGTCGAAGTGATGTGTATTTGTTGAAATTATTCATGGTTTCAGGCAATGGTTAACACACTAGTGAATGAGGTGTACTGAACTGTTTCTCTCATTACCGGCAGTATTTATATGTATATTGAATATAATGAGTACTTATATATTTTGTAATTGTTTCATTGCCACAATGCAGCTATAAAATGCCACTGGCTTATTTATCATTGTCATTGAAAACAACCGCATTTGAACAACACAATTGAACACTTTCTTAACAGAGACGCGTTCATACAGCGCCAGTCCTAGTAGGACACTGCAACGCAGGAGGAACATCCTGGCATCCATCTCAAAAGACTACCTCTACGAGCGGCCGCAAACTGGAGAAAGTATCCACAGGACTTCCATTGCCTCTGACCTCTCTGAAGGTCGAGTTAATGACCTCAATGATGACCTAGAAGATCAGCAGTGAGTGGTCTCGTCACTTAGTACTCCTCTGTATTCTTAGGAAAGAAACTAAAAATTAATGTTTTGCAATGCATTCTGTTTCTGATTTTGAAAATACAGCTTTGTCTTCTGCCCAATATCATTATCATGAAAATATAATTGTATGATATTAACAGTAAATTTAATTGTGATTCATTGTGAACATTTGTGCAGACAAGGAGCCACTGAGATAAACATAACCACCAAACAGTGTAGCTAGTGCCAGTAGAGGGCGTAATAAGTCCTCTCAAGGTTGCAAAACATCACATCAGTCATCAGTTAACGGAACCAGCCGAGAATCACCATCTGGGAAAGCTGTGAGATTTGTGGCATCGTCAGAAGAGGAGCCTCAAGCTCCTGTTGTAGCGGGTGATGCTGTAGCAGCAGGTGATGCTGCGAGGGAGGAGAACGATGATGAGATAGATCCTGATTTTCCGGTTGACAGCAGTGATGAAGATGTTGAGGAGGAGGAAGAAGAGGAGGATGGGGCAGGAGATGCTGCAAATATGAATTCTAACAACAACAACAATAAAAAGAAGAAAAATAAAAACAAGAAAGAAGATCCCAGACCCAACCCCCAACAGCAGACATTAACCGTGAGCAATGCGTCAGATGGATTTTGGGATGCAGAAATTGGGGACCGTCGGCACCCCCAACCTGTGACAAGACCCCGAAGTAGATTAGGATGGTGGTCGGATCACCAAAAACCAGACAAGAATGTTAACCGACTCTCTGTACAAGGAAGCAATCATGGACAAGAATCTGGGGAGGAAACTTCGTCGAAAGTCAAAAGCAAAGTCAGTGTTGAATTTGAGAAGCCTTTCCTGAAAAACATGGCTGTGTATCGTGTGTATGGCCGACTAGAGAGACCGCTGGGAAGTACCCCAGCAGAGTTTATGGAGGAAGAGAAGCGAAAACTGCAGAAGATGAGGCCTTCTTCTGCCCTTCCCATGAGGAGTGTTACACCGGTTATGAATCACGGATTGGCTGGGCCATCGAATGACACTAGAGTACGACCCATGTCAGCACAAACCACCCATTGCCGACCTGTGACCCCCAGGTCCAATTTCATGACGGCTAAGTCGGTGAAGTTTTCCACCAGAGAATCGGTGGATGTCGGTAATGTGGAGAGAATAACAGGTGTCCTAAGACCCAGGTCAGTGTTCAGACGGTCGCGGTCAGATGTCAAAGTCATAGCACGACCTCGTAGTGCCCTAGAGAGGCTGGTAGATGTGGGGAGCAGTCGGAGATGCATTTCATGTGGGGATAACAGCGATCAAGTGTCCCACGCTGCAGGGAGCTACTGCTGTTTGTGATACATGTCACCAGCAAACTAAACTCATTCAACCGAGAGAAGTTGATTTGTCCATCACTGGTCACAAGCTTGGTGAAGACCAGAGAGAATGGTCGAGAGAGAATGAACTTGTGGAAAAGGTTTGGCCTGAGGAACCCCGTACACTTGCCACTATGGGTCGTTATGATTTATTAGAATTATCTGCCAGTGATACAATGGAACATCTTGAAGAATTAAGCTTATTAGATCAGGAAGAAAGTCAGAGCGGGTCCGTGAGTGAGGAAGCGGATCGCTTGGTAGCAGAGGCACTGAGTGAGGCTGCCAGGAGGGACTCTGATAAGGTTCTGGGTAGCAGTGTTTGTAGCTCTGTGAGTGAGCTGGCTAATCACTTAGTTACAGAGGTTCTTGATGATGTGACAGGGGATGCTATAGGTAAGGATGCTGGCAGCAGCAGCAGGCAGCAGCAGTCGAAGTGCAGTCAGTGAAGTGGCGGGGAACATTGTAACGTATGTCTTGGATAACCTGAAGGAAGAATGCAGGAAATATGGTCAAGGACCAGAAGAAGAGTCTAGTCCAGAGGAAGCTGAATGTGTTACCCCGGTAACAGAGGACCCACAGGAGCCTGAGCCTTTTAAGGATGGAGTGAAATCCTTGGATGATGTGCACCAAGAAATGAGAGGATGTTTAGAAAAGGAAGAAAAGGATGACTTTGGAATGGAATCCACACCCAGCATTCCTACCCCGTCAGCGAGCAATGGTGCTCCCGGGAGCAATAAGACCTATATGATGTCTGTTTACCAGTACAAGGAGGATGATGAGGGTCGAGGAGAGGTGGGGGAGTATGAGGTCACATTGATGAAGGAAGAGGGTGTTAAGACTACCTCCCTGAAAGAACAAAATATGCTGAACTTCATCTGCACAGAGTTGACTTCAAGCTTCAGGGTGAGAGCTTAGGTTTATGTTTCAAGTCGATCCTCATCTTCTATGGTTAATTTGGTGCTGTGTTGCTTCGCTGATGGGGTTCTTGGGTTCTTTTCATTGCACAAATATAATGTTGTCATTGGATTATTTTCAACATTAGTGCAATTCATCAATATGAAAGATTAATATATGTATCACAGGTATTATATGAAGTATGGTTAATTCTCAACATGGTTTTGAATATGTTATGCTTATTATCATGGTTATAAAACCAATGGTACCATGGGTATGTCATTTAGGCAAAGAAGAAGACAAACTCAACACTCACTAGGAAGTAAGTTATCATCATTTAGGTCTCATATCACAGGAGTCTATCTTGTACATATATCAATGTGTATACGCATCTTGTACATCTATCAATGTGTATAACCATCTTGTACATATATCAATGTGTATAACCATCTTGTACATCTATCAATGTGTATAACCATATTGTACATCTATCAATGTGTATAACCATATTGTACATCTATTAATGTGTATAACCATCTTGTACATCTATCAATGTGTATAACCATGAATCACATACTCTGTTTACTACCACATGACACATTTGTGTATCACCACTTGCCATGTCTGTGCATATAACCACGGAACGCTACAATTGTAACCATGTGACACCATTTCTATAACCATATTTCTACTTTTGGTGACTGACGTAGATGTTGTGTGTAGGACTTCAGGTGACACACCTGCTGAGGTACTAGCCACTGTGAAGGCTCTGGCTCAACAGCGGTAAGTACAGCTTCTGTGTTAACCCTGGCAAGATAACATTGTTGGTCCCCACCCCACTCCCCAGCCCCTCTGGTCAGCCACCTCACAAATTGACATGCCTAATGGCTGCTGCCATTGCAATCAGAGCTAACCTGCAATTAATCAGGTGTGCTTCAATCCTTTCAACACAATGACCTCTGCCAGCCCTGCTCCACTGTATTCCATCATCAGAGGTGAATATTCTCCCCTCGTTGAATTAACTATGTGGTTGTGTGTCTGTTATTAGCCAATCAGGAGAGAGTAAGTACCCGGAGAAGGTCAGCTTCCAAGTGAATGCCCGTCCTCCTCAAGGCCTCATCTACTACTTCGCCTACAGCCAGGATATGAACCCCTCTAGGTAAGCTGACAGATAGGAATGCAGATAGTTTAAGATAGATGACAGCTTAAATGACAGATACATATAATGATGGTAAACCTGCCAGAAACGATTAATGACATTTTCTCTTACACTTGATCTGTACATCAGACTCGGCTCATATATTGATAGAGAGATCTGCGAACGATTCTGGGGTCTTCTATATGGATTCAAGTTGGTTGATGAAAAATCCTCTGAAGGTGAATGAGTAATTGTTAAGGCAACTTAAAATCATTGTTACAACGACTATTTATGGTCATTGTTGCCATGACTATTTAAAGTGTTTGTTTTAATGATTACTTATGGTCATTGTTACCATGACTGCTTATGGTCATTGTTACCATGACTGCTTATGGTCATTGCTACCATGACTAATTATGGTCATTGTTACCATGACTTCTTATGGTCATTGTTACCATGACCATTTAAGTCTTTGTTTTCATGACTTCTTTGGTCCATGACTATTTAAAATCTTTGTTGTCACTGCTTGTGATCATTGTTGCATGGTATTGATTGATAGGGACGAATTTGAGAGTCTCTCAATCAGAAAGCAACACAACTTTACATTGTCTTCATTTTTTCTTGTATACCAGTATATCAGTGTTTTATACAACCTATGCAGACATCATTAGATTATGTTGGTATGCTGTTAAACTTGACTGACATCAGAGGCTATTTCTATTGAACAGATGGCTGCTGCCAACCGAAGCTGGAGTTCGATGTAAATAGTTCTGTAGAGGGTTGTGTATCTTCTCTCTCCTGAAGATCTCGAACGACTCGATGAAAATCTGGGTCAACCACAGGTAAATTTTCATTCTGAAGGTGATTTGACATAATCACCCTGAATTTGAGGGTGATAACATTGCTTATAGTGGTAATGAATGACAATGACTTTGGGATGACCTCACTGACAAGTTCTGATGGCTGTCTGCATTGATCCCAGGCAGCTTACCTATGTGAATTTGAGGCCAACCAATATCTTTGAAGTTTGTTGCTGTTATAAGAGTGTATGCATGGTGTTTGCTTTACAGAGACTTGAACACGTTATGTTGCCTGTCTGGCTTCTCAACTCGTCCGGTGACCTCAGTGTGGCTCAGTTCTGCGTTCCGACCCTCACCTATATTAGCGCCCAAGATGGTACACACTTAAACCGCAAGCACTAATTGACATCTGGCTTGTTTCGGGCTCTCTAGAGCATTGTTGATTTCATAACATATGAATGTGCAATATTTACTTGAGTCAGGTTGTGCTTATTTCATGGATGAGTGATTGTTTCAGGTTCTGTTGTGCAGGAATGTGTTTCAAAATGTCAAAACAATAAAATGGCATAAGTCTCTCCTGTGCACTTCTCTCCTTTGTGGTTATGGCACGGACTGCATGGTTCCTGCTGCATAATTTCCCCTGCATGGTTCCTGCTGCATGACTCCCTGTAGCTGCATGGTTCTCATTGCAGGACATCTTCACTGCATCTACCATTGGTTTATGATCTTTAGATATACCATGATTGCATCATCTGTGTAGACCTTAAATGTTTCTTTTTTTAGCTGCCATCTACCATGATTTGGCACTGCTATTCATTGCATATTGCACTACTGTTAAGTTCAACACTTCTACCATTCCATTGCACCCTCCTCATCGTTTAACACCTTAATTATTATCATATTGGTTCATGGCAATCAATAAGTCGGCATGCAGCTGTAGACAAAATCAGAGATGTTCATTTGGTCTTTGGCAACCTAAAAATAAGAAAGCCATAAGTGGCTATTTATAGCTATCACTCCTAGTACATCTTGAAAAATGTTGCCTTCTATACATATCCCTGCTTATGTACATGTATGATAATCAATGTGCCTGAAATATGATTCCTCTGCTAAACCTACATATCCTGGTGTATACCATATGAATAACTCATGATGCATAATAATATGTTTATCTGTGTTTATATTGTATGTTATACATTACATCTGTTGATAGGTGTTTTAACAAAAATGCATTTTATTTCTGGACACTTTCAACTGTTTGAGGTGTTTTATAATTTGGACATATTTTATTTTTTCCTTTGATGATCAGAATCATTTATTCATCGATCTATGTGTTGATTTGCCAATGATTCACAGCAATTACGTATATTTTGAACTTTTTTATTGATGTGTATTTGTTTTATATGACTGATGTATAATTTAGTCTTCCTATCTCTGCCAAAAAATTACTATTATGTTGCTGGGCTGGTGACTACACCTGTGGTAAGTGTATGTATCAAATTGAGGTAGGACTATGAATGCTCTCAATCAATGTTTTACAGCTTTACTATCATCAGGATACATCATATATTCGAACTGTTCTGTTTGTATGATGTGTATTCAACAATATAACAACAGGTATATTACACCTATTTTTTATCAGTACACTATAAATTATTGAAGTCCTCAGTTGTGTGAACTGTTTCTGAATAGAGTGGCCAATAATCACTGTTATCATCCATATGCTTTTCTCTATATTGATTCTGCTTCTAAATTATGGTTGTAATGAGTAACGCTGTCCTCATTTACAATAATTACATTATATTTAAAACCAAATTAAAGGTTGGTTGATATCAAATTATAAATGTTTGTCTGATCATGGCCTGTCTATGTCATTTATACTTAATGTTACTGGTCAAAGAACTGTTTGACCTTACAATATTCTATTTTTAAGGATCTGTGATATTTTATATTTACTGTTACTGTAAGATGATACTTGTGATGTGTAATGCTTCTGTTGTGGTTATATAGCTGTGTGGATGTAAACTCCTTATGATTATATGTAATAAACATCTGTAATCAAGACACAGTTGGCTGCCAAGTCTTATTGAGTAACAATGACAGTTTGGCCTTGTGTCGTGGGTCCGCGCGGTTTACTACTTTTGATCTCTCATATTCGGGCTATATGGGTTATCAGACCATCAACCATTGTGGTAACCCTGGTCGGACGCTAGAATATCAATAAGACGTAGCCCAACAGACCAACGACAACGTCAGGTTATATCACCTTGATGCTTCGGTTTCTCGCCGAGACACAAAATCATAACATATCTGTAAAGCCAGGCAACACTGCTGGGTTGTCCGGTCTAATGGACAACAAACTCGGCAAGGATCAAGTCCAGAAACACTGACAAAAATATATCCAGGGTTATACTGTATAAGAAACTTTGAAAGTGAATTCAAAAGTCAAGACTTATATGAAATAGTTTATATGAAAAACCGAAAACGCAACCCGACATAAAATTGATGTAATCAAACATTGAATGAAACGTTACTCGCTGAAATTGTATTTTGACTTGGTCAATATGACTAATCTTTAGTTATCCTTAACGTATAATTAAAATTATTGCATAGGATTCAGCATCAGAATGTACACAACCGATATAACCTATACAACTTCCCACACAACCTAAATGAAAAACGATTATCCCATGAATTGTAGTGGTTTATGCAACATTCCTGAATAGTTTTCTTCGGTGGTATTGACGTTTTAATCCGACTCTTATTATTGGTTGCTTATTAAGTGCGTTTTAATTATAGATTTAAAAACTCCAACGGAGATGAACCGATCTCGTCGGCCTTTCGGCCACAAATGAGGCACCAAATTAATAACAGCATCAGCCTCCTAGCGACCCAAACACAACCCATGCGTAATTTCCGTCACGGTAGCTTACGGGGATATATATAGGGAAACATCTTTCCCCATATCACCCACGTGACCATACGATAACTAACATTTATTTACCCCCCCCCCCCACCACGTGACCATGCGACAACTAACAAATATCCCCCACGTGACCATGCGATAACTAACACATATCGCCCACGTGACCATGCGATAACTAACACATATCGCCCATTTAACCATGCGATAACTAAGACATATACCCTACGTTACCATGCGATAACTTACACATATCGCCCACGTTACCATGCGATAAATAACACATATCGCCCATTTAACCATGCGATAACTAAGACATATACCCTACGTTAGCACGCGATAACTTGTCATATTCCTGTGTTGAATATGTAGTGTTTCATCTTGGCTGGGCGTCTTTATTGTTATCTGTTTTATTGCCATCGTTGTATGTGTTCTATGTCACATCCCGTCTTTCTGACCATCGTTGTAGCTTTGATGTTTCCTTAATTGTGATTGACCCATCTGGACATGCGTAGTCGCCTGTGTGCATTTGATGTTTATAACATCCGGTCAGTTGGGCTTACCCATCGTAAAAATGCTGAGGCGGGTGTGCCACAATCAGCCGAGATGGACCCTACTCCTCGCATCCTCTGATTGGATGTATGTTATTTAATGTATAAGTATCGATATGTGATTGGCTGGAGGACCAGGAAAGTATTGTGGTACGGTTGAGGTGCGAGGGGGTCGAGGCACGAGATATAGTACACCTGTAATCAGGTAGTAATATCATTAAATAACCAATGTTTCCATCGACAGTGATCTATTGCAACAGAATGCCAAGTGTTACTTTCACCGCGAATGTCGGCACTCTTTATGGTCGTAGTGATGAAGACGAGACGTAAATTGAATGGTAACTGGAAAACGGATGTTTATTTCTGAATGTGGGGGGAATTTATAAATTACTAAACTGGGGTATGGAGTAACTCTGGTGATGTCCATGGCTACTGATGAGCTGAAATTCCAAACTGCTACGTGCCGTACGGAGTTAGCCTTCCAACTTGATTCGTACGACGGTGACTATATCGTTGTCCGAAAACTTTTGGGGACAAGTGTGTGGCGTCGTCAGCACGCGTGGAGGTACAATTACCTTTAGCTTTAATTGAAGATCAAACGGGCTGATGTTAATTGTTATGGGAATTGACGGGTTTGGAATGTTTACTTCGAAGGGCACTGCTTGCTACACCGGGAATATTTAATTTGGAAACTGACCCGTTCGGAACATTTACTTCAGATATCACGGTTTGGTATTTAAGGGGTGGGATAGCTCCGGTCGAACGGTAATATAAATATATAATCGGACGTCTGGTATGGCTAGGGGTGGGGGGATTATCCGATTGACCCACACTGGTTGACGACGCTTATTACGGTTAATAAAATAAAATATAATTGATAAGGACGGTCGCATTACACAATAGCCGTGCACGACGTCTTATTGGTATATATTTATATTACTGTCCGACCGGGGCTACTTACACAATAAACTATTCAGAGTACATAAGTCATGATGTGTTGAGGAAAAAGACAGCTGAACTACTCCACACGACACCTTTTCCGGACTAGGTGTGTCAGCCGAATCAAGCAAGAGACAATATGACATTTGATTCCGACACAGTTTCACGTACCAAAGTACTATATCTTCATTTTGACAAATGAGAAACTAAATCCAACGTTTCTTAATATTAAAACGACACCAGCTGGTATCAGAAGCCCCCAGTGAGGATTGAACTCACGACCCCTGGTTTACAAGACCAGTGCTCTAGCCACTGAGCTATGGAGGCTTGTTGATCAAAATAGGTATAATAGGTTTAGTTAATTCGTCTGCGTGTGCGCTTGTCAGACTGTATCCACAGAATCAAAGATATCGTGATGAGTTCGTGGTGGAGGAATGGCAAAAAGGCTGACGGAGAATAATATTCGATTGATGTATCATACATTTATGAGAGCTGAATAGAAGTAGTGCCTTTTATGAGCGGCATAAGCAAATGCAATTTTCGACGCCGCCAATTGACACCCTTATCAACTGATAAAAGAGCTCACCTCGACTGGCTAATCGGTTAGTATTTCCACCATTCTCCTGGAGCAGAGGATATACAAGACTGCGTGGGTACGAGCAGCATCCTCTGCTCCGGAGAATGTATTTCCACAGCACTGGCAAACGTACTGGGTCAAGGAATGCGTTATGATTGGTCATCATGATGGTCATGACATCTAATGCGGAGTCGAATATCTTGTTATAGACTATCTTTGGTATTTCCACGAGTGAACACACCCATCGTCGGGTGACGCTACCATGCAATCGACAAAAGCGCACGGAACTTTTGATTCCACGACTCGGGATTCAGCATTTTGACATTTATGTTGAAGAAATGGAGTCTTCTGGTTGGACGAGGCGACCACGTCCTAAAATTCCTTGTGATTTTGTAATGGACGCTATGACAGGCAGTGTACTGCATACATCAGACGTGTCGACCTCCTTGAACGGGCAAAGGCGCGAGTGGACACAGTGGTCGCAGGGGTTCGTATCATAAAGTTGATGAGTAGATAAATATAAAAAATATTATTTTGCTATATGTACATATTCAAGACAACATATGGAGGTCACTATACACATTACAGGGCACCAGAAAGGTAAACTCCTATCGAGCTGATGACCTCAGCAGAATAGTATGATCACATCAAATACACTGTAGGTAAACATAAAGTAAATAACGCGAGTAGGCGACACAGTATAACAGTTATAACAACAGATGAACATTGCATCGACTACAATCATAGTGCAACTAAAAATATTGAAAAACAAATATTTTGAAGCTGGTAACATACAAATATAGAGGGTTCTAGAGACATAGGGATGTGAGCATTTCCGCAGGGTATTATAAGTTTTCCATATTTATTTTGATTTTGACTGTTATATTTTGTTCGGTGACTTATTCCACACCTGCCATAGGGAATCGGACTAACAAGCTTAAGAAAGCTGTTTGCTATGGATGACAAAAGACTTTTAATCGATGGTAGTTCTGTCAGATGACCGGCGATTTCCTGGCGATGGCCTAAACTGTGGACACATTATGACTAAATATTCCTGGAACCATTTACACTATCATAACGCTCTCGTTTCCTTGCATTGCGCCGCTAGTTAGTCCGATCATTTCGATATTTTGTCAGTTATGATAATAATTTGTCTATCTAACTAGGGGGTTGTTTTTCCCTGTAAGAATATTACACACCGGCCTAGATGAAGAAATAAAAATACAGCATTTATTAAGCGATTGATCTACAATGCAGATGCGAATATTTTATGTTGGCAATTATTATAATTCGACGAATGTACTGCTATATCAATACATCCTCTGTTGGATTGGCAACTACCAATATACCACGAAATAATTGCAGTGAACCTCTGGAATTCAATGCCCGAGAAGAATAAACACTGTGTCTTTTGGAACCAGATATTTCTCTGGGTAACATTTGTTGGGATAGCTAAAGGTCCGATCTTCAAGAGAGCTATAAATAAAACGTCTCCCGAGTGAATGTGTGCATGGCGCTCCCTTACCAGGCAACTTGTCTTCCTTGAAAACTCTTCATTTTGGTTGTGGGCCCACATGCAATCGCCGCATTCCAGTTGAAATACGGCGACATATCAGGTCGCTTCGTTCACGTCCTCTTTTCCTTGGTCAGTCCTTCTAAGTGCCTATAACACGAACATAAAATCACCACTTTTGAGGCAACCGGGATTAACTAATTAAGGCGAAAATCGCATGGGTCCTGAGTGAAAGCTACTTGCTCGAACCTTGGCTCATAACTAAGTTAGCACTTCGTTCGCTGGCGACCACAGGCGATAAAAGGGAAATTTACCGTGATCAAATTTGGCAGTTCCATCGCGACCAAAGATTGCTTACGCTGGTCAAAGGGTCTTTTAGCGGTTAGCTAGGGAATCGTTGAATCGACAGTCCATTTTGCGGGCAGATAATCAAAGGAAATGCAATTAGACTTGGGAGTAACCAAGGCTTGTTTCCGTACATGTTCGGCTAATTCCGCCACGGCAGAGAAGTGACTGAGGGTATCCCAGTTGACCTGGTAGGTGAAATGTGATTTGTGGAGAGTGCGTTTGATGGAGCAAACATTGTAAGATTAACTCCGTCCCAACTTGGATTACAACGGAGTTTAAACCTTAGCGTTGATCAATGGTGCTTCATAGAGAACTATTTGACGACATTATTACTGATTACAGTGGTTGTGAAGGACAGAACCCGTGGGTGCTGACGAGGGGTGCGGGCGAAGTAGTGTGTGGTTATATAGATAGGGGGCAGATACGGTCGTAGATTGAGGAGGGTCATTGAGTCATTGAGGATGGCCATTGACTCATTCGCTGATACTTGGCTTATATTCCATAATTACTGACAGCAAAAGAAAACTTAACTCTGAAACAAAAACAAAATTCATTTGGCAGTGTATCTTGTCACAAAAGATCTCTTTCCCTTTTGTAAATTTTAATACCAACCAAGAAGATAAATCATATCGTGTAGTAATCCAATAATTGCTAAACTTCCATATAATTTTACACTATTTCATTGTGTATCGATCGGTTGGCCAGCCATACTGGTACAACAGTGAAAATAATAGCTGGCATACTATCCTGTTGGGTATCCATTCTTCGTTGACCTCATAATGGTCCTACATAGATGTGGATGGAGACAGAATCATCATAATTAGGTCAACCGGAAATGAAGATGGAACCCGTGTATCAAAGAAATACTTTACAAACTTTTTAAATATATATTAGAAATTGCAACAATTGGGGTTGCGCTCGCCATGTCGTTCCTACTATTGGCTATACTTTATATATGAACTAGAATCATTCTCTCAATGTATATTGCGTAATGGAATTCTTGGATTCGACCGGTCTTGCGGTGTGACTCCACTTCT
The DNA here is from genome assembly GCA_034190875.2 of Urechis unicinctus. Taxonomy (NCBI): domain Eukaryota; kingdom Metazoa; phylum Annelida; class Polychaeta; order Xenopneusta; family Urechidae; genus Urechis; species Urechis unicinctus. The sequence goes on along the minus strand of CM067352.1, from coordinate 39,376,235 downwards.
GAACCAGATGTTACCTTAAACACGACTCACCCCGGACCATTGCTCATCCGCCAATCCTTTCATAGATTATTCTGAATCTAAATTTCGTTTGATCCCAGAGGGGTCCATCAACAAACCAATCGGAAATTCCGAGCGAGATGACAAGCCCTGTAATAATGTTCAGTCGCCCTGGACGTAACGTCACTGGGGACGATAATACCCATTAACCGAAGACAAAACGACTCACTTTCGCTCGAATAATCGCTCAGAACCGAACACGCACAAAGCTTAGCAGCCAACGTCAACCCGATGAACTGTTGTTAAAGGGAGAGAATTAAAGGTCGTTGAGCAATTGGTACTCTGTGCCGTCTGTTGTATCTGAATCAAATGGGAGATGGACCGTCGTAATGTCCACTTTAATGGGTCATTATTATCGGCAGTAAGCGATTTTATATCGAAGCTCCCAGTGGTTTATGGTCTCTCGGTGTTTGGGGTAAAATGTGACCGTAACATTTCTGTTCGGATTTAGATGACGATGATTATTATAGATAACAGTGTTCATTGTAGGTTCCGGACTTTACACATGTCACCATTTATGGCGCGAGAAATTATTTTGCTTGGTATCTTGTCAGGACGTTGACCAATTTCAAATGGAAAATGGTGAAAACCGAATATCGCCATCCTCCAAACCACCGAATATTCTGTATGACTTGAATCATTAAAATAAATATGATTATCGTAATATAATTGTCTCGTTTTATTTTAACTGGAATATGTCATAACAGCATGAGCATTTATTATGAGGTTTCGATCATCGAGAGATTCTCACCAAACTTTCCGGGAATTATCTGCAGCAAAGACTAGAATGAAGATCTTCCACAGAGCCGTTCTTTTATTTCCGGCCGATTTCTATTTACTTAACATTGATTTCGAATCTCAATTTTCCGGTTCCTTCCTACCCCAACAGCTCCCAGAGGAATCCAAGAACTGTAGCCGAGGTTAGATCGGGAAACCTCAAGTAGTGAATGAAGAGCAGTCGAGGGAGATGGGGAAGACATTGAGGGAACGAGTCGGGAGACTAGAGACCTCAGATAGGGTCAAAGTGGGCAACATTTGGCATATGCGCTGTGTCATGCTCGCGTCGCAGCTGGCGCGGTTTTATCAGTCTTGTGAGATAAGTGGAGCATTATGGACGCCAGTAAGCTACACCGCATGCTGGTCTCTTGGCACAGCGTGTCAAGTACACCCACATTGAATGCATGAAAACACAGCATGCCTAGGACATTTTTTTTTTCAATATGGCGTGTCCCTATTCCTTTCCACAACAAAGCACCCATCGTTCATTGAACATCTATGAATGACGATTTGGGTGAAATGAGAATGTGTCACACGCGTCAACTTATGTCTTTGAGGATTGAGACCGCCGTATCAATTTATAATGCATTGTCTCCTTATTTGGAAATGACTTGCAAAAGAGTTCATTGGTATGTAGCTAAGATGATACTCACAACACCAAATGTCTTATCTTGTACACTGGCACTTATCAATCAACATAGCCGTTCTTAATCAAATTGATGTTTGTCTTCGTTCAAGTCCATATATGTCCTATCTAGAAGCTAACTCCCTCCCCCACTTCTCTCTCTCTCTCTCTCTCTCTCTCTCTCTCTCTCTCTCTCTCTCTCTCTCTCTCTCTCTCTCTCTCTCTCTCTCTCTCTCTCTCTCTCTCTCTCTCTCTCTCGCCATTCCCACATCAGTCTATCATACACACCTTATCGCCATCATCTTCATCATCCGGGTTACCATTAGTCCCTACAATGAAATCATTTAGACCTCATCCCTCACCAGCTATTGCTCAAAAGGGCATGAATATAACAAGCTCGCTTCACCCTGCCTGGACCTCCAAGCTCGAAGGTTAACGACTTCGAGTGTCTCGTGGGGCTTGTTGTCTGTGGGGAGGTTTGCAGACAGCCCGGGAAGCAGGGAAGGGTAAAGATAAAAGCCCTAGGGAATGAAGGCAACTGAGACAAGTGCGAGAAGACGATGACCAAACTGTAATCTACATTGATTTACAAACTGAATGTTTCCTTGGGAGGGATGAGCTGGAATAGATTTACAGCTGTGTGTACTGTGGTGGAGTGGGAATATAGATGTGTGTGTTTGAGTGCGGCTTGGTTGTGTGCGACTATTTCAAGTCATTTTGAACCTTCAACCCCCCCCCCCCCCCCCAACCAGCCCCCCCCCCCCCCTCACTCTTATCCTCCTTCCCATATTCTCCCTCAACTTCTATCTCACTCACTCATTCAGCGGCCAGCCTTCTATCATACTACCCCTAACACGTCGTACAAAACCCACCCCCCAACCCCTACCACAGCAGATCGCCTTGTTCTAACCGCCTCTCTCTCACCTAATCGGATTAGCTGCCATAAGACTCGTTCCGGCCTCTTACACCTCCTCCTGTGTGCCCGACAGTCATTTAACTCGGCTATTTGCTGCGCTGTTTGGCCCCCGACAGCCCAAGCAAGGACAAATTACCCCGAGATAATCGAATTACTACCATTTGCAGGCGGAGTCCTGAAGACGACAGAACATGTGCTGGGCGTCTGCCGGAGATCAGCCCTATATTACCGTAGACTAACGAGTTGCAACTCCAGATCTGACTGACTGAAGGCCCGGCTGCGAAAATATGAAGAAAAGTAAATAAAATAACCGCTTATTCATAAAGTCTGGTCAGTAATTATTATATTTGAGGCTCATTGAAGATCGTTTATCACGGAGTGTAATGGATGGATTTATTGTCCCAGACTGACAGAAGTGACTGACTGTCTATTGTTAGGGCTGTCTGTGTCAAGTATTGACGATTTGCAGGTTGTATAACGTTATGATTGAAGTGATCACGCTATGATAACCGTGTTATTTGTCAACTTTGGCTGCATTTGTTTCCTTGCTTATTTCTGTTTCATATCGATTCACAGACAATGTACGTGAGATATCCGGAATTTAAAACTGTACTATTGCCGCTTGCACTTCATTACTAAAATAACAACAATATACGGGATTCTATCATCTCAAAATATACACACTCAAAAACAAAACAATATAATCTAATCTATAACAAAGCTTTTAGCAGAAAGAGCAAACCGCGTTACTGTAGATGGACTGTTTTAACATTCACCCATCTTAACTAACATATCCAAATCGTCCACTGCAACACCAACCATCAATCCACCTACCATCTCCCCACTTACCATCTCCCCACCTTCCGTCTCCCCACTTTCCATATCCCCAACTACCGTCTCTCCCCTTACCATCTACCCACTTACCATCTACCCACCTACTGTCTCCCCACCTACCATCAACCCACCTACCGTCTCCCCACTTACCATCTCCCCACTTGCCATCTCCTACCTACAATCTCCCTACTAACCATCTCCCCATCTCCCTACCTACAATCTCCCCACTAACCATCTCCCCACCTACCATCTCCCCACTTGCCATCTCCTACCTACAATCTCCCTACTAACCATCTCCCCATCTCCCTACCTACAATCTCCCCACTAATCATCTCCACATCTCCCCACTTACCATCTCCCCACCTACCGTCTCCCCACTTACCATCTCCCCATCTCCCCACTTACCATCTCCCTACCTACAATCTCCCCACTAACCATCTCCCCATCTCCCCACTTACCATCTCCCTACCTACAATCTCCCCACTTACCATCTCCCCACCTACCGTCTCCCCACTTACCATCTCCCCACTTACCATCTTACCATCTCCCCACCTACCATCTCCCCACCTACCATCTCCCCACTTACCATCTCCCCACCTACCATCTCCCCACTTACCATCTCCCCACTTACCATCTCCCCACCTACCGTCTCCCCACTTACCATCTCCCCATCTCCCCACTTACCATCTCCCACCTACCGTCGCCCCACTTACCATCTCCCCATCTCCCCGCTTACCATCACCTACCATCTCCCACCACGTACAGCTGTGGTCCATGATTATTATGCCAGAAACAGACCATCCATTTACGAGTAGCAAAAAAGTCGAGCAATCAATAAATATTCAGGGGTCATTAAACTTGAAACAAGAGGCGCTCCGCCTTCCTCAGTGCAATCCGGCCGAGTAAACTTGGTTGCGTTGGTAAACCAATATTGATAAGATGCATACGATGTAAGCCGGACTCGGGCTGTGAAGTGCAGGGGGCGGGAATAGGCCGAACTGTGTCACCGACCCGCCCATAACCGAAAGCTTTTTATCGTCAACATCTTAACCGATCATCATCGTCGTCGTCGACGTCGTCGCCGTCCTCACCATGATCATGATCATCGTCGTCGTGTTCATCATGATACTCATGATCATCGTCGTCATCATCATCATCATCATCATCATCATCATCATCATCATCATCATCATCATCATCATCGTCGTCGTCATCATCATCATCATCAACATCACACTATCAGCATCGTAGACAATCA
>CM067352.1:39321768-39366768 GCA_034190875.2 Urechis unicinctus | reverse complement strand
CAACACAAGCTGAGAAACAATGAATTCAACTGAATAAAAAAGCAATTCCATTGCTTACCCATACGCCAAATGAATCAGACCATCGATCGTGATATGTAATTGCATATAAAGTAGTATACATGCATCCGAGTGCGCTGATGCAAAAGCAGATGTCGATGGATTGCGGGTTTATCTTTATCTGTTTAAAGACGCACACTGAAGAATGAACTTGATGATGGGCGTAGGCTATATAATGCACCTGCATGTGTTTTGTTTATGTCATATATAAGGCGTTGTATATTGTAAGTTACCTATATCCTTTTTCGTGCCACTTCTCATTAACGTTGTACTAAATTTTTACTGTATCATTTTTAGGGGAATCTGTCACTCATTTTTTTTTTTTTTATTGAATCCAAAGGCGTACCATGTATTATTTTGCATACTTATATTATGCAATTTATCAGGTGTTGTCAGAAATTAAAATGCTATTGTGACAGAATGTAAAAACTAGTGCCCCGGGTGAGGCTCGAACTCACAACCTCCGCATAACTTAGCGGTACATGTACTGCTTATAAGTACGGCGCGCTAACCGATTGTGCCACCGGGGCCGCATGGTGTTGATCAAGCCAACTTTTGAATAGACAAATAAGCCAAAGAAATTTAATTTTTTGAAATTTCATCACACTATTCGATTTGCTTCATCTGTTGCACACGAAGAAGCATCACCTAGACGAACTCAATGGCAATACTCAAAGCATAATAAAGTAATTTGTAGTCCTTTGAAACTCCAAGCTAGTCGACAACGACGAGGTGGTTGTTATTCATATGTATGGCCATACGAATGATGGTTTATAGCTGGATCCATGCATATATATATATCTATATATATATGTAGAAACGCATACATATATATGTATTTATATATGTATATATATCGAGACCAGGATATGTCATCACTTGGTCAACTAGGGTTCGACTCTATTGCTTCCCTGCAGTAATTTCCATGACTTGGTTTTCAATCGTATGTTTGACCTTTGTGTGTTGAGTTGGGTGGGAAACCTTACCAGTTATGCTGATGAGTGGGTGATATTTAGCTAATTTATATCCGCCATGCAAATGTTATCGATACGCCCCCTGCCGACGACTACGCCAATACAGAGAAGTATGAAATCGTATATTTTGCCGCATGCTTTTATCGATAATTGTGTTGCCAAAATATGGCAGTTGAAGTTCTCGTGGATGAATTCTGAACTGCAGCTGAGTCTCACTGCTGGTTGCTTACAATATGTAGAGTGACTTTCTGTGAGAGGTTGCGATGTTCTGTGTTGTTTATGCGTATATTGAAAGGTATGCTCACAGATGGTACGGTTTCGGCGTTTATATAATGTATGGTGTATGCTTTTGTAATATATTTCAGGCGTAAATGGTATAGGGTTGGTGCTTTTAGGGCGTGGTTATCACGTTTTTATGATGTACTTTGTTGGCAAATATTGCGGATAATGAATAAATGATGATCTAAAGTGAATATAGTATGTGCTTAGATATGTTTATTAACGATATGATTGCATAAGGATGGGATATGAGCTCCGAGTGTATTGTATACAGTCGGTATCTCACATTTACTCACCTGTTTCATGGGGAGACTATGGATTTGTACATTTATCATAACAATCACAGGCGAAATTGCCACTCTGCACCGCGACCTGAAGGTGTGGCTACTCATTATACATAAGTAACCTTGGCGAAAATGGCTGCATACTGTGGACTGTATGCATATATAGCACATATTGCATTGCAAAGATCATTATATTGCATTCCCAATTTGCGCTCCTATCGGGGAATCAATGCTTAATGATAGGATCAGTTTAATTCATATATGATCTCACAGCAACCGCGGCAGAGAGAACTGACAATCACAAACTGAATTTACTATTTTAAACCTGTATGGTATTGATTGATTTTTTTAAGAACATGAAATAATTGTTTTTGATAAGAAGCGATTCCCTAAATAGTATATGCGACTATAAACCACGCATCCGTTTGAAATTGCGTCCCTCTGCGTTACGAAATTTCAAACTTCACACAACCGGATACAGCAACTTGAAGGGGATGCATAGATCCGGCGAATCAATACAGTGTATGATAAGAAGTAAAAGAGGTTTGTTGTTATTTCCTGGAGAATGTCCCCTGCGATCGCTAGGTGGCGCGGCGCGGGTACTCATTTGGAGCTGAAGAGGTCATTTTCCGGGATTACATAGTCACTCAGCCGCTTTTATCTTGGTCGGCAAGCTACTTGACGCAAATCTCGCAGATTGTTTCTATTCGACTGGGTTATTAAGAGTTAATGGGGCCTCTCTGTTAGCCGGGACTTATATACCATATGGTAACGGCTTGTCTTGTGTAGGTACTTGTATAGAACTATAAACTTATAAGGATGCAGGGTGTTGCTGGATTTTAGACCGCGGTAGTTCGATTACGTAAACCCGGTTCAGTCTGTTTCACGGGCCGTAAACTGCATTTAACTCGTCGTCCCAAGAGAGCAGCTCTTCACTGAAGATCAAAATACTCTTTAGTTCGCGCGCCATTTGGGTTGGTATAACCAGACGACATTCTGCGTAACGAGGAATCGTGACACTATATTTGATGGGGCGTAGGCGTCTGGCGGAAGGCGCCGGGGATTTCAGTGGCGTGTTTTTCAACAGCTGGTCTGGCTTTGGGTGAGATTTATAGGTTTCAGTACGCAGCAGGTGTAGCGATCTTACATATCTGATGCTCTTTTGGTGAGCGTCTTTAGTCGCCTAACGGTAGACACATTCATCACCCACCGAGCCACCTTAATCCTTTGCTTCTTGGCATCAAACAGAACTCAACTCCGCTCACACAAGCGTCTTTATCGGTAACTTGGAAATCACCATAATAACCCGCCATGAAATTAGTAAGATAAATGAACATCGTCGCTTTGGTCGTAGCAACACAGACACTATAGTTCCTCGTTGTCTGTTGTATGCTTAACAGGTAGGGGCTTGAAATTATACTTTAATGGACTGTTCGGTGTGTAGTGTTAAACCTTCATAAAAATGCAAATTATAAACATCTATGAAGTAAATAAAGGCAGTAGAAATGGGATAAATGTTTCGGGATGATTTTTATGCTGATGCAGTAAAACTAAATAGCCCTGATAACAGGGAGAGAGAACTTCTCCTATATTGACTCCCATCGCATTCATGAATATTGAGGATAAATGCCTCCCTACACTCAAAGGAGAAAATTTGAGGCGGTAGTATCAATAAGCAATGACTCTCCTCATTCCCCCACCCCCCCCCCCCCACATCGCATTCAATTTAGGCGCCCACGCCAGCGTTTCGTCTTTAATTAACCACCCCCATCGCGTGCGTTTTATTTGTTGATTTCACACAAAATCATGAAAATTGGTTCCAACTCGCCAGAGCTTAATGTGGAGATACTGGCGAAGTTAGCGGGGCGGGGACCTTAATTGGTCCTTGCTTTGTGGCTCTTCCACTTCTTTCCATTTTGACCTCCACGCCCCGTGAGCGCAACATACAGGGAAGCCCCGTGACTGAGGGCCCAAGATCAGGAGGGTAGTAGGTAACTAAACAAATTTACAACTGACAGAGACTGTATGATTCAATGACACGCGAACTATAAGAGCTTCAACAGTTATGTAGTCATGACTGCATCATGCTGGTGAGATAATTGTTGTGTTCAACAGTACACGGCATATAGTGACCAATAAGAACACAGGGAACAAACGCGTGGGTTTAGGACCAATCAGATGGGTTATGTAGATTGTGTATATCTGCTCAATAAATAATTCGATACCGAAGATGACCTATGAATGTGCGCGCACCCAGGCACGGATGATCCGCGGGGCTGAAACAAACGCCACATGAAGTGAGTGAACTGAATCGTATAGAGCAAGTAAAGGCCTCATGTATATTAGGAAATACCTGCAATTATGATGAGCGAAAACGGAGTCAGGCAAAACACACACTTACGCACACGAATACATACTCCTGCACCCCACCCCCATGCAGCCCCCCCCCACACACACACACACATTCAATCACTATCATAAATACAAACACACTCACAGACACGCACATACACTCGTGTACACATAAGCATGCACACACCCTCGCACACACACACTTGTGCACACATACACAGACACACATATATACATACACATATATAAGTATGTCTATATACGGGAGTATAAGTGCGTTTGTTCGAGTGCACGTGGACTTATACGGAATAGTATGGCGAGTTGGCTTGCGTTGGTGACCAAATCTTCTTTCTATCATATAGTTAGCTGACGGCTAAATTCTCAGTCCAAGGCTTATACCGCACTCGCTCGACCGCCTTATTCATGTCGGTTTGCTGGGGAGTATAGCTCGAGGTGGTCCGGCTCAACGCTTGGGAAAGCGACATTGATTTATATTACCTCATTACGAATAAGTTAAGCTTCAGCACAAAGTATATATGTGCATATAAATATGTAAAGTTTTGTTTAAATGTTAATTTTCACCCCAAGAAAGAAGCATATATGTATATAGATAATCTGTTGATTTATATGCGCACAGACGTTCGGGCGTCGATATATTCCGCGGATTTCTGACTTCAGCTTCAAAGCGTATTTCGCTTAATGGATTTTGTACACTGACTTGCCATTGGTGCGTCTCCATATTTGAATATATCCATGTTTTTAGTAGACTTCTAACGCGGTCTTATATCAATTCAAACCCGACTATAGAAAAAATATAATTCTGTATTATTTCTGCAGCCAGGAAATGATTTGTTCTTTGAACGTTATAAAATGTCGACAAAACTATGGCAATTTGGGCAGCGCTAGACGAACTTCAAAACAAATCTCATTACAACCATACAGTGCACAAACCTTTAAGAGATGGCCTTAGATCGTTCTGAACAGTAAACAAGTTAAAACGCTTCTAGAAATATTTGCATCAGCGTAACGGTCGTATAAGGCTGCATGCTGATGTGGGCATAGTCGTACCACGTGTGAAATTGACCTTTGTCTGTTTCGCTGTTAAGTTATTTGAATAAATAATCTCGCAAAAGTGGATCACGCTGTCACTCCCCTAAAGATTGCTCACTTCCAACCCTCGTCGAAATTTCAGTTGGGCCTTGCGCAGACTGGACTCCGCCCACTTTGCTTTACATGACCATGATTGGATGAATCACGACATAGGCTAGACCAATCAGAGCGCGTTGTGGCTTATGCCCATAGGCGGTCGTGGTAATGAACAGGTTGTGGGAAAAGATTGCGACGGGCTCATCCCGCGCGCATAAATAGCTCGACATTCAGTGGTGGGCCCATATTGCTTCCATGCCACGCGCGAGAAGTGTGCCTAAAAGAAGGAAGCAGCTTCAATTTCACAGACAGAATCAACCAATTACAGCATCAACCTCGTACGCCGCAGCTTGGCCAACATTTACCCAGTAATAGCGTTTCAAATCGACTGTATGCTAAGCACGAAGGAGTTTATTTGCATCTTAACCGGAGAGTGATATATGTATGCATGTATTTGCATATATATTCATAACTGTACGCAGCGCACAATCGAGTCACCGTTGTAAGAAAGAAACCTCGTACCAGTGAAGGACAATACCAGAAAGATGATGTCAAGGCCTATGTTATTGCAGCCAGGTCATATAAGTATCCGGAAGAGACCGTATTCATACCGCGACGACTCGGAGGAGGAGGCTATCAGTCCGATGAGGGGGAGCGAGTGCTCCCTCGAGCCCGGTGAGATGGGATGCAGCGCTTTCACAGTGGTTCGCCCGAAAATCATTCGTTCAGGTAAGAATATTGACTCGCATAAAGATTCAATCTGTACATCCAGTTGTGCTTATTTATGTTTCAAGCTATCATTGACATTGGGATATACCACGCCCCGCCCATAAGTTGACCACATAACTCGCATAACTCGTGTGGGATCGCGCTCAGTCGAATCAATCTTTTAAAGTACTTACGAATGAACACAGCAATCAACTCTTGTTTCACATAAAATTCTGACATGGATTCCTACTCCAGGTTTCTATGCCATCGCTGCATTCCGTCCTGTTGTGTTATCTACACAATTCATTACAGCAAAACATTCAGGGCCCCGTGCGTAGTTAACGGGGAGGTTGACAAACAATACGCAAGAACAGAACGAAATGAATTATTCGCGACTACATGTTAAATCACATCACTTCCATGTCAATGATCGGAGCGACAATCGAGCCGCATAGGGGCATGCATAGTGTGTGTGTGTGTCTGTGAGCATTATTCGTCTATAGCCTGGTTAATATACAGTCAAGTCACAAAAGGTTGGGTTGTGCAATGTACATACGTTAAAGTCTACGGGGTAGAGCATTTTCTGTTCATAAACACGCGATTATCTGTTCGATATTTGATTAAGTTGGAATCAAAAATGCATCGTTCCCCATCCTAGTTTACCTGCTCACAGGTATGAGATAATTGTTAATGTGAATAAGTGGATGTGTGTGTTCATTTGCAGTTAGTAATATTTCATTTTTGGCTATGGGTAGAGTTGGGGGCCTGGTGGGTTGGATTTTGGACAGATAGGGTGTTCGCCTTGTAATATACAGACTGTTACCGAGTTATGAACCATTATACCACCAGTGACCCTCACTCAGAACCGACTTCATTTGCATACCTAATTTGGTAACGTCCGATTGCCCCAATAAGCACATCGTTTGAAAGTACAGCTGTCACGAAAAGTCACTGGCGGGATTATTCACTGCTGTGAAACCACTGTTGAATCCAGCTACGTTGAATGCTTGATTATAATGGAATATCCTCAAATGTTTAGTATCCACTGGTAACGAGCCCAGTCGATCACGCAGTTACCGGGGTAACTGTTACCATATTTTGTATATAAAGACCATATATGGTATTGGACTTTGATCAATTTATACAATCAGTGTATACAGCCACTCCCCGGCGCATATGCAGTATAATATCTGTGAATGAATGGTTGCTGGGTGAATCTCTGGCCCGGAAGTAAAGCCTGGTCGTCTTTCGAATATCATACATACGAGCGCCGCCAAGGGTTGAGATATGACGGAAGCATATATGCAGCTATTGTTGGTTTCCCGCTTTTTCTGATGGCCAATCAGAAGATCCGCTGTGACCACTACACAAGATACAATTAACTGAATTCCGTTAACAATAAGGCCATTTCTATGTCCCCCACCCACCTTGCTCTCGCCATAAATGCGTATTAATACATAACCACTTCCCTCGCCCTACAATCCCTTCGCCTCTTCAACGTGGTATTCTAAGAAGCATAACCCACCCAAACATAATCTACGGCCTGTTAACAGTTGTGATCTTCGTGAGAGTCTATCAAACAACCCGTGAATATTGTCTTTACCACAAACAGCCTTCCATCAAGCTGAAACCATGTATCGTAACAACACATTCACGACTGAAACTCAAACCCTCTTATCTTGAACGCCACCAAATTACCGCCGATTAGCGATTCTTACCTTACCGGAAACCTTCCATAAATTACACAATCGCGATGACTGTTGCAAAAGTTAGGAAATGCTGTTGAATTTCAGGTAACGATGGTTGTCTTGAAGAACAATGCAGTCCATGTCAGTCTGTTCTCTGTCACTCTTTTCGTAGAAGAAAAGTTGCGCGGCAGTGAACTTTATTTGGCGGGATGCGCTCTAAATATATCGTCTGCTTTGTGATGCGTCGCTCATTTCCAGAGCGCCTGACATGAAATTGATTTAAACGCCTGTTACGGACTCGGCGGTTTTGAATCAAGACGTCCCTCATTCGACTAAGTTTTGCTTTTTGCTCGAGTTGTACCTTACACAAAAGACCAAATGTCAGTGAGGTTGCGCGCTGAAGCTGCCCGTGCGTGAAAAGCCATAAGTTTTGCGGTCTAACACTGAACATATGTTTTTAACTGACTGCGATTTATTTCGCATTATGTTCGCTTAATGGCTGACGCTGGTCGCCAATACAAACGACAAGAAATGAATTTGATTTGAAATGGTTCTTTTTGATTCCGTGCTGTCTCGAAAAAAAAAAGTTAGGCCCCTTAATGTAGTTAAGTCAAAGTCTTGATGATAAATTTGAGTAAGAAATGATTTGTATATATGACCTGACAACGAGGGCAGATGGATTTGAGGCCAACTTTTTTCTTCTTCTCCATTTATACATATTTTTTTACAAACCACGCAGGTTGAGTGAGCTGGTTATAAACTTTGCGGGCCATAATAAAAACAAACAATGAACTCAACTCAGAAATTCAGCAAGCATTATTTAAAAAGAACCTAATAAAATGATGAAAAAAATCTATTCAACAATATAGTTGGAAGATAAACAAGCGCCATCTAGCGATATAAATGCATAACACAATTGCAAGCCTATTTGACAACCCTGCTCGAGTGCGCGTGTTTCTCACTTGATTGCTAAGTGCTCCCGGGCCACTCCAACCCACCCTTAGCATGAAGATAATCCTTTCCTAGTCAACAGCCTATCAAGTCTTTCTCGAGAACTTGAGAGTTGTCGTGTGGCTGCCTATATAGCTAATTAAGGTGTATTTATTACGGGGCGTTATCAGCTGGCACGCGTCACTCGTTATGGACCTGTTAAGGATGATCGCTGGATGAGGTGATAACGTGAGTGAATATGAACCATCTGGGCTCTGTCGGGCTCAATAAAGCGAGGTGTGGTACTGTTCACACCCGCAGCATTTCCACGGCTGCTATGCAGTCGTTCAGGACCGTATAAATCAGGTACGATTTAAATGCATGACATGAAAATTAAGTGATTTTAAGATTGTTGATATGGAAAAACCAAGTCAGCGCCCGATGATTACCGTATAAATATGGACACTCCTAAGAATATCGATAGCAAAATATTCTGACGCATACAGTCACAGCGATTTTCAATCATTCGACCACATCGACCCGACGTGCTGCAACAGTATTCCTTTGTCTGAGTTTCCAGTTGGATCTTTTCATTCTGCATATAGATTCGCTTTGGTGATGTTCTGGACTTCGCCATTGATCACAAGGGGAGCATATATTTAGTGAAGGTTGAGAATACACTCATATTGAGTAGTGTTGCTGTTGGGTTGATCTCTGACCCCATCTGCCGAATACCAGCGCGCATGCGTCACAATAAGTGTCACATTGGGAATCCGGGTCACGCGTTAACTTTTAGGCCCACTATGCTTTGTTTCCCACGTCAGAACTGTCGCGTTTTGTTGACATTCTATCTCCAGAAATAGAACGTTATTCCCACATAATCTATTATAATTTGTCAAATTCACAGCCATTCAATAAATGGGAATTTGATATCGATGATTCAACGCGAAACCTGCCACCATCCTCGCATGGGATTGTATGCATGTCGAGCAAATTAAATGAACGCAAACAGTGATTGTTAGTTTTAATCCCAGTCGGTCAAAATGTCTCAAAAGGAAAAGTTGAGTCTCATCGTCACTTGACGTTTTCACGGGTTGATCTCTCCGGGGGCAAGTGACAGTTGCCCCATTTAGAATCCCCGCCTCTCGCGCTAGCTAATGTCCATTTCACGTCCCTGAAAAAATACGCCATTCTGGAGCGCGCAGACGACAACTCGCGAAGGTGTCTCAAATTTAACCCAGGAGCAGTTGGTCGGTTCATTGTGCAATAACAATCCATAATAATTAAGTGACTGACATGAAATTATCCCGAGATGAAGCCTCCAGGCAAGGCGATTCAGACACAGGGCCTTGCATAAGCAGCCTTGCATGGCAAAGACGGCGCGTGATCAATGAATCGCGCGATCACAGCCCCGGCAAATAATCGCGGCTAATTTCCAATGAAGCAGACGATTGATTTTTCACTCGCCAAGACGGGAAAGGAACAAGCCGGTTGTGGGATAGTGTTCATTTGGAAATACAACCTGTTTCGTTTCCGGTTTATAGCTCCCAGTGTTAGGTCTGGCAGATCAATCAAATGTTAGAACGCTTGTGATTCGCCAATGACGTCATCAACACATCAAACGGAGCACCAATAAAGCCCGTTGTGTAGATATTGGTATGATGTTGGCAAACACGGGAGAGATTTGAGAAACAATAATAATATCAGCCGCAAGACAGCTGGTCTTGTCATGGTATTTACTGCGACAATCACAAGCACATGGTTTTGAACTTCAATGTTTATTCGCTTATCGGTGTTACGTCATATAATGGCTAGCGATTTGGAACGTATTCTAAAACACTAGGGTGTGATCGATAGCAGATCATATACGAGCATTTAATAATTGTATCTGTTGCTGTCTGCGTTCTACAGATGAATCAGACAGCGAGACGCCCGCAAGTCCCAAGAGACAAATGACACCACCTAGCGGATGCTCACCGAACCAGGCCCCGGGGCCTCGCATCCAGGCGTCCCCTATGCCGACAGCTCCGATGCATCCCGGCTTCATGGCGGCAGGACTTTACTCGCATCTTGTCCTTCCCCAGGCATCTGCTGCCGCCGCCATGTGGGCGGCCGCTACTAGCGGCAAGGAATGGAGTGGTCTCTCCGGAATTGGTGGGCTACCGGGAATGTCTCATCCGGGACTTCCGCCACGACACCCGATGATGGCCGGCCCGGAGCTTCACGGGTTCGGGGCGCCTATGTCTACACCTAAAGGTGAGGCTTTCGGATATGATACTTATGTGACATGTACTGATGTGTGATGAGATGAGCTTAATCAGTCGTGACCTACTTATTGACTCTCTGACTGACTCACAGACTGTAACCATGACTCACTCACTTTCGATCGCGTAATTCACAGGCACCACTTACAACCAAACACAAAGATAAATTCCTCACCACACCCCAGTGGCCTTTGACTCCAGTTTATTTGCTCGATCCAAGAGTCTGACCACTCTGAGATCAACACTCATTGCGAACACATCCTTCAAAGAAAAAAAATAATCCGCTACGAAAAACTGTCCCTTTCACTGATAAATATACATGACAACCTGTAAAACTCTCGTGAAAAGATTGACCCCAGGAAATCTCGACCTCAGCGGCTTATAAACGTGACATTGTGACCAAAGACATCTGGAAAGTCGCTGTCATAAAGCTATGTGAAATATGAAAAAAGGGATTTGTAAAGGGGAGGCAGCAGACTGAAGGCAAATGGGGGCATTACGAGACGAGTTTGAGCGATAAAATAGGTCGATGAAACGACCAGTGTTGTATCATATAGGGCATGTTTTTCGTCCTATACAGGGGCTCAAGATGTCCCTCCTATTATACTATCAAGTTGGAAATGATCTATATACGCTCATGAAAGGTGTAATACTCTTATTCTTCTCTATGCCTCTGTCAGCTTAGTGCTTCTCTCTCTCTCTCTCTCTCTCTCTCTCTCTCTCTCTCTCTCTCTCTCTCTCTCTCTCTCTCTCTCTCTCTCTCTCTCTCTCTCTCTCTCTCTCTCTCTCTCTCTCTCCACATATAAAGACACTCTAAATTCCCACCCCCGTTAGTAGTCATGCCACACCTCAGATTGAGCACCTTTGAGATATGTGGCATCTCGGGGTGACCTCCAAAACCTCTCCATACCGTCTGTCGTAGCGGCCCTTCCTTGATTGATTACGTCTCGCGGGATGACTATTTTAGGGTCGAATCTCGCGAGAACTCAGTCGAATCTCGAGACAACGGGCGTCTATGAATTCCTGTATTAACTATTTGTATGGCCTTATAATCGGTGGTGAATTACACTCATCCGGTAGAAATCACTTGAAAATAGATCATTTTTAATGGATACTTTATCGTTAACGAGGAAGAGCAGTCAACGCCCAGAGGCTTTGAAGTGATTAATACTGAAAGCTTGCTTATGACTTACGATAAATATTCAAAAGTAAGCGAGGTCGATGGCACGCTGTTATCTTTTAAGAGCAAGCATGCGGTCGCATATCTTTTAAACAAGCGAGCAGTGTTTTAACGAAGAGCGTAACTTAACAACAAAGACATAATAACAGAGTGGATTCGCCAATCACAGCTGCAAACAGTTGGAGGCGCCCATAATATCTCCCGCTTCTGTCCCTCTATCGTCAGTTAGCAAGCTTAGTTAGATAAATTTACGGTGGCTTTTTAAAAGGGGAAAAGGCAATTTTATGACGGCGCGATTGCTACGCGCCAATGGAGATCTTTCATTAAATATCATATCTATCCATTTGTGGGAGACTTAGACGAGCCTTGATTGTACTTAATCACTTAGGAAGTTTCAGAAAGGATATTCCTTTTGAACTTTTCACACTCGCACTCACATTTCAACAACATTGGCATTTGCGGATGCAAGAATGTTAGAAAATGATTTGAGCAGCTTCCGGTTGGTTCAGGGCACGTGTTTAGCTCCTATTCTGGCTTCCCTTCAATTGCTTTAATTATGCCTAGCGTGTGCCGGTCAAACAAAATGACCATCGAATATTCCATGTTGCCTCGTTGATATCCATCCTCCCCTCCCATACCCCCCCCCCCAGCAACCGTTGTATACGTACTCCGGACAACAAGCCAAGTTGTTGGGAACGATGATCTTGTCCGTTGATGCAACCACATACTAAGTTGACAGAATTGCTGGTCGCTATTGTTGAGCGTGTGCGCATGCGTCCCATACACTAGCGCTCGCAGCAAACTCTGTCATTTGGTATATAGCATTGGGCATACTAAAAACAGTTTTAATTCGACACAATAGCTTTGGCAGGTGCACTGCGAGAGGTGTGAACACATATATCACTCACCTGCAGTTGCTGGCTTGACATAAATGTTCTCCGGCATATCTGGAGTCCACCCAGTGCGGCATACACTGGACGCCTCAATGATTCATCTGGTTTGTCATTGAAACAATTTGCTCCAGATTCCCAACAAATGACGTAACAAATTTTTGTTTTTGCTTGTTGCAGATGATTACTTCCGTCATATGCTGAGCAAGTGGGATCCGCGTCTCGCCTACAATGACCTTTACAGGTCATACCTTCTCGCTCACCAAGCCCGCATGCGTCAACAAACGCACCATGTACCCAGACCTTCGTCGCCTGTGGCACCTGCGATGGCGCAGAAAAAGCCTCACAAACCGATTTGGAGTCCAGCTTCCGATCTGGAGAAATCGGCGAAAGAAGAGAAACTTGCAAGCGAGTATGCGTCTAAAACTGACCTATTGCGCATGCCTAGTTTGAACCCCATGGACGCTATGATTGACATTGAGACAATCGAGGGGAAAAAGACACCAGACGAATGCGCTAATGGCGCTTACGAATGTGTCACGTGCCAGAAGAAGTTCACGACCCCCCATGGACTCGAGGTTCACGTTCGCCGCTCGCACAGTGGGCGACGACCTTACGAATGCGACGTCTGCAAGAAAACATTCGGGCATGCTGTTTCACTGAGTCAGCACCGAGCCGTACATAGCCAGGAGAGAAGTTTCCAGTGCAAGCAATGTGGCAAGTGCTTCAAGCGGTCGTCGACGCTGTCTACGCATCTACTTATCCACAGCGACACTCGCCCCTACCCGTGTCAGTATTGCGGAAAGCGCTTCCATCAAAAGTCAGACATGAAAAAACACACCTACATCCATACCGGTAAGTTGAAAACCCTTGATGAAAACCGATGAAGTCACTGCTGCTAACTAGCGCCCTCAATTGTCGCTTCCCTTCGTCATTAACAAATCCACTATAATCATAGGACACACCCGCACACTCTCACACACACACACACACACACACACACACACACACACACACACACACACACACACACACACACACACACACACACACACACACACACACACACACACACACTTTTAAAAAATTGCAACATCCAGATGGAATCGCAGGCAATCAAACGAACATAGTCGAGGATGTTCACTTCCCATCCTACCCACCTGTGATTACAGGTATTTCGCCTGCTCAGGTAGGATCGTCTGATCACTTAATCAGGAAGGGAGCTGCAGAAAACGACCCTTAACCAGCCTAATCAACGAGGCTCCTTTGTCTAGACACCATTTACGTTCAGATTGCTTCGATAAGCTATACAATTATCTTCTGGGAATAGTTTTCTCCAACGTTCGCTCTCTACCCCCTGACTGCAGGGGAAGATGTGTTCACCAGGTAACGAGGCAATATGGGGTTTTTTTCCCTCTCATACCATAAAGGGAAATGTTTTTTAAAAAGAAGAGAAGGTGTACCAACAATAACAGCTAACGATGGTCACCTTATTTATTCATATCCAGCCGTACATCCATATTTTGCCGAGTCATTGCATCAGAGCTAAAACACGCATACTGTAACACACTCCCAGTTTTCAAGCGCCACTTCTGCTCCGTATCAATGGATTCTTCCATCCTTCCTCACTACTGGTCTGGTGAACTAACAGTCAGGATTGCTCATGTGAAACTCTCGCGAGAATTGACCAATATAATCACCCCATATGGCCCTGTTTGGCCAAGGCCCGCCTGGTTTTGTTCACCGGCTAATTTCACGTTGGTCGGGATGCGCCGATATCGTGACAAATATAGTCTACATGGAATATTCCAGTCTGCATTTCGGGAGTTAATTTTGATTTTGCAATCAGTAATTAGCTAAGCAGAGTCGGTTCATAATTTATTCAGTTGCCCTATTGGGATCGTGGAATTACTCGGGAATTGACGGTGCATTTTGTTTGTTTTGCGTTTGCAGGAGAGAAACCGTATATGTGTCGGCAGTGCGGCAAAGCATTCAGTCAATCGTCGAACCTCATCACTCACAGTCGTAAACACACCGGTTACAAGCCCTTCCCTTGTACCGTATGCAGCCGAGCCTTCCAAAGGAAAGTCGATCTGAGACGTCACATGGAAACACAGCATGCCAGCTCCCTGCCAGATGGCGCTGCAACGCCCATCTCCCACAAAGTGCGACCCGTGATGTCACTTCCGTCATCGGAGAAATCGGGGTCATTAGAAATTATGACGTCACAGAGGCTGTTGCCTTCCGCTGAACAGCAACCGCATTTTACGTCGGCCGCCGAACATCTGAAATCCCTTAATATGGGTCACATGACCACCAAGCCCCTTCCGGCTCTGCCACACCCACTCCTACACACACCACCTCACACAGTATACCCCTCCCTAAAATCAGAACCCTACACAGAATATGGTCTCAGCGGAACCGCACAAATGCAGAGCCAGATAGTCGATCCAAATCCCAGCCTCGAACCGGAAGATCTCTCCTCAAAAGGTTCGCCTGTCCAACCAACGGAAGCTTCGCCATCGGGTTCACAAAATCAGGGTAAAAGTGCCCCGAACTCACCCACCCTCAACCGCGGCGAATGAACTTTTAAAAAGCTGTCCTCCTTTTGGGTGTATTAAGAGGCTGTTCTGATAGCTACTATTGTGACTTCATAAAATCTTACTTATACGGCGAAATGGATAAGAAAAACCTTGAATGTCTTTGATATACATCACCGTTTGTACATTTAACGTTGTTAAAATTGCTCTTGTTACTAAATTGTATATATCCCATATTGTCATCAATTAAATTATTGTATATTTCAGCATATTATCACATGGAAACCAACGAAGCAAGGAACATTAATGAGAGTCTGTTTACGGTCGCTTAAGGGTCGGGTGCATTGCTTTCATGCATTCTCACTGATATTTATTTTAATTATTTATTGAACGTTTACTGTACATTTTCATCTGCCTCTCCTTCATTGCACTTCAATACTTTTGCAATGTATTTGAACTGTAAAATAAACCGTTAATAAAACTCTGGTTTTTCCTTTCAACCATTCCCCAAATTATTAATTGCCAATATTAACCGCATATCCCGGATGTAAATCACAACCACCCATAGACTTGCTATGACGAAATGAAAACAAAGGTGTTCTCTTTCGCAATTCGCTCCCAGGACAAGGATAACGCCACTGACAGTTTCGAACACAACATAACCAATAAAGCTACACATATAGATAAGCGAGTGAATAGGATAGTTGACGTTTGTTCATAATATCTGCGCAGATAACACAAAATAAGACATACAGTATATCTAACTATCCGTTATTTATACTGTACACGGCACTGCATGTACGCGATGATGAATCCGAGTCACCAATTGTGATGACGTCATATTTGTGGAACAATTCAAATTAAGTAAAGATTTGTGCTGGCATAATAGGTTGAAGGCGGAACCAGATAGGTCGTTCGTTAAATGCCACATGGGACAACCAAGTTTCACTTCGCACTCAAAACACGAATTAATCACATGTTCACATTTGTATAAAAGACCCCAAAAAGGATCATTTGAAATAATTATATGCTACACAAGAGTTCATTTAGGCGAACAAAGGCAGGTTACATAACCTTCACTCAGAATATATATCTACACGTTCAGTTGATAACAATCTATGTATAATGCACGAACGCTCGATGTCTACCACTGGGACTGTCGTGTTTTGCGCTGAAACGCACTTCCGCACTGGTCAACGCAAAACGTCGCCTTTTTACCCACAGCGAGAAATCAAAGTCCCT
This sequence comes from Urechis unicinctus, assembly GCA_034190875.2. Taxonomy (NCBI): domain Eukaryota; kingdom Metazoa; phylum Annelida; class Polychaeta; order Xenopneusta; family Urechidae; genus Urechis; species Urechis unicinctus. The sequence continues at coordinate 39,350,234 of CM067352.1, read as the reverse complement.
GATGCTTAATCCAAAACCATGTCTTTAAAAAAAAGATTCTTCTCTAGAAAAAGCTGTTTCGAATTAAAAGGGAATGTTATTAACAATAGTCATTAATCTCATCCAACTCTTAAAGACCCATCGTTACCCTAGCAACAGTTTCCTGCCAAGAACTCACATCCGAACCTCAAGATTGAAGCAACGAGTTGAAATTGGACGCAGCTACAAGATGTGAAAGGAACAAGACAAAAAGAGACAAGTTCCAATCTGCCCACGACTCCTCGGCCGCCCTCCCGCGGGGGTGATTTGGTATGTTTGCAGTCCGTTCAGGTTGGCAGCTGTCCCACAAGTGCGTCTGTTGGCAGCCGAATTAGCGACGGGTAGATCATTACTCAAGTCATGATTAAAAGGTTGTGAGGCCTGAGAGAGCCCAAGTTAATCAGAGGAACCCCGCGCTTGATTAAGCCCTACGAAAAGGAACTTCTAACACCGGCAAAGGATCCCATACACGTCTATTTTCTGACCGTGATGTGTCCAGGATTCTGGTATAATGGAAGTAGGGAGCCGCGCTGATTTTACAAATGAGGGTGACTGTTTGCTTAGCTACTGAAGCAATTTGTATTGGAAGGATGACATATCTGCAATGGGGATGTTTTTATGTTCTATAGGTATCAGTGTTGACCTTATGTTAGCTGCATTGTGTCAATGTTTGACTGCTATCCATTTACCTCATATTACAGTTTGTATCGAATGGGTTGTACTGGAAACAATGTTAATAAACTGAGCACTCGAAAAAATTGGGTGGGGGGGGGGGTGGTAGTGGGGGCTATTGTTTGTAGGGGTAATTCGATCAATGGATAGCTATTGACACTGTTCTATTGCAGTTTTCATATCTGTGTTCTAATAGACCGAATTGTAAAGCATGACATTAAATGTCAAGAATTACATATAATATCTTATCTCATTAATCATCACCGAATCGGTAAACATGCATGCATAAATATTTCCATAAACTTGCATGTCGCATGTCCAGCAATAGGATCAGACTTAATGGTGTTGAGAGTAAATATTTAAATTCTTTGCATATATTACATGTGCTTTAAGTGTGGACATAAATTGTGTTAATCAACCAATGAACGCGAAATAGAACAAAGATATTAAGCAGACATATGACTGCTACAGCCTTGTACTGGATACAATTAAGTATATATACACAGGTGTTGTCTGTTATCAAGGACGAAAAGAAATGAAAAAATTCACATTTAATCACATTTTTCATCAAATTACCTGGTTTACTGAGCAATCGCCTAGATTTCATTTGTCCCGGGATTATAACGTAAATATGCTAACTTAACAATGCTGTATCAACGGCAATCGCACACATGAAAGTTAATTAATTGACCGTGTGGTGCTCACAGGTGTTTTAAGGGTATATACGTAGAGAACCATTTACAAATCCACAGATGGGTCGCCCATCTGCAGATGGGCGACCCATCTGTGGATTTGTAAACGGGTCAGACCCATCTGCAGATGGGTTGTAACATATGTATATATATATATATATATGTGTGTTGTGTGTGTTGGGCGGACGATAAAGGCATCAGAGCTGTAAGTACCTGCTAAACAGTTATTGTATGGACCAGGCAACATGTTCAGACGACCCTGCTGCACTCAACCAATGGGAAAATTCAAAGCTGCTCGTTAACAATACCCATGGTCAAGCGCACCTTCGTGCCAATGGTCAAATACGTGCATACGTCCATCTAAATCACTCGAATAGATTACGTATGGATAGCTTGATGGGAACGTGAATGCTATAGGTGAGAGGCTACAAAGGCTGATTTGTTTTGTTTTGTTTAAGCCGAGAATATTGACTTCTGTTACATCGAGAATGCGTCCCGAGAAAAAGGGGAGTCTTTTCTCTATAACTTATCTATGTGAAAGTGCCAGGTGCGAGACTGGTCAATTAGTGGTTGCCCGAGAGGACCAAATACCCCAAAACAATGTCCAACTTTGTACCATGTGCTTGCTTAATTGCTTTAAAGGAAGTTTGATCAAGTCAGCCACCGATCGCGGAGTAATCCGAGCCTTTGTTACGTCATAACCAGGCGCCTGCGCAAACAGACAGGTCAACAATGGCGGACTTCGCCTTGCTTAGTCTTGCGTCCATATTGTATTAAAGTTGAATACAAGGCATTGGTTTGCATCGATGATACGCTACGAACCACAAATGATCAATATCTTACCGAGTTCTCTCATGTTAATTCCGTTTCAACTATATGACACTACAAACGGATTGATATGCAAGGAGAGGAAGCGTTTCCGGTCCAGTGACGCCAACAGCCATGGGGTGTGCAAAGCCAGGAAAACATCCGAAACGTTCGCATTTAGCTAAAATCAGTTTAACAACTCCTCGGCAGAAAAAAAACCCCGATGTTCCCGGTACTCCATTGAAAAATTGTAGCATGGCACCATCTCATCACGCATGCGCATGAAATATTCATGCGCGACATTAACCAGTACGCGGATCATTGATCCGAGAGAGGCAAAGCGGTCGCTTATTATGGAAAGAGACGCCATGCAAAAGTGGACACACACTGGATGATGAAATATTTAGACGTGATCCATTGAGTGAAACCGAGTGATTTGATGTTGGGCGTTCTATTGAGTCGCTGGGTTTTAATGGAAGAGGGGATTCACTGTAAAGGATGGGATGAATAAGGTGGCCACCTAGAACAGGTGTGAATCGTGAAGGTAATGAAGCTGATTGAACATGCACCGATTCTAATCAACATTTTATGCGTGTTTCTGGCTTTATCAAGTCAACATCAAACTTAAGTACCATACTGTACTTGTACACGTGTATATAGGTAATAGAGGTTAGCTATAATATCATTGTACGGTAACGGCTAAATGTTCGCAGCTGATATTTGGATGTATCTCTTTGAAATATGAGTGTTGGCAAGACATTGTCGTGTCGTGATGCAGTTTAAATGTGGGTATATGGTAATAGAAGCGGGTGAGCTATACATACACAAAATGGTCGCGTCAGATTCACGGTGTGTTAGTACGCATGTGCAGCAGAGCGTACATATGTGTGAGCTCTCCTGGTTGTCATCGCATCCCATAATAAGCATCACCACCAGAGGGCGCTGTAAATAATTCACATGTCTCTGTAACGGACAGCGATTTATGGGAAGCAAAAGGCAAGCACGCTTATCATGAAAGCACGCCATGCTTTGCTATCCTAATTTTTTAATCCACAATCGAGTGAATTCTTCCATAGCTTTTTCGAAAATAGCAGCATTATTTTTTTGTATCCAATTGTCGTTACATTTAACCCCGTTGACTTGTTTGGTTAGTAACGCAAATGGGGGCGTCTCTTAGGTTTTCCTGCAAAGAACAAAGTGGATCCGCTCTAACAAACATGCCTCGCAAAATGAACAAAAGCCGGCCATTGATTCACAAGAGGGAGCGAAAGCATTATGAATATTTCAGGTTGCATCAATCGCTTGAAACAACGCAGGATTTGTTGGAAATCTGTTAGCAGACGACAATTGTACCTTCCTGCAGCTAAAAAAAAATCACGATGATCTGTACTCTGTATACCGGGTGCGTATGTGTGTGTGTGTGTGTGTGTGTGTGTGTGTGTGTGTGTGTGTGTGTGTGTGTGTGTGTGTGTGTGTGTGTGTGTGTGTGTGTGTTTGTGGGAGGGGAGGTGGTGTTTGTGGGTGGGGGGGGGGGGGGGAGGAGGGGAGGGGAGGTGGGGTTATGTGTTGAGGGCCGTGCATGTATAGCGAGGTGCTGGATCATACCATACTCGCTACAGATACATGACACGCGCAATGTGTCCATCCTTATGTGGACTTTCTTATGGAATTATATTCTTCGTTTTTCGTCTCTACTTAATCCACGTATCTATAAGCCCTTCGGTATCCTCGATTCATCGCGTTGCATTATTGGGCATCAATAAAATACTCCACAATAGCCTTATTGACTGCGCCATCTAAAGCGTGCTGGTGATAAAAGTAGGCCGTCATGTATTGAATTATTTCCGAGAATAAAGTGCTTCTTAATATTTTTGGATGTTTTTATCAGTTAGGGGTATTCTATAGTTAAAGGAGGGTAGACGATTGCATGCTGTTTGGTGGCAGCCTCTATATGCGAATAGGCAGTAATGCGAGGGAGGTGCTAGAATGGAAGGCATGATATACCCTTCGTTTTATGACGCCACTCAGTACTTATATTCATGTGTGCAATTCTAATGGCGGGATATTTATAGGCTGACCAAAGCGCGTCGTAGATGTCAGAACGTATTCTGTCTGACAAGATGGAAAGGCGCTGATAATAGAACCAGGCACTGTAATAAGGCGCTGATTTGACAATCAAATATTAATAATTACTTAATTGAGTGGAGCCGCTTGGTATGTGAGCAGATTGCCAATGTCCGACCCTAGGGACCTGGTGCGCACGATTCTCTGCCTATTTCCTTGCTAGAATCAAGTAATCGCTTAATTTGAGACTAACAAGTGGGTCATGACTTGAGTTAAGCGGCTGAGATGGGTGGCGCACAATCACGAGTGTTTCAATTACGAGACTACGGTGGCGACGAATGCCAACGACGTCAAGTGATGCGCTCTTCAGTGGAGTGCCGTAATTACTTTTGGATCAAGTCTCCGGCTTCCGTTTCGAGTGAGACGCGAGACAGGACAATGTCGCTCAATTCCAGTGGATGTCGTCCTCCGATAGACGTATATACGCCCCGGTGAGTAGTAGGTCGATAGCGTGCGCCCGGTCATGACAAGGACGATACATCGTGTCGGCTTGGTGGCAGCTCGTGGTGTTGGCAACCCATGTCTAACCTGCAGCAGCGAAATGACTTTATACACAGCCCAATTTAACGCAACGCGGCGTTCGTCTGCGTAGTTATGGACTCATCCGCGCACGCCAAGATAAAGTCAAGTTAATAAGGAAGTTAGCCTATCACCTCGTTTTACCGTTTTGTATATATATTTATTTATATGTATATATATAAATATGAATATATATATATATATATATATATATATATATATATATATATATATATATATATATATATATATATATATATATATATATATATATATATATATATATATATATATATATATATATACACATATATATATAAATAGACCGTGACTCAATAAGCCGGACGGAGTACTTAAGTACCCCTCAACCACTTGATTGACTCCGCAGGTAATGGTGCACGCTGTGTCCACTTCAAGTCACACCTGAAGCCCCGGGGAATACCTTGAAGCGTCCCGGGATTTTAATTGGATTGACTGGAATCTGCTCAGGGTCTTAAACAACTTCTTGTTCATGTCGGACAACAAAATGGACCGTTGTGTCAACTTCATTTTCAATGACTGCAGTGGTTGAGCGACGCAATCTAAGCTAACACCTCGCTTCGCCATCTCATCACTGTCTGTTAACTTGTGAACAGCCAAGGTGTGGAAAGTTGCTTATGGTGCTTGAGGTGTGAAAGAAGAGGCTAGATACGAGTGGTAATATAGGGCCAATCTGGAGGTAGGTAGTGGTGAGTGCCAGGAGACGGCTCGAGTTTCTTGTCAGTCGGTTGGGGGTCCAGAAGTTGGCAGTCAGAGCAAAGTACTCGAGAGTATATTGTTATGACGAGGGCCCACCTGTGTTAGGTAGATGGCGTTGGAGAAAGGGAGGAGGTATGTGTTGAGGCGCTGGTGCAGGTGGGATTCATTGAAGCGCGCTAACAGAGGATCGTTAATGCTACATTGAGGTGAACTTTAGCTGGGGACGTCATGTACGCTGTCGGTACGTAGAGGTCAAAGGATTGCATACCCACATGAGGCTTATTACGGTACAAAACACAAGAAGAGAGTCGTGATTGCATGCGAGAGAGAAATAGAGAGACAGTTTGTTAGTTAATGAATGAGTGAGCGAGTGAGTGAGTGTAAGAGTGAGTGGGTGGGTGGGTGAGTGAGTGAGTGAGTGAGTGAGTGAGTGAGTGAGTGAGTGAGTGAGTGAGTGAGTGAGTGAGTGAGTGAGTGAGTGAGTGGGCGAGTGAAAGAGTGAGTGGGTGAGTGATTGATTGAGTGGGTGAATGAGTCAGTATGTGGGTGATTTTGTTAGTTGGTTAGTTTGTGAATGAGTGAGTGAATTAGTAAGTGGATGAGTTAGTGAGTGAGTGAATGAGGGTGTGCGTATGTGAGTGAGTTAGTGAGAGAGTGAGTGAGTAAGTGAATGAGTGAGTGGGGGGTGGGGTGAGTGAGTGTGTATGTGTGTGCGTGTATGTGTGTGTATGTGTGTGTGTGAGTGTGAGCGAGTGATTAAGGGACTAAGCGGCTCAGTTAGTGAGAGAGTGAGTGAGTAAGTGAATGAGTGAGTGGGGGGGGGGTGGTGAGTGAGTGTGTATGTGTGTGCGTGTATGTGTGCGTGTGTGTATGTGTGCGTGTGTGTATGTGTGTGTGTGTGTGTGAGCGAGTGATTAAGGGACTAAGCGGCTCAGTTAGTGAGAGAGTGATTGAAACTAAGTGAGACTTAGAGAGAGAAGAAAGACTGATAGAAACACACAGAGAGAGAAAGGGAAAGAGAGAGATAGAGAGTGAGTGAGTGAGAGATCGAGAGATGATAAGGGGTTAGGGTTACTACGTGTCAAAAAGGCTGCATGGAATCATTTTGTACGGTCACATCATTCTGTTTAATCTGGGCATCAATTTGTCACAAATCCATGTCCGCGGTTCAATCATTTAATATCAATCCTCGAAATATGTACATGAATAAGTGTCCATCTCCCTTTGCCCGCAAACTTATCCACACCACGACAGTAAAAAAGGTGAGGTAGTGATAGGTCAGCTTTTAAGATCCCCAAACACTATCACAAATACCCCCCCCCCCTCCCCACCCCCACCCACCCCTACTCCACTTCCTATTTCTCCAGCAGCCAGTCGGGATCTGCGTGATGCTATTAGAACAGACGTGATAACCTATCATTGCAGTATGCATGAAGCACCAACAGCTTTGTGGCTAGAATGAAATCATCTCGTAAGTGTTGATGGTGATGTCCTGGAGTCTTATGCAAAAGCTCACTTCGACAAGCTGCTAAAGTAATTTCTCCAAAGCAAGAAAACCAATCCCGGATGCGTTTGCTAATGCCGTCCCTTGCATAATCGTGCACTTCCGCGTGGTGTTGGGGCGGGAGTTTCTCAGGCGACGCCACCTAGCGAGGAAGACAGTTGACTTGGCGGCTTGCATTCACACCTCGCCATGGATTCTCACTCTCGCCAAGTGGTTTTGCATATGGAATGGTGAAGAAAGTGAAGCGTCTGTGAATGGGATTTAGAGAATTTCATCTTGGGAGTCATCGTGACTGATAATTAGTCATATGACCAGGTCACGTGACTTAGAGCGTCGCTCTTCCTGATACGGCGTCGGTATAGGCGCGCCCAGATGACGGGGTGGGGGGGGGGGGGACTTTTATCACGCGAGTATGGTCACATTATGGGTCCTGTCGATGAATATCTTGTTGCGCATGCGCTGAATATTTCACCATGGAATATTAGGATGGCAATTAACAAAGCACTCCTAATTTGCTGCCATGATGGGACACTGGGAAGGTGCGGTAACTCTTCAAACTATTTCTCTATAAATATGAAATGTTGAAAAAATGCTAATCGCTTTTCAACGCGGTTGGATGGACACACGCGATTGGGGAAATGACGTATTAGAATGACGTAACTTTCAATTCGCGCGCGCGGGCGCAGTCGCTACCTTACAGAGCCGATGTTGAACCACTATTCAATAATTTTCAGCCTCAATTGACATATTATTCATAATCGCGTTGATTGGCTTACTCTGATCATGTGGCGTGTATGCCCAGTTGTGATTGGCTATAAGAGCGATTTATCTCATCAGGAGGTTGCTGTTGACAAAAGCCAGGAAGAGCCGACTGGGCGCGAAGACGCTAATTGTGATGACACTTCAATTGCGCGCGGAATATCGTGCTGAAAATTCAATATGATTATTCATATTCAACATGAGTCAATGGGTGAGTTAAAGGGTGCGACCCCGATAGGGCGGTATGCTACACGATAGAGTTCGCGTGTTGGGCGACATCGTTAACTGGACGGTGGAAATAGTGACACACAACTTCCAGGCTAATTGAATGAGAGCCAGTTCATTTGCTTTTCATAGGAGGATCCTGCAGTCGTCTCACTTCGAATACCAATACTCAATGCATAATGAACTTGAGCAGGCGATGGATTGATGACCGACACGTCGTATACCATATTTGGTCGGAGGAGAAAGTATGTCACGCAAATGCAGAGTCCGAGATAGTGTCGGTGGATGTATACACTCACACACACACTCACACACACACACACACACACACATACACACACACACATACACACATACACACACACATACACACACACTCACACACATACATACACACACACTCACACACACACTCACACACACACATACACACACACTCACATACACACTCACACACACATGCACATATATATATAAATACACATACATATATAAATATATACATATGTATTTATATATATATATAGGGAAATAGATATATATATATATATATATATATATAGTATAGATATATATAGATATATATATATATATATATATATATATATATATATATATATATATATATATATATATATATATATATATATATATATATATATATATATATATATATATATATATATATATATATATATGCGGCCACGGCACGTGGTAAGCATGTATTGTACAATAATTCATCATCGATTCAGAATAAGAGAATATGTCTTATTTCCCAAGATGCTCACATCATACATTTCAATTACAGCAGCCGATATATGCGGATATGGTATGTAGTTGATTACAAATGGCGCCTTTATGACCACTACCACATGTCGACTGCGATATGAATCTATACCACTCTCCTCGATATGTTGGTCCATTTGAATTGTTGCATTCATAACCGGGTTAGAGCAATCCACGCCGGAAAAACAGGTGTTGGGTTGTCAAAAGTCATCAGGCAACAACCCAGCATTGTAACCATAACACAGTCAACGATCTATAGATTAACCAATAACACTTCAAGCCTGACAAACGAAACGACAACTCATTGTCCTATTTCGACAATTCTCATCATACTTCAACTCACAACATGTGTCGGCTCAAATTCACTTAGCCATTGCGGAGAGCATGCCAGACCCCTGTCAGTCCCCAGGGGGCGCTGCGTACTGGATAGAACAACTGGCTTATAGTTATAATCATTCGAGACAAGTTTGCGCTCCTAAAAGGCCGACTGGACGCACTCGCAGGTTTTCGGGCGACGGGTCAAAACATCAAGGACTAAGCTGACCTAATATGATTTCGACCTTCTGCGGGAGCATTGCGATTGCTACAGAGGCTGTGTCGATGCATAATTCACGAAATGGGAGGGGGAAATTGGTTTAACGTTTATCTGCGGATTTGGGCAATAGACGTTTTATGGACTCCAAGAGCTTTGCATCTACAAAAAGAAACATCGGCTTAACATGTTTGTTAATGTTCTGACCACCATTCAGGGATTTCTGCGGCTGTAAAACATTCCATTCGCCAGAAATAATCAGAACCTTTAATAAGCTGTTACGGATGATACAGGGCGATGGAAAGGCAGACATGATACAGGGCGATGGAAAGGCAGACATGCCCTTTGACCCTGAATGATATGAGCGATCGTGTTCGATTCTTAGACAGAGATCATAGGGATCTGGCGCTGTATAGGTATATATATACCAGCCAGTCATACGCCTTGAAGGCCTTTTGGACCACTACAGCGAGAACGAGGGATGTGCATGACGTCACAGAAGGTGCTGTGAAACTGTCTACGCTGAAGATAGCCGAATGTTGACTGATTGAGTGCGCATATGTGTGTGTGTGCTTGTGTGTGTGTGTGTGTGTGTGTGTGTGTGTGTGTGTGTGTGTGTGTGTGTGTGTGTGTGTGTGTGTGTGTGTGTGTGAGAGAGAGAGAGAGAGAGAGAGAGAGAGAGAGAGAGAGAGAGAGAGAGAGAGAGAGAGAGAGAGTTCGGGTGGGTGGGGTGTTGGTGTTGAGGTTGAGTTAATGCTATATATCTATTGATAGAGGAGGGAGTGTATGTTTCCGGGATGAGAGATGCAGATATCGGTGATGTAGATTGACATAACGTGAGTGACCTTCACGTACGTGTCATGAAGGTCATTAAGAATCTTTCTCTGTTAACATGTAGGGGAGGGAGTTGCTAGTTTCTTGATGAAATGGGAGACATGTTTGTTAGGGTCATTGAACTTGAACACACGACACATACACAGGACAAAAAGCTTTGTAATACTAGAGCGTCTTCCTGCTAACGTACACGTGATTTCAACGTTACACCCAACATTAAAAGACCGGTACAAAAATCACCGCGACTGTCGAACGAGTCAAGATTGCTTGTTTGATGATGGTGCTTTCAGAGTTTATTCGTTACCGACCGTCACTAAATGAACGTGTCGCTCACGATGTATCGCCCGTATAGTCAGTCCGCTCGTGGTGTCACAGAAAAAAACACTGATTGAGAAAAAAACCTGCAACAAAGGTGATATAGACGATTGAAAGAACGTTCGAGTTAGGTTTAATTGCCTCAGTGTGGTTGTAAATGTTCAGTTAGATGAATATATGCTCGAATAAACGTCTGCAAATAAGATAGGTTCCCCCCATGATATTGATGTTTGATAGTCGATGCATCACTTTGCCCCTTGCCGTTGCAGAGACACATGGTAAACTTGATGTACACCAAATGAACAATTTTACTATTGATTAACATATGTATATATTAACTCACATTATTACGGCTGCATCAGATCGCCCATCCTGCCGTCTGCTTTTTGCCAATCTCGGAGATCCGTTGCAAACAAAGACCCGGATGAAAGATATTTTTTTTCTTGCACATCATTTTGAAAGGGAAATTAGGCAAAAAATGTTTTGAGTATAAATGAAAAGAAACAATGCGTGAAGACTGATGGGTTTTGGGGGCGAGACAGGTGAATCTCTTATCGTTTTACTTGAAAGGTAAACTACAGTGGTACGATAAACATCTGGACGATGCAATGTGATCTCACTGTAATAGCAATATGAAAAGGAAAGTTTACTACCTCGGAATGTCATTATGATCCGCGTTTACCTTAAGCTACACACCGTGTTAGGAATCTTGTTTCCAACCAATGATGTCCTTAAAGTATCGTAAACTGATTTTCCTCTGACATTTGTCTCCTGTGTCGTATTAACCCATCATTAGTAGGCAAATATAACCGGGACTTCCTTCCTTAACAAGTAATATACACACTGTGTCTGTGGTGTTTTCATCGCCCGGCGTGCCTGACATCAAACGTATACATTCCATGCTTACAATTGAGTCTAAATTGAAGTAAAAACTAGCACACCTTTCACCAACTTTTACCTTTAATGCAAGGTATAATTCATTCAACTTATAAATGCCCTCTCAAGTATTAAAATGTCAAACTCGCTTTTTCACAGGGACCCGTTTTTATAGTGATTTAGGGGGATCTCTTGTTGGGGTTGCCAGTCGGTGGACGATAACAATTGCGATAGAGAATGTGCATGTGAAGGCCTGGGACATGAATAATGTGCTGCCAACAGGCCTCTCCTATTGTCACCGATCCTTTTGAAGTAAGAGAAGTGAAATCAAAACTCCATACTATACTGAAAACACAGCTTGAAGAACTGAGAACCAGGCACTGTTTCCAAATCGATCACACAAAGATTGCTGGCCATCTTAGTGTCTTCGTGAATTCGGGTTTTGCGAATTTCCACGGCAAATAACTAGTGGTCGTATCGAATTCATTGGCTCACCAAGTTTTCATAAACGGGCAATTAAGAGCACTGCTATGCCACTGCAGGTATTTCCCCACCAAGTGCCTTTGAATCCGCCTTTTGTGAGGGGGGGGGGGGGGGGGGCTGTGTTGTTGTTGTAGACACTCACGTTGAGGAATCGTATGGCGGCCATTGGTGACCAACCAAACAAGTGTTAGTTCAAGCTTCCAATTCATCAGAAGCTTCGCTCCATCCCAGAACAAACCGCAAGTATATAGTAGGGCGGGTTATCACTGACGCCAGCCCAATATACCAATGCACTATACATTGCATTACATGTATCGCTTATATTTCAAGAGAATTCGCTGAGGGGAGAGTAGTTTTGTGTTAGTTGATATCGTGTGACTGTTTATGTCACGGACTCGGCCGAGGAGCCTCACGGGGTCATATGTCTGACGTCACGGGGTCATATGTCTGACGTCACGGCAGCAATTGAACAACACCAGTATATATGGAACACAAACAGGACCAACGTCACGTGACGAGGACGTGTCGGACTATGTCAAAGGTTAATATGAAACGCCAATGAAATGTCGACGAAATGCCAATTATCAACGATGACAATGTATATGATAATGGTAATGATACGAGGACAATGATGTAAATCATTAAAGTGTCATTGACAATGATGATAATGACAACAACGATAGTTATATTGCCGACGATGATGATTGATAAGAGAGACAGTGATAATATCTATTAAATTACAAAAAGGGTGATGATGATGATGATGATGACAATGATGATGGTAATAATGATAGTGACGACGACGATGATGATGATGATGATTATGTTATTGATGATGATTAAGAATATGATGACGATGACGCAATAATGATGATAATGATGATGATGATGATGATGATGATGATGATGATGATGATGATGATGATGTCTATCGTGTAGCTACCATTGAAAATCTAACAATGGTAATCCTGTTCCAGCACCCTTCTGATATCCTCACTCAAATAGATCAAATTGCGTTGAATTAACTTATTAAACATTTAAGAATGAACTCTATAGCCGACAGCAAGGTTGGCGGCACCGGGCTCGACTCAGCAACATCGGTCCTGCTTCACTTCTGATCGCCCTCATAAGCCCAGGGCAAACAATAGATAGGAATCCGTGGAGGTTCTGAAGAGGTCCGTGGAGGTCCACGATTACTGTACCTCATCACGAGCACCTGTCCTGGGCCTCACAAGTCTCCAGGGCAACAGAGGCGCCCTGATTGCTTGCCTAGCCCCGGGCTACCTTCATACACCCTAACCCTCACTGTCAAAGTGTACCTCCGAGCCGAGGGGAAATGAGAGTAAATCTGATGAAAATCTGAGGCCGTATGCGGGGCTGTTCTAATCCTCCGCTGGTGATTTGGGAGGGATGTGATTTTGAAGGAGGGACTTCATTTATGATGGATGATGGAGGCCGAGTGGTTGACAAGTGAGGCCCGGGTTGCGACCCTTTTGAAGGACCTTTGGGAGAGATACATCTAGTGTCCGGGGTTATTGGATCAGGAAGCTGCCTCCAGGATTGTGGACTAACTGCCAGTTGGGGATTTTTTACCAATCGGCTTAAATTGCACCTATTAAGTAATTATTGCAAACAAGAATACTGAAACGATCAATTAGATTGATTAGTTCAGCCAATAAGCGAATATTCAGAAGGGGTAGACCTTAATCGTCGAACTGAGAGCCGTGGGATTTTTTGTGAGCATAAAACATGTCTTCAAGAAGTTATGATAAAGACAGAAAGGCCTGTCTATTACGGGTGCTAAGGGGACTGACTGGGCTCACATGGACGTGTAAGGCAGCCCCCCCCACCCTCCTCTCAGACAGACATGTCCGTTTTGCACAGGTATTCATGACACACAGGTGCCGGTCGTCAAGACAGGTCGCTCTGCGAAAGAGCCGCCAATGCAATTTTTGCCTACAGGGTGCATTTTGTTTCGAGTATGCTGTTGTTACAACCAATAAACGGCTTACACTCACTCGTAATATATCCCTCTAACACTATTACTACACTTTATCACTCCACGCTACATCTCTCTCGGCTAATTGTCTGCTTCCTGCATTCAATCATCTTTCAACAACCTGCGACCTCCGTCGGGCTAATCCCTCTCGAAAGCGGCCACTTGTTTCTACAAGTCTATTTTCGCCCTCATTGCCTTATTAATCTCTTCCCGGCTATTATAGATCATCCATTTTCGTCGCGCCCCGAGGCGCGCGATGAGCGACTTCCGGGGCAGGCTAATCTCCGACGGGGAGCGTTTAGTGGCTTTCGGGAGCTGTTGCAGACTGACGGGTGCAAAATGAGGGTGGTAGGAACCAGACAGAAGGGGGTATTAATGATGCTAGCTATTAGAGGACGGGGGTTTGGAGAGACGAGAGAGCCAGCAAGGCGGACGCGTGCGTATAGGGCGCTGGTTTGAGCGCTTTGCCAGACACGTTGCCAACTCCAATGGCAAGTGTTTAAACCGAATTCGATTGCGGTAACTTTATTGCGGTGTTGCCAACGGCCCTGCGAACTGATGCTATCATTTCGTGCCTAGCGTGACTTGGGCGAGAGCCTTGGCAAGATGGCCGCGGGCAAACGTCTGGTCGCATTAGGCCATAGGTCAGTGGCTGGTATCATCTTTAACCCATAAAAGTCATTTATTGTAATCATCGCATGCATTTAAGCATTGAAGGCTGTTGGAACATGAGCGCTGATTGGGACTGGAGGGAAACAACTCTCAGCAGGCTGGGGACATTTCCCCTCGTACATTCAAAGGTCATGATTCCTAACTCAGCTAAGACAAAAACGAAATGGGGACAATGGGCTTAAGAGATGGGGAGAAGTTAATTTGCAGCAGTGCCTTGAATGAAGTCACATCCCATCGTGGGATTTATCACTCTAATCTGCTGATGAGATGGTATCACCACGAGCCAATCTCTGTGCCCTCCACCCACATACCCCCTTCCCTCTCCCTGTCTGCAGTAAATGGTCCACGAGCTAATGGAAACAAATGGACGGATTCACTGAGATTGCGCCCCAGTGACCATAATCTTCTCCTATCTCACCGAGCGTCAACGCCCTGCACACGCCCTACAACCCAGCTCCTCATTTCCAAAACCCTCCCGCTGCTTCATCGCCCCATCCTCTCTCTCTGTTTGCAGGCAGCTAGTAATTGGATTCAAGCAATTCTTAAAAGGATAGCAGTTGTCTACAAGACGGGATCACTCCCGGGGATTAGATGAGGGAGTGACCTCATCAGAGTAAGGACCATTTGGTCTCTGCTCGACAGCTCCTATACTGACTTTAGAGATTTCTCAGGCCGCCATGTCCGCTAATGGCAAAGAGCTAACCTGGGTGATGATGCCACGGTGTTTCGAATCAGGTTTGGATCAGCTGATGAAAACCGCCGTCAGCTGAGCAACAAGGTGTTGGGAGCTACTGTACGCATGTTGAAACATAAATTAAAAGTCGCCAATATGGACACATATTAAACCAGAGTAGTACTGGTTTAAGTGCTTTATTCAGGGGAATATTATAAAACACTATCACAACTATTTTATCAGTTGAGCTTCGGCAGCATTGTGTCTTGTTTTAAACGTAGCGCCGAGCATGTCCAGGCACCGAAGACGAAGCAGCGAATATCGCGTTCTGTTTTCCCGGGAAATTAACAGTTGAGTGCGAAGAGAGCTGGCCTCCAGGGTAAGAGTTGATTAAGTAACCTATTAACGCCAGCCGCTGCAGCAAGGTAGATCTAACCCCACTGGTGGTTGTTATCGTACTTGAACTGTCAGAGATCGAGGTCGATAAACGTTTATTGAGGATGGAATAATGGCTTAATGAGAGAGAGTAAGAGAAGAGACGCTGGAAGAAAACACCATGAGAAGGGGTGCGAGTACTGCTTCCCGATTCTAAAAGGGGAACATAATTAATAGTGAGATACATTACTGATGTAGTTGTCAGTGTCTCTGATGAATGGAAGATTTACCGATGATTTTTTAATAAGTGAATATGCCACGATACATAAATGGATGACAGCAGTACATGTACAAATGCGTGCATGTCTCACAGTAACACAAACACACACACACACTCATACATACATACACACACACACACATGTATGTATATATTTACATATATACATATGCATATATATATGCATAGATTTACATATATATATATAAATGTATATATATATATATATATATATATATATATATATATATATATATATATATACATATATATATATATATTCATATATATATACATGTATGTGTAAATATATACACACATACACACATATGTATATATATACATGTATACATAAATGCATATATATATATATATACATAAATGTATATATATACATACACACACGCATATATATGTATATATATACATATATATATATGAATATAAGTATGTATATATGTATATATATATATATATATATATATATATATATATATATATATGACTGAAAACGGCCCATCTGCAGATGGTTCTGACCCAATTGCGGATCAGTGTTGCATCGTTATTATATTAATGGATTTTAATTTATTCCTGCTTTGTGCTATAACACGAACAAACAAAAAACTCAGTGGCATAGTCTTATTGTCATTATGCCAAATCCCATGCGTAATTTTGTAAACATAAGATTTAGAAGAAAATCATCCGCAAACGGTTTTGACTCAAATCCAGATAAGGAACTCATTACAAAAAAATTCAACAGATTTTTATTTATTTCCGTTATGTGCAACATAATGTACGAAAATTGTGCCGTAGTTCCAAATTCTAAGCAACACAGAGAAACCATAATAAATATATCCAGATGGGTCAGAACCATCTGCAAATGGGTCAGACCCATCTGCAAATGGGTCAGACCCATTTGCATATGCTTTTGACCATTTCTGAGGATGGATAAGACTCAACTTCAAAAAAGTATCACATCATGATTATTTTTATCGACATTTACTAAAAAAAATTGTGCCGCAAAACCCAAAAAATTTCTGCGCAAACCACACACAGAGAAGAAAGAAATTGTGTCAAATATCCTTAAATGGGTCTGAACCATCTGCAGATGGGCCATTTTCAGTCCATCAAGAGATCCGGTATAGATATATATGATATTATCATATAGATGAATCATTTATATATATGGTATTCCCTTATATGTCTATGCATCCCTATCCTATATGTTGTGTGTGTCATATTTATAAGATACAGATATTATTATATATATATGAGTATATTATATAGAATATATATACACGAATAAATATATCTCATATATCTATATATGCACCCATATATATATATATATATATATCTATATCTATATTGCTCTTTTGTGGAGTTTCACCTTCAGTTTTGTTATGCAGGTCCCTGTATAACAAAGAACAGAAAGTTATTGCCAATGTACACGAAAAAATGTCTCACGAGACCTTGCGAGATTGTAGTGCGTCCCTATGAGAATTGATGTCATGAATATAGAATAAGGAGACTTTGTAGACGATTGCAGATACGTCATCGCAGATGAATCTGGACACTCGGGCTATCCTGCCAATGCCACGCAGTCTTCTAAAAGCTTTATAACTGCCTACTTTTTATGCATCAAACGCCTGTTCCTGGGTGGATAGGATCCTCACTTTAATAT
This sequence comes from Urechis unicinctus, assembly GCA_034190875.2. Classification (NCBI taxonomy): domain Eukaryota; kingdom Metazoa; phylum Annelida; class Polychaeta; order Xenopneusta; family Urechidae; genus Urechis; species Urechis unicinctus. The sequence goes on along the minus strand of CM067352.1, from coordinate 39,332,667 downwards.
GCCCTTTTCCCTTCGTCGAGGAAACAAATTTACGTCAAATCGAATTTGACATTTTTTTATTAAATGAGTTTCGTTGGTGTGGTCTTGGTTAGCCCGAGTCATTTGCGATGAAGAATGCCGACAGGGTGAAATGTTTTCAGCGCTCGCTTGTCCGGTTTGGGTTTAAATAAATTGCGATCGTGACTGATTTGAAAGAATGGACCGGGTGTGATATCTAATATTTAGGAAGGTATCTGTCTGTAATTTATGACTTAAAGCCGGTGTTTTGTCTCGGTTGTTTTCTTAAAGGCTCGATTGGCGTGACGTGCGAGCGACAAAAATAATGAAACGTCAACATGGTAATCAACACACAGACACTGTCACTTTCTACGAGCTCTTCTCATTTCTGCCAGTGATAAACAGTCCTCATATTGCAGTTGTGTATATAAATTTAAGGAGTTGATATGGCGTCGTTCATCGATGGTTTTTATTTAGAAGTAATTGTCATTGTTTGTGGTTTCAATTGTTTAAGAACAAACACCAGAAATCATTTGTTATCATATGACTGCGCACCCAATATCATAACCACATCAGCTGCGAGACATATGGTGAATGCAACAAATTCCCTCCCGACAAATTATCTCCGAATTGAACCGATCAAAATGTCGTTAGCTGTTAATATCAAGTCACAATTGAAATAGACAATGGATTCTGGATTTAGTGATCCATTGTTGTAATGCTCACTTGTGTGTGAGTGTGTGTGTGGGGGGGGGGGGGGTGGTGGGTGTCAAATTACAATATCTCATCTATCCCTCTCTTGGTCACCTACATACACACACACATACACACACACACATTCACATACACACACACACTCACACACACTCACACACACACACACACACACACACACACACACACACACACACACACACACACACACACACACACACAACGCACACACATCATCTCTATCTGTCTTTCCCACCAACTCGCCCTCTTTGTTTCTGCCTCGTCTCCCCCTGTCATTCACCTTCTCTGATTTCGGTTCGCCGCTGTCGATTGCACGCGACATGGTCAATTTCAATTATTGACGCTCCACTGTTGCTTCCAGTCGCATGAAACCTATCGAGAAACACTGATAGCTAATCAGCATTTCCCTTGTTCCTTCGACAGCACCCACCTGAAAAAAATGAATAAACAGATAATTTAATAGCGAGCAATAAATCCGCAAGGCGTCTTGGGATTGTTCTCTTCACAGACAACCCCCACCCCCCCCCCACCCTTGTTTGTCCCTTCCTCTGTCAAAAAACCTCTCCACATCTCGCAGTGATTAGCGGATTGGTTTGAAAAGCATGCGATCCCTCAGGTGGTGATTTCGATTGGTGATCTTTGTTTCGTCTGTGATTATAGATCGAAAGGTGAAATCTGAATGGAGAAAGCGGAACGGATTGTGGTTGTTGGCGCGTGCCAGTGACGGCATTGGAAATGCCACAGGCGCCCTCTATTGACTCGCTGGTGTAGGGGGAGGACGCATCAAAATGAACGAAAGGGGCAAGTGGGTGAAACGGTTATGGGCAGGGATTTATTGAATGACTTCACGGTGTAGGCCGTCGTCGTGATACGTTTACACATCATCATCATCATCATCATCATCATCATCATCATCATCATCATCATCGTCGTCGTCGTCGTCGTCATCATCAACATCACCATCGTCATAATCATCATAATCATCATCATCATCATCATCATCATCATCATCATCATCACCCTCGGTCGCGTCGCTAATCATGGTTCTAAACCCGGCTTCTCTAACCAGCGCCATTGGAAACCTAATTTCTTACGGTAGTTCCACATGTTCCCAGGCGCTGTAGTCGGCCAGAGAACGGATCTAAACCCGACACATGTATCTCGAACATAACAGTTACTTCCAACCATATCACTCCCTTTACACGAAATCAAGCATATCCCTCCAATATCCACCCAATATTCTGTCGTCAGGAACCGGGATTCTATTTGGGCTGGAGCGACGGGTCGATTGTAAGTAATCAACGAGGCTTGCCTGGTCCTTATCGAACAGGTGTGGGAGGTCGATACTTAGGGTTATTAATCATAACAAGCGTGTTGTGAAGGTTCGGTGTGGTCTGGGCTGAGGTGGGGTAGGAGGTATTATAAAGAAGAGGTGCCAAACAGAGGTTGCCTTACAGATGCTGCCTTACAGGGATTACCTTACAGGGACTACCTTACAGGGAACGCCTTACAGAGGCTGCCTTACAGAGGCTGCCTTACAGAGCTGCCTTGCCTTACAGAGGTTGCCTTACAGAGGTTGCCTTACAGAGGCTGCCTTACAGATGCTGCCTTACAGATGCTGCCTTACAGGGACTGCCTTACGATGCTGCCTTACAGGGACTGCCTACAGAGGCTGCCTTACAGAGGCTGCCTTACAGAGACTGCCTTACAGAGGCTGCCTTACAGAGGCTGCCTTACAGATGCTGCCTTACAGACTGGACTGCCTTACTGAGGCTGCCTTACAGAGGCTGCCTCACAGAGGCTGCCTCACAGAGACTGCCTTACAGAGGCTGCTTCACAGAGACTGCCTTACAGAGGCTGCCTTACAGAGGCTGCCTTACAGAGGCTGCCTTACAGAGGCTGCCTTACAGATGCTGCCTTACATGGACTGCCTTACAGAGGCTGCCTTACATGGACTGCCTTACAAGGACTGCCTTACAGAGGCTACATTACATAGGCTGTCTTACAGATGCTGCCTTACAGAGGCTGACTTGCAGATGCTGCCTTACTTACTGAGGCTACATTACATAGGCTGCCTTACAGATGCTGCCTTACAGAGGCTGCCTTACAGATGCTGCCTTACAGGGACTGCCTTACTGAGGCTGCCTTACAGAGGCTGCCTTACAGAGGCTGTCTTACTGGGACTGCCTTACTGAGGCTGCCTTACAGAAGCTGCCTTACAGATGCTACCTTACAGGGACTGCCTTACTGAGGCTGCCTAACAGAGGCTGCCTCACAGAGGCTGCCTTACAGAGGCTGCCTTAATGGGACTGCCTTACTGAGGCTGCCTCACAGAGACTGCCTCACAGAGGCTGCCTTACAGATGCTGCCTTACAGGGACTGCCTTACTGAGGCTGCCTTACAGAGGCTGCCTTACAGAGGCTGCCTTACAGATGCTGCCTTACAGAGGCTGCCTCACAGAGACTGCCTTACAGAGGCTGCCTTACACAGTCTGCTTTACAGAGGTTGACTTACAGAGGTTGCCTTACAGTGGCTGCCTTACAGATGCTGCCTTACAGGGACTGCCTTACAGGGACTGCCTTACAGAGGCTGCCTGACAGATGCTGCCTTACAGGGACTGCCCTACAGAGGCTGCCTTACAGAAGCTGCCTTACATGGACTGCCTTACAAGGACTGCCTTACAGCGGCTACATTACATAGGCTGACTTGCAGATGCTGCCTTACAGAGGCTGCCTTACAGAGGCTGCCTTACAGAGGCTGCCTTACAGAAGCTGACTTCGAGAGACTGCTTACAGAAGCTTCCTCGCAGAGGCTGCCTTACAGTGGTTGCTCTACAGGGGCTGCATTCCAGAGACAGGGAATAGGACAACACATGTGTGTGTGCATGTATGTGCGGGTTCAGAAAATAAACGTCCATGCCTCAGGACGATATGGGAATTTAATTTCATTGCTTTCCGTTCAAAGACAACCCACTTTCTCTCAGGTGACTTTCATCTTCTTAATAACGCAGGCCAGGTAGTCGCACAGGTAAGAAGAATCTCATTAGTTACTTACCTGTCTTAATCCCCACCCCTTCAACAATACACGTGTTCTAATATTGTCTCACACCTGACATCAGGTTACCTTAATGGTCAGCCTTTACCTGGTCAGCCTTATATCTCACGAGCTTTGTTACATCGAGGTCCCAGTGGGGGCGGCACCTTATATAGTCATAACTCGACTCAGAACAACGTTTCCATGGATTTAGACGCATATTCACCACCAACCCACTATGTCTTCACAAAGACGTCTCTAATAGGGTCAAAAGTCGTTGCCTCATACTGAGAAAGAACTTCTATTGACCAGAAATGGGGGGGCATTTACACGCGATTTGTTTGAAGGGCCATATCGGCGGGGTTAGCTTTTATCGCGGATGGTCCTGAGGGTATTAAGGGGAGGTGCAGGGACTAATTATTGCACGCCCCGGAGATGAAAACTACTTTACCGGCCACTTGGCCATTCTACTCGTTTTCTTTGAAGTATACTGACCCAACAAAGGTAAAATACTATCTCGCTGATAGATCGAAGCGATCTGAACGCTTTGCGTGCCACATTCGACGCCCGGTGAGGTTTTCACTACACTAAGTTTCTCGGAGGGTAGTCTTTATTCTAACATTAAGGTGTTCAACCAGGCGTTTTTAATGCATATTAGAGGCGTGAAAACCTCTGTTTACTGACTGGGAATCACATCGAACTTAACTTTTCGTGTGGAGTGGGGTGGCGGAGGTGGGGGGGGGATGGATATGGGTTGGGGGTGGTGTTGGAATTTTTACACTTGAATATAAATTAAAAGTCAGAGATATGAAAGACGATTTTCATTGAAGACGTCTTAAAAAATATGTGGGGCTATAGCAGGGAGTGAAGGTTCAGCTGCGTATTGAGTTGGGATACTCGGTTAGGCCATCAATTCTTATTGACCGGTCGCTATTTAACTGTTATAAAAATCGGTATTTCACCATTTTTTTATCTATTTTTGATGAGAAAGGCGCATTCACATAAAATGATCGTAAAAAAAATTAAAAATACGGATTTTGAAAGAACCGATTGAAATTTGGTCAAAACGTTAGATTATGGGTCTAAGATAGGTGTAATTGGGGTTGAAGGCGAGCCGTTCATTAATGTCTGATGAAACAGTAAACCCCAAAGCATGGTGTCTTCGATCAACACCTGCCCATCACATTCATATCCCTAGAATAACTAAGCGTCTGCGCACCTGACTACAGACGCTGCAGTCCCAGGAAATAAGTCCATATGGAGCCTGTGTGAGGTAAATATAGCTAGCAATCGCGACTTGATCACACGGAGCTTTGTTATTGCTCCTATCAAGTGTGTATGTAGCTCTACCGACCATGTGGTGGAATACTCGTGTCAGATAGGACCTGCTTCAAGTTATCTCTCTTATCATAACGATATGCTAGCGAGAAGAGGTATGATCTCGGTTCTTATCACTACCTCAACCGAGTGACTTACCAAAGTGATCACTAAAGCAGACAGCTTTATCCACACGCATTTGTTTTTACGACACCGTGAATTAAACTTAAGTGGGGAAAACAGAAAATAGCCGGTTGGAAATGAGTTCGCACAAAAAGCATTGATTTCTCGAAACGTTAGTTTATGGCACGTCTTATCAATGTTTACATTATGAATCCAGGTGTCTGGCTGCGGTGGGTTTTTGAAATCGACAAAAAGCCGGCTTTAAAATTTCAAGTCACTCCAGAATACCAAAGGAGTTTCTGAGAATTCTCTTTCAACATCGGACGCTCGGTCAGCTGTTACTGTCACGTGACACGCTGTACACCTGGACTGCTTTCACTGTGATTAGTAAATTGATTGGTTTGTACGGGGCTTTGGCGATTGATGTGTCAAGTTGATGGTGATTGAGGGCGTGTGTTAGAGAGAGGGTCAGGTTAGTGTTGTTTGGTCAACGTTTGATCTGATCAAGGCGTGAGGGAAAGGCGAGTTTTCTTAGCAGTGTTCATATGGATGTGTTCACACCTTTGTATTCACAGGTAAACTTAACGCCTGTTAGTGTGTAGCGGGGTGGGAGGAGAACCCGGATGAAAGCGGGAACGGCCAGTGACTGACAAACAATAGAGCAAAATAAGCCGATATATATGCTAACATACATACATACATACATACATACATACATACATACATACATACATACATACATACATACATACATACATACATACATACATACATACATACATACATACATACATACATACATACATACATACATACATACATACATACATACATACATACATACAGACAGACAGACAGACAGACAGACAGACAGACAGACAGACAGACAGACAGACAGACAGACAGACAGACAGACAGACAGACACACAGACACACACACACACACACACACACACACACACACACACACATACATACATACATACATACATACATACATACATACATACATACATACACATATTCATACACGAGGTTGCCATAGAGATGCTCAATTAATCAACCATTGCAATCAGCATCTACAGAATCGATCTGTAACTTTCAGCGACGTCTTGACGCCCTCTCGACACGTACGACCGAGGTAGCACATGCTATCTCCGGACGGTATCTATTAAAAACAACTGAACTACCGGTCGTATGCTCCTCGTGCAGGGATGCAATTAGCAATTTGTACCGACCAAAATGCGGTTTGATACATATTTCTTCGTCAATATATATTTATATACATAGGTTTATTTTGACATATGTGATGCCACAGCGATGGCATACTTTTAGGAGGATTTGAAATGGCTATTTCTTATTTTCATCGTCAAGAGAGACATCATTTAAATAGCAGATTGTGGTGTATCAATTGTTTTGGAGGGCACATCCGGTTTAACTAAGGATACAGTTAGATGAAATGCAATTAGAAGACCAACCGGTGGTGGCGCTTATTCTTTTATTTAGTCGAAAAATTGCGACCCGGTAATTTTCTGTTTTATCTGGGTAACATGATTCAATTAAATTCATTCTGTGCCAAGACAGTATACCCGATAAAACCACAGACACGGCACACTCGAGATAGCAGGTGAGACAATTCTCATCGATGTACTAATCGGTGAGTATATTTACAGGTGCGAATCTTGATGGTTATAATTCACCTGTATGACGTGGGCTTGTGATCACGTCGGTTAAGATAAGGAGAGTCCTGTCTCCAAAATCCCATCTCATCCTGACACCCACCCCCCATCCTCACACCACTTAACCTCCCCCGCCCAAACCTCACCGTCAACCCGACCTTGTCAATTTCCCAAATTCGAATTTTGCATCGCTTTCATTAGATTGTTTTGTTTATTTAGATCAACGGGCCGGGGTAGAAGCTATTAATTATGTAAATGCGTTACATCAACCAGTCAATTAATTATGTAAATGCGTTATATCAACCAGTCTATTAATTATGTAAATGTGTTATATTAACCAGTCAATACTCTACTTCACAAACACAACCCTACCCTTACTTACCAGCCGTAAGCGAGGTATACCAGTAACTATTTTCCGATCACTAAGTAGCTCATTCGGCCATTCGACATATAACTCGGCATCATTACCTGTATGGCTAATCAATACAGGTTGATTGCCTCGCCTGAAACACCTGTACAAGATAGAATGTTTTTGTCCGATAATAATTCATTTCATGTTCTTTTCATTCTAAACAGAACAATGTATCGGATGCTTTACAACCGGGTGGAGTTGGTAGGGTGGTGGTGAAAACTAGATTCATGACGAGGGCTCAATGCAATCAAGCATAGTTTATGTCGCGAGTGGCAAACATATGTCACTGGAGGGAGTGAGTGTATTGTGTGTCATAATTGTCTGGTATAGTGTGACGTAATTAAGAAGAATCAATTGACATTTTATAGCCATTACGGTTTTAACATTAGCATATTTTGAAACAAATCGTAATGATGAAATGAATAGCAGGCTGTGGTGCATCAATTGTTATGGAGGACACTTCCGGTTTAACTAAGGGTACAGTTAGAGTAAATGGAATTGGAACACAAACCGGTGGTGGCGCTTATTCATTTAATTGGGTGAAAAATTGCAAACCGGTAATTTTCAGTTTTTCCATTGGAACTTGATTGCATTTAATTCACTCTTTGTCAAGACAAAACACAGACACGCGTACTCGAGATAGCAGGTGAGATAATTCTCATTGATGTAGTAATCGGTGAGTATATTTACAGGTGCGAATCTTGATGGTTATAATTCACCTGTATAACATGTGCGTGTGAGAATCAATGAGAGAGAAAGAGGGAAGGTGAGAAAGAGAGGGAGAGAGGGAGGGAGAGAGAGAGAGAGAGAGGGGGAGATTGAGAGAGAGAGAGAGAGAGAGAGAGAGAGAGAGAAGAGAGAGAGAAAGGGGGAGAGGGAGACAGAGAGGGGAGAGAGAGAGAGAGGGAGAGTGAGGAGAGACAGAGAGGGAGAGAGAGGGGAGAGAGAGATGGAGAGAGAGAAGGGGAGAGAGAGAGTGAGAGAGAGAGAGAGAGGTGGGGGGAGGGAGAATTATTGGATTGAGGGAAAACATTCCCGAGGCTATAGTGATTTTACCCATACGTTCGACAGAGAAAAGCTAGAGGTGGATGAAGGAATCAGTACCTCACAGCACCAGATGTCTTACCTGTCCAGGTAACTAACTCGCCCAGGTGACTGATTGATTATCTTCTCGATGTCGACCTGTTACACCAGTCACACCACAAAGAAGCTGCCCCAGAGAGTCAAAGGTAACCGCGGCTACTAACACAAGCTGTCGCCAAGCCTGTTGCTGGCGACCTGTTTGCAGTTCATTGTTCAAAAGTAAACACCTGTAGTTAGCCCGTTCAAGCTAATTCCGCGTGGAGAGTCTAACTGCGTTTTGGGCTAAAGGACAAGTCTAGATTTCTGATGTATTTATATTTAATTATTGTCCCCATGGATAGAGCACGGTGTGTGCAGTAGGAGTTTCTGACATCAGTTAGTTATATTTTGTATTTAAATGTGGCTTTGATCTTCTCCGCTAATTAACTAAATTAATTGTTGTAAATATATCATAGATTTAAAAGGATTGCGTTTTCAATAAGTTGTCTAGACGACTGGGGGTAATGATAAATGTTGACCCAAATTTACATTTCCTTTGTCGACCAGGCACGAATTAAACATCCTCGCTGAGTTTCGAACTCGCGATGAACCGGTAGCAATTAAGGGTCTGGTTTGGCGGGTTGATTAGGACTGTACAAGAGTGAAGGTTATCTTACTCAGGATATATACAGTGGCATAAATTAAAATAAAGTGACACCTTTAGTGTGGAATTACAAACACATATCTGACGCCTCTGATTCACATTCTGACATACGTCCCTACGGGTAACACTTCACCATCTAGACGCCTTTCGAAAACGAAACACCTTCAGCGCAATATCAAATGACGATTTTTCCACGAATCTTTTTTTCCTTTGTTTTTAGTGCCACCCCCCCCCCCCCCCCACCCAATAAAATAAATGAAATAAAACCCACACATACAACGCGATATCAGACAACGAGTTTCGCATGAAACCATTTTGTTATTTTTATCTTGTTGTAGCGCTGCAAACAGCTCACCTTGTTGTAAATCGACGATGCGGTACTCTCTCCTAATACCGAACCACCTGAGTCAATATGACTGAGATTATAATACCTGATGTTTCCGCAAATTTCCGTGAAATCAACTGTCCGACGAGAGACCAACAAACTCAACGTAGTTGACAATCGGAAACGGAAATAGGAGGCGTTTTTAATAATAAATGAGCATTTCGTACCTGATTAGTTGTTGTGAGATGGAGGGGAAAACAAAGGTAGTTTGAAATATGTGGTTTACTGCATTATGACTCCGTGATGGAATATAGCAATCAATGTTCTTCAGGTGAGAAGCACTTGAGGTGGGATGGCTGCAGCTCTGTTGATTTTAAATACTGCAGTTAAAATTTCACAACGATTTGCTGTTTTTTTTTATCAAATGTCAAATTACAAGGTACATGGTGTCGTCTGCTTCCGTCTCACTCCAAGTCTCGTCTTATCTCGCGGTATCAGAGCCGAAACGCAGCAGTTGTCCTTGGGATAATAGCTGTATGTTGCGTGCGTTGCAGTTAATTAGGTCATCACCATCACACAGATGGGAACTTGTAGATAGCTGTTTGAGTTACTTAGTATTTCCTACATGAATACTTCACTTTGTGATCACGGAAAATAGTTTACCCAATAGGAAAAGGCGGACTTCTTTATCGATGAGTGAATCTCCTCTTGAACCGACATCATCTCATGGTTGAACAATCATGTCTCTTGGCGTCTTAACTTGCCGCGCGTTTCCAATCAATAGGCAGACGACAATACAGAATTACCAAACCACCATTTCATTTACAGTAATGGTGTCTTGCCACGCCCCAGCGCCTCCCTTGTAAACCGAACATTCATACTCTGCGCCCCCTCCCCCCCCCCCACCCCCCCCCCCCCCCCCGCCTTCACGCGCTCCTCCCCGGGACTCACCGGACAACAAGCTCGGATTTGCGGTCATCCATTGAAGTCAATGGTTGGTCAGTTTTTATTTGCGCTGGGTGATGTTGATTTCCACCTGTGGTCAACGCAAGCTGTGGTTAAGAAGATTATCAGACCGAGCAATGGAGACTTCACAAAGCCTTCCAAGTCGTATAACATAGACCACCAACTAGGAACAGCTTGTGGCGAAATCTCAAAAGGTCATAACAGACAAAACTTTGTTGATGAAAACAACGAGGGCAGATATCAGCATAAGTCATTTTAAAAACGCAATATGAAGCTCCCACGGTGTCTAAGCTTCTTAAAGGATGCTCTCTGCCCAAATCGCTCTGTCATTTATTCCGATTCAATGACTTTTAAAATCCGCCACGACTAAGTTATTGTTTGGAAGCGCCCGGCATGCATAATACTTATCTCTGATCGTGCTCTATTTAGTGATTAGAACATCCTTCTGAAGGGTTTGAATTTTCTCTTTTCCACGCATCCCAGCCAACCAATCATTCGAGTTTCATTTTTCTATATTGCTCCTCGTTTTCACACGTTTTGTAAAAACAAAATTGAAATTTGTAATGAACGTTTTCGTACGTCCATC
>CM067352.1:39274268-39316768 GCA_034190875.2 Urechis unicinctus | reverse complement strand
TGCCTTTGAACCTATAGTTCGTGATTCCACAAGTTTGTCAAAGATTCTTTTTGAAATCACAGCCATGTTGATATAGATGAGGTATTTTATGATAGGATGCGGGCCGTGATACAGCAGAAGGTCGTGAGAAATGTATCCCGTTGTAGCAGCTGTAATGTGGCGAGGCTAGGGTTCGGGTTGGTGTAGGGTGTGAGAGGGGTGAGGGTAAAGTAAGGAGGGGCGGGGTAAGTGAGATCATGGATGATATCAACAGCATGTTTCAAGTAGATCGTCTACGTGCATCGCTCTCGTCGATTACAAGCGCGACCACGAAAATAAACGAACGTCGATGTTCAAGAGTATAATATGCTTCTGTCAATTTCATTATTGGTAAGTTTCTTGTCATTAAGTTTGGGAGCCAGTCACCCGTGTCGGTTGTATTATAACTCTATATTTCTATGTGTGGTGGTGTGATTGTGATTTATGAATACGCATGTCTGTGGCCTTTCATAGTCACGAGCTTGGCTACTGATCAAAACAACGTGTCCACGTGACGCGCAGGTCTTGTCCGCGTCGTTCGATCAAACATTAAAACTTCACTACCATTATCTGTTAGGATGTGTGACTACAGGTGTGTGGCTACAGGTGTGTATATGAGCGGTCTGCTTTGATGTGCTTCACTAAACAGACCATGAACAGGTGTCCATGGTGTAATCATGGGCGAGTTGTTATTAAATATGTACTCAAGTCTGTCTTGAAATAAACCTCATATTACCTTAAGTCTGTATTCGCATCACATAAGTCGACTATATATAATGATATAAGTCTACTTATATGCATAAGTCTGACTTGTAATATAGCATATGGAACATCAATTCTGAATTATAATATAACATATCGAGCATTAACACACTGTTAAATCTGACTTATAATATAACATATGAAGCATTAAGTCTGGCTTATAATATAACATATGAAGCATTAAGTCTGGCTTATAATATAACATATGAAGCATTAAGTCTGTCTTCTAACATATCATATGAAGCATTAAGTCTGTCTTCTGACATATCATATGAAGCATTAAGTCTGTCTTCTAACATATCATGTGAAGTCTAATTTATTATATATTGCCGTATCTTCTAATTCACTGTCTTCCAAAACAACCAATAAAATCTTAATTCAAATGAAGCTTCCTCATATTCTACCTCGTTATATTATACATTGTTATATTCTACCTCGTTATATTATACATTGTTATATTCTACCTCGTTATATTATACATTGTTATATTCTACATCGTTATATTATACATTGTTATATTCTACATCGTTATATTATACATTGTTATATTATACATTGTTATATTATACATTGTTATATTATACATTGTTATATTATACATTGTTATATTATACATTGTTATATTCTACATCGTTATATTATACATTGTTATATTATACATTGTTATATTCTACATTGTTATATTATACATATACATACATTGTTATATTATACATTGTTATATTATACATTGTTATATTATACATTGTTATATTCTACATCGTTATATTATACATTGTTATATTATACATTGTTATTATTTATTACACATTGTTATATTATACATTGTTATATTCTACATCGTTATATTATACATGTTATATTATACATCGTTATATTATACATCGTTATATTATACATTGTTATATTATACATCGTTATATTATACATTGTTATATTATACATTGTTATATTCTACATCGTATATTATTACATTCGTTATATTATACATTGTTATATATACATTGTTATTATCGTATATTATACATTGTTATATTATACATCGTTATATTATACATTGTTATATTATACATTGTTATATTCTACATCGTTATATTATACATTGTTATATTATACATTGTTATATTATACATTGTTATATTATACATTGTTATATTATACATTGTTATATTATACATTGTTATATTATACATCGTTATATTATACATCGTTATATTATACATTGTTATATTATACATTGTTATATTATACATTGTTATATATCTACATTGTTATATTATACATTGTTATATTATACATCGTTATATATATACATGTTATATTATACATCGTTATATTATACATCGTTATATTATACATTGTTATATTATACATTGTTATATTCTACTCGTATATTTCAGTCTCGATATTTTCGTTATATTATACATTGTTATATTCTACATCGTTATATTATTCGTCGCTATATTATACATTGTTATATTCTTTATATTCTGCCTCGTTATTTTCAGTCTCGATATTTTCGTTATATTCTGGCTATACACCCTGTGATACAGTAGGTCTTTCCTGTCAATATGCCTCGTGAAATCTTGTTACATACCATATGACACCTGTCGTATGTTTCGATGGATGTCATATGAAATTGTCTGTTTGAAGAGATGATAGTAGCGATGTAGACGACGCCATCGTACTTAACAAACCATTAGGTCGTTAGTGAGTAACGCGATTATTTCAGGACAAATAATTGCCGTATCAACGCCGGATCCGCACAGTAGACACCATGCAGTGTCTTTAACATTTACACAAACCTGCCGATGTTGAGTTAAATGATGAATCGTAACAATACCCTTCTTTCACAATAAGGGTCAATCATTTGGGCGATAATTGGGGGGAAACGCTACAAGGACGCCAATAGAACGTAGTAATGCGAACGCCAAGGTCAAATCTTGGTTCGGTTTTCCCACAGTCAAAATTCGACGTAGAGGAATTAAACGAGTCAAAGTTCATCTCGTCTGACCAATCAAGTCTCAGATGAGGCGGACTGATTAGTCCTCTACTTCCAAAGAGGTCACTTTAACCTATATATTATATATGTGACTGGAATTGCCGACTTGATGGGTATTCTAAATCACAGGTGACCGAAGTTAAAGGGGCAATAAGGCAAATGGCGTGGAAACAATTAGGATGGGGCGTGAGAAAAATAGCTGCTTCAATCTCATATCTTCCGTATGTCGTCACTGCGTGCGCAGGCGCGTGATATAGGTATGCGTTGCGCGTATTGGGACATTCGTGATATACGTGCTACGCTTGTGATTGAACGGGGTGGTCGAGGGGTGGTTGGGGGTGGAGTAATGTGTGGGGAAATGGTGAACGTCTAACGTTCAAATAACACAACGAAGTCAAGGTGTGTATTATAATGAAGGGATCAATAAAAATTAGGAGCAAAGAAACTGCGGATTTTTTATTATGAAAATGGAATTTTAAAGGGTTGTTTTCAAAACCAATTCCACGACATGAGCATAAGAATCAGGTTGAACTTGTATTGAAAATTAAGCATGAATTTGTCTTCACAAAACCTGTGAAAGCATATGCTAAATCAACGGAGGGTTCCGGAACGGAAATCGGGACAACATTTAAAATATTCAATACAATTCCCGATAAATTTAATCTTCATCTGAATGGTGATATTCATAAAAAAATGCACCAACCTAACTGATAATAGTATGAATATAAGTTGTCCGCATCGATTATAGTCGCGATGCTGCATTCTTATAAAGAAACGGCCAATTTATCCAGTGAACCTTGTTTGCTGCAGACGAAACAATGTTGATTGGAAGACAGGATTAACATCAAATGACACAGGAATGCATGCGCGGAAACCATGGAAAAGGGGTCCGATTGTTTAAGTGGGGTCGGGGTATGTGAGTTAAGTGTGGTCAGCTTTATCTTGTTAGTCGATATGTAGTCATCCCCACACAACGACCGCTACCATTATCCCCTCCTATTCTGAGAACCTATTCACAGCCAGGATAACCTCGACATGCTAATGGACACTCCACGACAGGTAGACTGGTCCACCGTTTGATCTCCGCCTCAATTGTCCTTTCCTAGCGAGTTAATCTGCCTCGGAAATCAAATTAAACTGCCAGCTCCTCACGGTTGCCTCCTTATCACACAAGAAACTGAGCCACACTCTTCAATAGCTGCTGTCAAAGCTACTGGAATCGTTTCTCCGAATCAACGTCGAAACTTAATGCATCTTTTCAATCGAGACGGCAGAAAGCTTTGTAGATTTCAGTATTTTCTTGCTCCGTTGACAATGGAAATGAACTAGTCTTCCAGCGTTCCCGGGACGCTGCTTATGACGTCATCGGTTGGGAAGTTGAAAGTGACCACCTGCGCTGGGCTTGGATGGGGTCATTAAAGCGATGAGTCCGTTGTTATATTGCGACGGCGTGGCCGAAAACTTCCAGCGACAACAAACGGGGCGCGATATATCAGTGGAAACCCATTCTCTCTCATATAACAAAGCTTCAGGAAAATTGGATTAGATATTGCACGGTCCAGTTGTTGGTGTTATACGAATGAAGATGTGATTGTAATCTGAGTTGGTAATTGGTTGTATCTTGTATCAGCTAGTTACAGTGATCGTCGTAACGTGATAGGGATGGAAGTATATGACATTGGCGTAAAGGAATCGTTGCGGAAGAATGAGGATTGAACGTAGGAGTTGCTGAAGCTGAGTTCTTCAAGTGGATGAGCTGGTCGTCATCCTCATCGTCCAATCAGTTGTTGGTATCTTAGACATGTACTATATGTAACGCTGCACAGTGAGCAGCAAGTACTTATACCACCCATGGTAAAGTTGTGTAGTCTAAGCAAGGCAAGTCATATTCGGAAATGCTTTATTTTGTTTAGTTAGGGGATGGCATTAGACAGCAAAGCTGCCCACCCCAGCCCCGTCTTACAAACGTGGTGAGGTAGTGTACTGTGTGGTGTTGTTCATTAGCTACAGGTGTCTGTCTGCACATCCTGAAACACCAACCACCGCGTGGTGACTTTCACATGGCGTGTTGATTGTGTTGAAGGTGAATCGGGTACAGGTCATTGAGAGCATTCGGTTTAGGTCGTTACTGACTAGTGAGGACAAAGCTTGCGCATTGGATACGTGGGCGAAGGGGAAGAGTGGTCAAAGTTCAGGATGATCAGTGAATGCTCAGTAAATATTCTGGGAATGATCGATGAATGTTCAGTGAATGCTAAGAAATTGTTCGGTGAATGATCAGCGAATTTTAGTGAATGATCAGTAAAGGATTTGTGAATGTGCTATGAATGCTCAGGGAAGAATAAGTGAATTTTCAGAAAATGATTAGTGATTTTTTTAGTTAATTGATATGCAAGATATCTATATCGCTGGTGGTAAACCTAAGCCTCTGTATATAACCAAAATCATGCACATCCATGATAAGCTACCTCAACCAAATATATCCGTGTTTACCTACTTCAACCAAACACATCCGTGATTAGCTACTTCAACCAAACACATCCGTGATTAGCTACTTCAACCAAACACATCCGTGTTTAGCTACTTCAACCAAACACATCCGTGATAAGCTACCTCAACCAAACACATCCGTGCTTAGCTACTTCAACCAAACACATCCGTGATTTGCAACTTCAACCAAACACATCCGTGATCAGCTACATCAACCAAATACATCCGTGTATAGCTACCTCAACCAACACATCCGTAATTAGCTACCTCAACCAAACACATCCGTGTATATCTACCTCAACCAAACACAGGAAATAGGGATTTTGATCCTAAATGTTTATCAATGGTTCATAACGACGAGAAAATGAACAGAAAATCAGTAAGCCCAGCGTGACATATATGTAAACATGGGTGCTAACCCCTCGCCTCTATGCGTTATCGAGACTTCACCACAGAGCACGGCAATGAGCGCTGCTGACACACCGCTAATGAACACGCGATCTGCTGCCATCCATGGCGGGCAAAAAAACCCGAATGGGGAATCACCAGGCGCTTGATTGTCAATAGCTGTTTACTCAGCAGGAGAGAGCGACGGGAAGGTTTACGCTCAGTAATAGGCTCACACGTGGACACGCACAAACATGAGCAAACACATACCAATGATTCGTCAATTAATTAATCAAATTCAAATACGAATAAGCGGCATATTTCATGTAAAACGTGCCCGAATATATCAGGGGTGCGACTGAAAATGACTGCATTGGGGTGGGGAGTCAACGTTTCGACCCCACCCCTTCTACACTACCCCATGGTGCTCGGGTTACAGAAGAGAACGCCACCCCTCAACCAACACCCATACCAGCATCCGTGACATCCTCGACAGCCTCTTCAAACTCCATCCTCATCTTATCGCCTCATTATGATCCTAATCATTTTAGGATCATAATGCCCCAGCGAAGCACTTGGTCGTTGACTGATAATTACCCAAATTGCTTAGTTGACAAAATCAGCGATATAGGGGACGTTTGTTTAGATGAAGTGAATCAGGGAGGGGGGTGGGGGGATGATTGAGGGGAGGAGCTAACTTGAGGATGCGCCGGCGACGTCATGATGAACATGCTGGTACCATACAGCAGCCGCAGGGTGGCCGGGGTGCCGGGCTAGAGTGGGAGGGAGGTGGTCAGCTAAGTCATCCCGAGATCCTCTTCCGGTCGGAAATGCGGGCTTGTAATGAGGCGAAAAATGACACGATTATCACGGCGCGCGTCTGGCTGTTGAGCCACTTTCGACAGCTCTGTGGGTCACGTGGCAATATCAAGCGTGGATGTCATTTCGTCCGAGGCGCACTTCGATTAATAGCGGCATTTATCTCGTAAAAACCGACGACCACATATGTATTTGGATAGAGTGAAGTGATTAACGACATATACTCGGATACGCAGGAGGTTGATGGCAATTTGGGGGTGAAGAGAAGGTGTACAAGTAGTTAGTTAGGTGGGCGATAAAAAAGGGGGACGAATAATCGGCATAGTTTACGAGTAAAACATTTTAATTCACGGTCGATTTATATATATGCAGCAGTCTATTAGTTTTGCTCTGGCTGTTTATCCCGCGATTGTCAGCTATGCATTGTTATAATCAAACACGCTGTCGCGGCTATTGTTTCGTTGTGCGCGGCCTGACAATGGCCTGTGTATTTGAATACGCGATGAAGCACCAGTCATTTGGATTGGATGGCGATCTCAAGCTAGTCCCATGATCTTTTTGTTCCAATATATAAACTGAATATTCTAGTATGCTAAGGTCATGTTTTCTGTGCCAAGGTCATGTTTTCTGTGCCAAGGTCATGTTTTTCTGTGCACTGAAGGGTGTGGGTGTGGAGATGAGTGGAGGGCCGGGAGGATTTTGAGTTTGTGGTGTAGGTAGTGACGAGGGTAATTGATCAGTCATTCGTCTGGTGCAATAGAAATAACTGGTCGAAAATCTAATATATAGACGACCACTTTTATGATTATATGAAAATCATTCATACACATTTTCAAGATCATACGCCTGACGAGCCATTATCAATCGTTGTGATACACTCGCGTAGTCTGAGAGCCACGTGACTTATGACGTCATTCATGGCGTTACAGTGTCTCGCTTCTGTGCATCGAGTAGTACAAATCTACCCGCTGTTCCCGCTCATTCCGCCGATCCCGACGATCTGGCTGATCCCGACGATCCCGCTGATCCCAACGACCCCGCTGATCCGGGTCACCGTCGTCTGATTGATCTGTTCATTCTCTATTGAATCTATTGGGGGATGAGCTTCACCCTCACCATGAATGGTGGAATACTAGTAACGTATGCATTTAAACCTGTATTTAACAAACAATTAATATACAAGCTTCCGTTTGGATAGATTATATACCGGCGAATGCTTCCTATACACACGTGCATGTGTCCGCTGTCATCAGTGCATTTCCAGCTTTCATTAGCGATGGCCATTGTGCGGAGCTATATGGCGCTGTCAATGCAGCCATAAATCATTTCACTCAGCACCCGCTGTGACCGGTAACAAAACTTGTCACCCTTGTCCCAGCGAGTATCACACATACTCAGATCTCGTTGTTAGGATTCCGAGAGCGCCGTGACTCATTCGCCACACCAGCAAGGCAGAGTTCGAGATCTCTGCCAAAAGGCCTCCGGCGCATTGTGGAGGATCCAGGATATCTGTGCTTGGCAGCTTATTCGCTAGATAAACCGCTTTCCAGCCGCATCCGCCATCAAATGACACAGTATCCGTATCCGTGTTAGGGACAGTGACAAAGCCTGGCTATTGGCGTCTTTTATGGTTGAAAGAATTTACAACCGCCATCCTCCTATTTTGTTCCATATCCGCAAGTCGGTTCGCTCGCACGTCAACCGCCGTACACGCTGCCGTCACCCGCCGTACACGCTGCCCTCAACCGCCGTACACGCTGCCGTCTCCGCAGGTCATCCGGCGTATACGCACAGCGCGCACCGTACGTGCACACATCACAGGCCGTGAGCACTGCCATGTACGCTGCCGTCACCCGCCGTACACGCTGCCGTCACCCGCCGTACACGCTGCCGTCACCCACTGCCGTCTCCATACGTCACCCGACGACGTCAAGGTCACTACTTGTCTTATTGGCGCGTGATCTATCAGTTATTATCAACAATTGATATCCCAGTGATTTTAGCTGAGTCATCGCACTCAACGACTTCTCACCTGACTTTGTGACGTGATAATGGGAGCTCTTATCACATGGGAAATCACCAGTTGGTTTCGCATCCAATCTTTTTGTTCTCTCATCTCTTCAATGTGACCTTAGTTGGGCGATATTATAGTCGCTCACTGTGCCTTTACTGGACCTATTCCCTGTGGAATAATAGAATGCTTAAGCATTTAAAAAATTTCTTGCATCTATATTCCAAATGAGGAACTGCAAAACGATGCGGAAAAATGTCTTATTACAGTAATTCTTAACAGCACGATTTATGTATACTTAATATCATATTATCGCCCATCGGAAGTATGTTGGAGATGACTTTGAGGACAAACGAATGAGAGGTCAGAGGTCGCCAAGTCTCGGGACGGACATGCGCGGCAGGCAAATCTCGGTGGTGCTATTTCATCTGTGCATGGTATCCCCGACAAGGTGCCGGTCAGCACTTACGCTAATGGATAGCATCCATAAAATCCACGTCTGAAATCCGCGCCAAGAATCTCGCGAGGTCTCGTGAGATTCAACGTTACTTGCTTTGATTTAATCTACCTGTGTCGCGCAAAAAGTAAGCCGAGGTAAAGTTGCTATCAGTGATGCAATATTAATTTCATGGAGGGTTATAGGAATAGAAAAGTAGGAGCTAGAGGGAGTGGGGGTCTCTTCCTACAATAATGGGAGGTTAGGGTGTGGGGCGGCTAGGTTGTCCTCACCCGCGTTCTTTAACATGGTAGCGACCTGTGGAAGCATTGTCTTCCGATTCCCCGGACGCTCGCTGAATCTTTGTTCTCATCTGATTAATAATTAACTTTTAATCTGAGCTGCACATGGTGCTATAGGCACAAAGCATAGATTGAGGGACGGGAAGGTATTGTTCTGGAGACGCCATGAAAGATGGGAGAGCGATAAAGGGTTGATAAGTGGTGGGTTATAATAGGTGCTGCAAAGGCGGACCATAAAAGAGAATTATGCTTGAATAACTGAGTGGACACGGGGCTTATTTATAAAACATTGGCAATTGGTGTCCAATTCGAGGAGTCAACGGGCGGAAAGGTCAGTGATGGCGCGGGGTGACAGGGGTCGGGGTGGTAGTTGGTGTGGACGGAGCGTGTCAGTGTTCATTCACCTGATCATCAGCCGTGAAGTGACCATGCTTTGCATGATGATACCTGGATGATTACCTGTGATCGAACCATCCCCTTAGGCACCCCTATCCCAACCCTTACCCCGGACCAAAGCCTGCATTTATGGCTCCCCTACACCCCCACCGCCTACCCCACCACCGCGGCACCTCGCTGCTCGCATTGTTTTGGTCATTAAGGCAGCGATCACCTGGGTGGAAGTTGACAAAGCCGGGGTGTTACGTAACGCTGGTTGATGATGATGATGTTCAAGGGTTTTTCCCACGCAGTCGATGTGAAGTGAAGTGATAAAAACAGCATCTGTTTCCGGGTCCCCATGTGAAGGTGATACGGGTCACGTGATGATTCCTCTCTCATGCTATCAGGGCCTGGTGTTCATCGTGTCGACTCAGAAACCGGTACTCGCATCAACACGAAATAAACAGACATATGCTCAACCACAAGCACACACATACATACACATACACGAATACACGCACTTATACACTCATACATAAATACATACATACAAACATACATACATACATACCTACAAACATACACGTGTGTATGTATGTGTGTGTTTGTTGTGTGAGTGTATATATATATATATATATATATATATATATATATATATATATATATATATATATATATATATATATATATATATATATATATGTGTGTGTGTGTATATATATATATATATATATATATATATATATATATATATATATATATATATATATATATATATATATATATATATATATATATATATGTGTGTGTGTGTGTGTGTGTGTGTGTGTGTGTGTGTGTGTGTGTGTGTGTGTGTGTGTGTGTGTGTGTGTCTATGTTTATGAGTCTTTGTCACAACCACCCTTCCCCCCTGGTTGCCCTTTCCATGGTTGCCTCCAAGTTAACCCTATACAGCGGATGATATATAAGCTCTCCCATCTCATTTTCATACCCTAGACACTGTTGGGCGTAAAAAAACTTGATAAGCCTGAAGAGGTGGGTCGATTTTTGTCTCTGCGCATTAAGCGCGCGATTAGAGTTAGCACTCGCCTATTGCGCATCATAACAATTGATAGAACACCAATCATAATCCGTGAATAGTGTTAGGGCTCTTTATGAAGCCATTGGTTATATATTTTTTTTTATTTAAACGCTTTGCAACTTGGGGAGCGCTTTTCTTTGTTATCAATTACTATTGGGGAAATTGGACGCGGGGCAATACACAGCGGGTATCCGGTTTGAGTAATGAAGCGAGCAATGCTGTGTCGGGAGGAATCCGATTATAACAGTTATTAGTTTGTGGAGAATATGATGATGATTGTGTGCGATTCATTCGCCGGAACCTAGAAAGAGCCGGTGCGCTTTGTAGGCATGCAAATGACGCGCGTCGATTGGAACCGCAGAGTAATACCAGATCAGTACTGCGCTTGCGCGTAACGTCCGCATAAACAGTTCAGCTTAAATGTTGATTGCGCAGATGGGTTCTTTAAAAGAGGATCTTCGCAGCGACATACAGTCAGTCGATGTTTGTTAAAGAGCGCTTAAGAATAGACAACTTTTGGTATCACGGAATATTCAGGTATTCACAGCTTGGTACTCACAAGAAATACAAAAGGACTTAATGCAATGAACGAATCGACATGGAAATATTCAGCGCTCGCGCACGTGCAGGTCTGCGCACCTGATCTTCAACCCCCGAAAAACGGCATTCGCTCCGACCATAATCGTTAAATCAATCGTTGTCAATTTTTTCTAATGAGAATGAAGCATTATTGCAAAATAAACCGATTCCATTTTCTAATTTCTCTCTTGATAAAAATTCAAAGAGCGGAAGCTAAAAAAATGCGTTATAATCGCGCATGTGCAGTGATGATTTTTCCCTACTTTTCCCGAGCAACGGACCGATCAGAGAAGTATGTAGATATACCCAGCCTTCACCCCATCCCCAACCGTCCCGCTATAAACAACAAATCCCCCATCAAGTGATCAACCCAACCGTACCGAAACACATCTGCTCAGAGTCACCATGTCGAATGCGACCGGGGAAGATTTATTTACTAGAAAAAGTATTCCTGCGAGATCTATTCTCGCGAGATGTTGACTGATCAGTGAATGACGTAAACAGGTGGCGTCAGCGTCTCGCGTCTCCACTGTACCTCTCTCAAACCCCCTAATTAAAAACTTTAAAATTCTTCATGATTAATAAGCACATTAAAAAGATTAAAACCCAGGGACAAAGCCGTTAAATCACACGTTAGTCGCCTGATCTATTCCTACTGCGGAGTGTACAAAAATCAAAATAATGACCGATTTTCATTGGTAATATTACTGTTTATGAAAAAGTTTAAAACCGGAAAATGAGGGGACGCATTGTAATCGCGCATGCGTGGTGACCGCATTTTTACAATCTTTGCCACGACGTGTTTAGAGATGATTTATCTTTTGACTGGTGACAGGTTCCTTGTTCGCTTTGCTCGCTACAATGCTTTACAGAGCGGCAGACACTACAAGCTACTCAAAAGCTTTGAAGGTGTGTTCTGGTAGCATGCGCTTGGCGGACGTTCTGCCAACAAATCAAGCAGTCTTCTGTAGTTGAATAGGTTGTTTTTTACAGCTAGCATTATACCTTACCTTTCCTTAATGGCTCATCACTTGAAAAAGTCGTGTTTCTCCAAAATAATCAGTGATTTAAAGAAAGCTTAGGGTTGAGATGAAATATATATTCGCGATCAAAGTAATCAATTTAAATAATGTATTATATTCTGCGGAACTGAAAGCTCAAAACAGCAATGGAGTAATCTCTTCTCGATCAGGTGTGTAAGTTAATATATACATAACACTTGGATTCTGTCAAATAAGTTGTATAAACAATGGTAAAACTTTCACATAACATATGTTTTTCACGAATTTCAATGCTGTGTTTACGGGCGATATAGCGCTAAACTGACCACGTTGGCGATTTGGCATATCTAGTGGACAATCTGTCGTTAATTGATACCACCTCCAACTTCAGATCAACTGAACAGTGAACTTGAACCTCGTTGTAATACATTAAATCGAACCCCAAACCCCAGATGGTCTGCCATTACTAAAAACAACAAGGTGACATTTGGTCTTGGGCGAAGTTACTTAATGGGTTATGGTTTAAATGAATTAGCTGGAGTGATCTATGGGCTGGATTAGGGCGGGGTACAGCGTAGTAACATGCTGACATTTAAATCGCACCAATCATCATGCTGACAGAGTTTGGGGAAACCAACCAACCAACCAAACAACCAACCAAACAACCAACCAACAACCAACCAACCAACCAACCAACCAACCAACCAACCAACCAACCAACCAACCAACCAACCAACCAACCAACCAACCAACCAACCAACCACAAACAACCAAACCAACCACCAACCAACCAACCAACCAACCAAAACAACCACCAACAACCCAAACCAACCAACCAACCAACCAACAACCAACCAAACAACCAACCAACCAACCAACCAACCAACCAACCAACCAACCAACCAACCAACCAACCAACCAACCCAACCAACCAACCAACCAACCACACCCACCAACCAACCAACCAACCAACCAACCAACCCCAACCAACCAACCAACCAACCAACCAACCAACCAACCAACCAACCAACCAACCAACCAACCAACCAACCGGCCAACCAGTCTGTCAATCGTCTCAGCAAGGTCGACTCCACTGCAAGAGCGCCAGATCACATTACGTGGTATAATTTCGCTTTGAAAACGAAAGCGTCCAGTTACAAACACATAGTTGATTTTAAGCAAGGCACTCGGTCGAAGCAGCCACGTCGTAAACAGTAAATGACACGGTTACATAATCAAGACTTAAGTTTCAAGACCAAGACGTCATGGGTTCGAACCCCTACTGGCACTACTACATGAATCGCCACGGCGTCTTAAAAATACTGAATATCAATCTCAACAAATCTTGCTCGGGCACGAACCACCCTTCAATGTGATACGCAATGTCAAACCCCGATGTTCAAGGTGAAAAAAGTGGAACGGCAGCTGTCAGAACCATGCGTGTAACATACACTCTTCCATCGGAATGCCAAAAAGTTACCATGTGGTAACCTTTACATTGACATAACTATTAATGAGTTCAAGTAGGTTTGTCATAAACAGGGTAGCTTAATTAAGTACCAAAACCCAACACCCCACCGGCTCAATGCCGCCAGCTGTCGGATGGAATCTCATAACATGAACCGATCATAGCTATTTCACGTGAGAGTAAATTTGATATCCACAAGGTTCTATGAATGTTACGTAATTCCTGATAAGCAATTTGCAAATCCTTCACTATGGATGTCAGCTGCTCTGTGCAATCTGTTGTTTACATGCCTGGCGTCAGGAGCCGGCGTCTGACGTCAGGAGCCGGCGTCTGGCGTCAGGAGCCGGCGTCTGGCGTCAGGAGCCGGCGTCTGGCGTCAGGAGCCGGGTCTGGCGTCAGGAGCCGGCTGTTTGGCGCAAGGAGCCGGCGTCTGGTGTCAGGAGCCGGCGTCTGGCGTCAGGAGTCGGCTGTCTCTTGCCCCAGATCCATCTTAACAACTATTCTGTTAATTGTTTTCACAAGAGCTGGTCACCTGTCAAGTCAAAATATACAATATAGCTTCCGTCACGTCTATGTCACTATTGTCACTACTGTGACAAATTAAGTGACATAATTGCAAACCCATAACATATAGCTACGTTTCTACCAAGTAGTTGCCCTTTAATACAAGCCCTTATCTGTCAGTCATTTTATAGATTTTGGTCACTTCCGGTGTACGCTTCCAATCTGCTTTCATTGTGCTACTGTCACCCATTGGCTAATTATGCCGCGGTTCAAAGATTATATATAAAATCTGTTTGCATCATCTGGACATTCCCATACTAAGATGAGACGGGACCTTGGTCACCGTTCAGGGGTGTTAACACCGTGTATTACTTGGTGTGATTCATATCGTCTTGACTAACATGACACCTCTTCAAGAGCAGAAGTAACTAGTTAGCCACTGCCGAATATAAAAGTCAAATGATATTATAGTTGTGGTCTATGTCGCTTTTGAGCAACCATAAAGAAACACTTATTGCCAAATTCCCACCTAACAAAAAAACACACAACCAGACGCACACAACTCGGTATCACTCCAATGCATCGTCAATCTTATTTCACGCCATGTGGATGCATTTCTGTCTATAGCTCCCGTGTAAGGGTGTGCTGTAATCAAGCGAGCTGGTTAGCGAGTATAGCATATCGTGTGATGCACTCGCAGATGTGCTGTGTTTCTTCTCATCACGTGGACATTACACCAACCAAGAGTGTCAACTCAGCCCAAACTTTCGCTCCATCACAACACTCTATTAGATTAAGCGATGACGGTAAGAGCATCGGTTTCACGGTGTCGGAAGTGATTGTCGCTCGCTTTTGTATCCATCGCTTCGACACCAAACAGACGCCACAAATTTGGCTGCCAAATCTGATAAAATGTCCGGCAGGGAAATCGTTTGCTTTTTGAGGCAATTTTGCAGATGGAGGGCTGCTTTCGGAGGTTCCCTGAGGAGACGCAAGTGTCGTTGAGGCATGGAAATGACGAGGTATTCACTCAGAACTCCATTCCAGCTGTCCTCTCATACGCTGGCTTATTCACAGAGACCAAACGATTAACGGAATGGCGTCAGTGAGTCAATCAGTTGTTTAGTTATGGACTCTTCCATTGATTCTCTTAATGATCAACTGACTAACCAAATGACTAACTGACTGATTGGCTGACTGATTGGCTGGCTACTGATTAACTGCCTCACTCACTCACTCACTCACTGATTCACTGATTCACTCACTTGCTCACATTTGCTCCCTCCACACTCATTCATTTAATCATTTATTCACTCACTTACTCACTCATTCACTCACTCACTCACTCACTCACTCACTCACTCACTCACTCACTCACTCACTCACTCACTCACTCACTCACTCACTCACTCACTCACTCACTCACTCACTCACTCACTCACTCACTCACTCACTCACTCACTCACACACATACTGGCTCTCGCATTCTCAAAGCACCCCATCACTCGCTCGCTCACCTACTCACTCAACCACTGAATCACTCACTAATACACTAACTCTCACACTCGTTTACTCATTCAATCACTCTCTCACTCGCTCACTCACCGACGCACTAACTCTATCACTTACTTAGTCACTCAGTCACATATTCACTCACTAACTCACTCATTCACTTGCGCAGTCATTCAGTCACTCACTAACACACTCAGGCACTCTCTAACTCACTAAGTCACCCACACACTCGCTCACTTACTAACGCACTCACTCTCTCACTTACTCACCCACATGATCATTTATACACTCACTCACTCATTAATTTCTCACTCACTCATTCACTCATTCACTCAATCACTTACTCACTCACTCACTAACGCACTCACTCTGCCACTCACTCACTTATTCATTCAGTCACTCAATGACCCACTCAACCGCTCACTCACTCACTTACTCGATCCCTCATTCATTTGTTCACTTATTCACTTACGCATTCTCTCACTCGCTTAATCACCCACGCACTCACTAACTCACTAACACACCCACTCTCTCAGTCACTTACCCACATAATCACTCGCTCACTCACTCACTTACGCAGTCACTCTCTCACTCATTTACTCACTCACTCATTCACTTACACCGTCACTCACACAACCACTTATCCACTCACTCACTCTTTCATTTATCAATAACTTATTCGCTCACTCATTCACTCACTCACTCACTCATTCAATCACTCACTCGCTCACTTACTTTTTAATTTTGTGACTCACACACTTGTTCGTTTACTTACCCACTCACTCGCTCACTTACTTTTTAATTTTGTCACTCACACACTAATTCGTTTACTTACCTACTCACTCAATCACTTACTCACTCATACACTTATTAACGCACTCACTACATCCCTAACTTACTAACTTACCCACTCACCTATCCACTCACTCACTTGCTCACTTATGTATTCACTTAATCACTCATTCGTTCACTGGCACTCCCACACACTATTTCACTCACTTAATCACCCATGGACGCACTCAGTCACTGACCAAAGCACTCACTCTCTTACTCACTTACCTACTTTATCACGTACTCAATTACTCACTCACTTACCCACTCTTTCAATCTTTTACTCATTCACTCACTCAATCACTTACTCACTCACTGCTCACTCATTCATTCACTCACTCACTAACGCACACTTTCTCACTCACGCAATCATTTATTCACTCACCCACATACTTACTCACTAATTAAAGCACTCTCACTCACCCAAAAAAAAATCACTCATTCACTCGCTCACTCACTCACTCACTCACTCACTCACTAAAATAAATCACTCACTCACTCGCTCACTCACTCAATAAATCCCTCGCTCACTCACCCACTCATACACCAACTCACTCATTCATTCACATCATAAGGATCCCTGAAGGAAACCAGGATATGTCGAAGAGGTGAATCTCTTCCATTTAGCTGTCCACGTGAAAAATGACATGTCTGTACAGACTGGGAGAAGGCTCATGACTTAGTCATTCTTCACTCAGCTCTTTGTAATCCGTCACAAACTCCTGTTCGCGTTACCATCT
The DNA here is from genome assembly GCA_034190875.2 of Urechis unicinctus. Taxonomy (NCBI): domain Eukaryota; kingdom Metazoa; phylum Annelida; class Polychaeta; order Xenopneusta; family Urechidae; genus Urechis; species Urechis unicinctus. The sequence goes on along the minus strand of CM067352.1, from coordinate 39,299,447 downwards.
GTCACGTAATCGTCACGTGACTCGCCGCTCTACCACTTCACACTACACCAAACATAACCACAGGTTTATTCTGCGCGTGAAAGCTGTAGCTTAATATTTTATGTTAATAGCGTCTCTCAGAGATTTAGTGCAACGACAGCAACTCTGGGGAACGAACATAGGGGCTGGTTAGTGTTGGAGAAACACTAATGGAGCTTCGTCTAATGGTAGTTGGTGATAGCGGCTCCAATCTTGCGCCCTTTCTCGGTACTTCTATGGGGTGACAAGCGAACATGAAGAATTGATAGGTGCGCTTCCAGGGAGGTGATGGGGTATCATACGTTATTGGGGACTGGTGGTTGTCCGTCCTTGCTAATTGGTGCTTGCTTCTATGGGTTAAAAGAGATCACAATAATTGTTCATCGGTTGTAAACACACCACACGCCTGGAATGGATGCGTTTTGTCGTCTGCTATTCTCCCTACGCGAGGTATAAAAATTGTCAATGGTTTGTATATTGAAGTGATAGTAGGAATGGGTTGGTGTCGATCCCGTTCGGGAGAAGACGGTGAACACGCTTGCTTCCTTTCTGGGGAATTGACTTTTAATAACGCAAACTGTATAGGAATGAATAAAGAAATTTATTTTTTGTGTTTCTATTTTACAGACACAATTCAAGGCGTTTATCGTCCATTTTTAAAAAATTATATTGCCGTTAAAAAAGAATGATTGTTCGGCGCATGCGTAGTTACTCAACCCTGTCGCAAACCGTTAGCATATTAAAACGAATTTCGGAGGCGCTTTTCAAAGCGCCGATATCGATAAATTATCGATGAGTTCGTGTTCCCAATAATTAGTGAAATAACCAACGGATACCGTTTGCAAAAAAAATCGATGGTTTAAACTGTTTAAAATTAACATTCACGAAATCGATGCTATGCCGTGATAACGAGGCCCTGTGGTTGAGTAAATGAATTTGACGTGTGTTGGGCTATGCTCGCGGGGATTCGAAACCTGCACTCTGCGGAAAGACCAAAAAATAGTACATTGCGTAGTTTATGAATTAATGGCAGTTCAGTGTTAATTTGTTTATGCTTGAAAGAATGCATATTAAAAGTTTGTTTTTCAACCTGCAATCTTTTGCAAACCCAACTGACAGAATATTCAAACAACTTGAACAGATTCACCAAGCAGATGAAATAACTCTCAAAAGATAGTTAATCATAGTTGCTTGAAGTTTTTTCTAAAAAAATCTCCTCTTGAACGTTATTCGATCGTAATGACATGATAAGGGTGGTGTTGTTGGGGTGAGGGTGGTAGTGGTGGTGGTGGTTGTTGCGGTGGGGGGTGGGGGGGGGTGGTCAAAGCAGCCTCCAGTGTAAAAAATAAAATTCAGTTAAATTATATAGTTATCTGCATGTATTTTGATGACCGTTTGATTTGTCACCAGGACTCACGGGAGAAAAGAACATCTATAATACCCGACAGCGACCTCACTTAGAACTCATTAAGTGTGCTTCTGTCTCACTATTTCCGAATGTTTTAGAGTGGATGGGACGGGGTTGGGATTTGGGGGATGACATCTGGAAAGAGGGGTGTGGGTGGTGTGGGTGTGGGTGTGGGTTAGGGGGGTGTCGGCTGGAACGAGGCTGGGTGCTGTGGGTGTGGGGGTGGGGGTGTCGGCTGGAGAGAGCGGCAACTGTATGTTTTATAGCCATTTATATTTCATCAGATCTATTATTAGACCCTTTTTAGTTCAATGTTGTCATCGCAATTTTCAAGCCCAGACTCTTCACTGGGACAGCGATCTAGATGGCCTTGACTTCATTGCTTGCAACACACACAGACGCAGCGATACCCCTAATTCAGAATTCTTGACATGGTCAATTTTTCATATCAGGTTAGTTTTCATGCAATATCGCCTGGTGGCTGCCGAGAAGTTCAAAGGTCAGACAGTGAAGAATGGGCCCAGTCCGTGCAATTATACCGCCCGGTGTTTATCCAACAGCAGATCTGCCTTTCGTAACATTTTCTCGCCTCTGTTCACTAGACACACAGGAGAGTTCCACTTCCTAATTTCCCACGTGGCGTTTCGCGAGATTTGATAGCTGCAATGGCGATGTCTGTTTGATTTGAAAATAGAGTCAATCATGTGCGCGCGACTAATGTTAGTCTTGCTCAGAAACGATCACCCGATTCGCGACGATTCCAAATGGGATTGTGTGATGATTATTCTGACAGTGGCACAAACTCTGCCCTAGAAGAAATATGGCGCGAGGTGGCTGGGCGATAAAACCATCTGTTGGGTGTATACGTCTGCACCTCAGACCAGGCTACTAATGTCAAGGGGAGCATATATTATGTGAGACTGCGAGCATTATAGCTTAATTGTTTACAACCAATGAAATGGCGCTCAATGTTCTAATCTATCTGGACTGCGTTTCTAATAACATTGGCAAATTATAGCTTCAATTACACCCTGATTAATGAGGGGCGAAATGAGACCTTAGATTGCTGTTTTTTTTTATGCTTGTCAAGCAAACGCAATGAGGCGTTGGCTTGGAAAAAGATAACACGGCTTGATTGGCCATTTGTGGTGGTCTTATACAGGCCGACCATGAATTGAAAATGATTAGTTAATTGAAGTGAAGTCCTTTTTTGAGTAGAAATCTTTGTGTTGTGCGATGACTATTGTACCATATTATTGATGTTGTGTTTGGGTCTGTGAGCTGATGATTTTGTTATATCCTTTCTTGGAACAACCGACTTCTGAGAGAGATCAGTAATGAGATCAATGGATCAACTGAGTTGATTGTTGGGTTAAGATGATCCGCGCATTGTTAAGAACATGAGGCGCCATCTTTCTTCCTCAGTTTATTGCACGCAACAATAGATATGGATGCGGGGATATAGGACCTGCACGCAGAAGATACGAATTTGTCACCGTTCGCAAATTATATTGAAATGATATAGTCAGGTTTTGTGCTGAAAAATTGTTGCTGGTACAAATTGAATGCGAATTCTTCTAGCTAAGGGAATAATTCCATGGATTAAACATAGTATGCAGAATGGATGGGGACCTTGTATGATGAGAGCATGGGAAGTAGGCGGCTTTATTCATCAGTAGTCGCTGGATTGTCTTTGTGGGAAGGGAGCTTTGGGGTGCGAGGAATTAAGAATTAATTTCCGCCGTAATGAGTCGGTAAGCCAGGTTGCGCAACCTAGCAGCAATTACTTCTGCACAATCATCATGACTGTCATTGTATCAACTCACGCATGCGCAATGGAGGGTGGTTTATTTGCGACTGTGAACAGGTTCTGGCTGGCTGCGTGCGCAGCTGACGCAGCTTGTGGATGACTGCGCATTGAAGGATTTGACATTGTTGATGCATGATCGAAAATGAAACTTTTAGCATCTGTTACGTGAGACATTGTAATGTAACATTGTGCATTGGTCGAGGTAACACAGGTTTAGATTGTCTGAGAAACAGACAAGATCGGGACACAATCAACCATTGTCTGCGTTTGGTCGATTGCGAGTCACTTGACATGGCGGCAGAATAGAATACCACATCGGTTTTATAACGCGTTTAGTCTTACCAGCGATAACAGCCGCTCTGTTTCAAATGTTGCCATTACCAATAGTGAATGTGATTCATAATAGCGCCGTGAAATTTTTTTTTTGGGGGGGATTCGGCATTATAAAGCAAGCATATGATAGTTACAATTTGTTATTTCTACATGACAAATATGACGCCCCCAAGCCATTTTCCTCCCGCCCCATTCGCCGAAGAACAATAGGTCGTCAGGAGACGATGAACAAACTCACCCCGCGCTACGCGGACGTTTACAGTGATAAAGGGAGTATCTGACTGTGCCGTGGGTTTCCGCCGACCCACACGCCACGTCAGACTCAACCAAGCTTACTCGCGCCGTTGGGGCCCGTACTGCAGGCTGCAAAAGGCCAGTTTGTTATTGTAGTATGTATGTACGTGAGTGGTTGTCTAGTGATTGATGTAGGCAGCGAAATGTTTGACATTCCATGCCAGATTACAAACAAATTGATAAGACGCCAGCCGGTCTGCCATTCTGGTAATAACTCGCTCTAAATGAGTCAATTTTCCCGAATCATACAAGTGGATAAAAGCGCAGTTATTGCTCGGGCTGAAACTGCTCTAGTGGCAGTTAGATATAATAGTCGAGCCATCCTGGCGGAAATCGGGTTGTATACAGCAGTCAAGAGTGGGCCTACATCAAACAATCCTATCCTATCCTAGCTTGATTTCAGTCTGAGCGATAATAGGGCATACGTGCGATCACAGGGCAAATGAGCGATAATAGGGGGGAAATGATTACACAGTGTACATAAGACCTGTCATGGCCTTGCCAAATTGCAAGCTACCACCAAGGATTTCAAGCGCATCTTGGTCTTGCCATTTAGCCTCGTTTTCGTTCTCTGATCACGTGACCCTCTGCTTCTCGTTACGATCAAAGCGTGTGTATTACGTGTAAATAAAGATAGACATCCTCAAAGGCATCCCCTACCTTTATTTGCCATCCAGACTGGTTCACCCACCATACTAGGATTCAGGCTTATAGTCGGCTGGATTTCGCGCGGATTGTTTCTTTAACATTTCGTGTATTAGGAAGAGGTTATCTGAACATGGGCACCGATTTTCAGGCGGATTTCTGTACTGGCTGCTTGATTGAAAATGGCCCTTTTATACGATGAAAAGTTTTAACTTCTGTGGTGGCTAGAAATATTCACTGACTATCATATATCAACTTTTTATATCGATATCCTTAAAGGTTGATCAGAGACTCATCTGTTAGCGCTGTAGACCACGGTAGCTTCTGTTTGACGGGACATTGTACATACCAAGCTACACAATGAGTGGAGTTGGAGCGATAATACAAGAAATCAATTGAAATGCATTTATGTATCCACCTATTCTCAACACTAAGAAAGGAATACAGTTGAGTCATATCAGTAACAAAGTAAGAACAGAAACATTGCCAGGAATGAACGAAATCACCGAAATCGTTATCTTTCATTTCTTTCCGAAATTATGTTGGATACGTTTCAGTACTGTTCATGGGTTTTGGAAAATATTGGCAATTATTTTCGATCCGAAAGCATCTTGGATTGTCAACTCTTGCAGCCTAGAACTGCTCACAAATCCTCACAGCTTCCCTTTCGCGAGCTTCCGATGAACGCATGCATTCCCAAATAAGCAGCTTCCATGCAGAGGTTTTTTTTCGCTTCCAGTCCAATGATTAATGACCGATATTACGTCATCAAGAAGCCACCTCAGTTATTCTAGGCGACAACCGTGTTGGGATTTACTTACAGTCCTACTGATCAAGATAAATACCCATTTAATGTGATTTTGCCGATCGGCAGAACATGGAGAAGCAGAAGAGCAGCTAACTCGGCTGCTGGCGAGTGACAGCTGGCCATATGGGCTTTGTAGCGGGAGGTAGCCAAAAGGAGGCTCAGTCGACGAGAGGAGGAAAATTGAAGATGAGCTACTCGGATAGCGTGAGGAGAGAAGCCGTCTCAAAGTCGCACGCAACTTGCTCATTTTCCGCCCTCGTTCATTTTTGACACATCTGACAATTGTGGAATTATCCAACAGCAATAGCTCGCTTCAAATAGTCCTTAGCTCCCTTGTTTTGATGTGATGGCCAAATGAAAACCCAATTATGAATTTGGAATAATCTGGAAGAAAACATAGACGGCTTACTGTCGTCTCTGTGTTCCAAACATGTGCGTGTCTGTCTGCAAGCCTGTCTGTCTGTCTGTCTGTCTGTCTGTCCGATTGCTGCTTACGCAATGTGGTCTTGGGTCATTCCTCATTATCAGCAAGGCTAACACTTGGCAGGCGGTTTTTAGCGACCGTGCGTCCGGGGAAGTGTTTGCTAGGAGCCATGGGACGATCGTGTTCGGGAGATGATATATTAAGTTGCCATGGTGTGGTATCATTTGACCTCAGACTCGAGGTGAAATGAAACTTATGTTAAAGAGATAGAAGAGATCATCACAGATACGTCGATGGGATTTAATTTTTCTGAGGGGAAGAATGATTTCAATGAGTGAATTTAATGCACGAGGGTTGCACCGTTTAGGTCGTGCCCTGTCGATTGCAGGTAACAAGATCTGACCGCAGTCAGATTGAATAGACGATGCGTTCTATATATAGACGTTGTTGTGATATGACGTCGAAGCTGACGTGAGTAAGTTTTGATTTAATTAGCTCTCCTTTTTGGCAGTGACCTTGATCTGATGAGGTGACACAGTCTGTAATGGCTTAATGACGTCCCTTTGGTCTGATGATATTGTGTCAACATATTGACGTCATTCCTATGTTATGATGCTACGATAATGTTGTTCTAATGTCACGACGTTGTGGTAAAGCAATGACCTTGGCTTAATGCTATCAGGTCACATAATGACCTAATCTTACGACCTTGTGTTAATGAGATGACGTAGTGGTGATGCAATGACTTTGTTTTCTTTTGACGTTATGGTAAAGTAATGACCTTGTCCTAAAGTCATGACGTTGTAGTAATGCAATGACCTTGTCCTTATCTTATGATGCACCGGTAATGATGTGACGTTCTGGTTATGAAATGAACTTGTTCTTATCGTATATCACAGTGGTAAGGACCTCGTTGAAATGTAATCACGTTTTGGTAATGCAATGTCTTTGTCCTAATCCTTTGACGTAGTGGTAAATTAATGGCTTGTTTGAGGTTAAGACGTTGTGGGGCTGTAATTACCTTGTCCTAATGGTAAAATAACCTTGCCTGAATATCATGACGTTGTGATAATGAAATGACCTAGTTCTAATGCTATGATGTTGTAGTTATGTAATTACCATTTCCTAATTTAATTCCGTGAGGGTAATGTAATGACCTTGTCTTCATGCTATGACGTTGTGGTAATGTAATGACCTTGTTCTAATCCTATGACGTTGATAATGTTATAACCCTGTCCTGATGTAATGACCTTTATCTTATGTTTTACATTGTGGTAATGTAATGACCTTGTCCTAATTCTATGATGTTTTGGTAATATGATGACGTTGTGGTCATGTAGTGACCTTGACCTTATTCAAGTAGTGGTATTGTAATGACCTTGTCCTCGTGTTATGACATTCCGATAATGTAATGGCTTTGTTCTAATTTTATAATGTTGTGGTATTGTAATGATGATGCGGTAGTGTTATGACGCTATGGTAATGTACTAACAGTGGTGACTTTGTTCCGATGTAATGACGTTGTTCCAGCATTAGACGTTGTTCCTAATATAATAGAGCTGGCGATATTTCTGTGTAGTAACGCTGTTCTATTATGATATCATTGTTCTGTAATATGACGTTCTGATGTGATGCCGGGGTTCTCCAACAGGAGGCGCACCAGCACCATCCATGAAACCGACAGAGTGTCATATAACACTTCGGCAAATAGCTTCCATTACCAGCCAAAACACTGTTACAGCGAAATCTCTTCAGCTAAATTGAAGTCCAACATTTACCGTTGCCCCTGGCGGGCGCGAGAACTCGCGTGGTTATACCCCCACGAGACTTGGCCCTGGCTTATAAAGCAACAGCACTTGCATTAAGGAGATAGAGATTTGGTGACATAGAAGATACGAGAGGGTAGGGGGGTGGGGGTGTGGGTGGTGCTATTAACGGAGTATGTCGGCTTCGAGAAGGTGATTCGGTACACGTCACAGACTTTCAGCGGAGTCGCTGGGATTCGTAGATGAAGGTTTGTTAATTAGCAATAAGCAGCGAACAAAATAGAAGAACATAAGAGAATCGTGCATCGACAAAATCCCCTTGTCTGATTATCTAATAATTTTGGAAATGATATTCGTAAAGTCGGTGACCCTGGCCGTTCTCTGACGAAACGCGTCATGCATGGATGACCTATAAACACTTACACTCATCAGCTGATAAAAAAGGTTGTGAGACTAGCGATGCCTTTTCAGGTCAGCTGCAGAGAGACAACTTATCGTGGAGATAAATCCCTCCAGAATCTTTAGCATCACAACCACCCAGGGACTCTCCTTTCTACTTCGGGACCTTTCTAGTTCTCTCTTTAGTGTGTTTACCTTCTTATTACGATAAGACAATGGCGGAAACAATGACCCCCTGGCGGCCATATTGGATGGGAACGCTACCGGAAGTGAAGAGTAGTATCAATCAAGAGAATCTGACGTTCGGAAAAGCCCCTGAGGGTATATAATCAGTGGGCAATCAAGTTATGGTGGCGCATGGAAATCATTTGCTAAAGGTGATGGCCAGTTGTTTGAGGACTTCTTGTGGGTCTCTGTGGAGTCTGAGCAAGCTACTAAGAACGATAGCTGGATGGGAGTGGGTAAAAAGTGCTGAGGGGTCTGGACGATTTGGGGTGAGGGAGTGAAGGAGGTTAGGCTAAGTGCAATGGAGGGGCAGCGGTTGGGGACATTTGTGAGTGAGCGAGTGATTGCGTGAATGAGGGGGTAGGTGAGTGAGGGGTGGGTGGGTGGGTGAGGGAGTGAGTGCGCGACTGAATGAGTGAATGAGCGTGTAAGTCAGCGAATAGATAAGTGAGTAAGTGTGTGTATGTGGGGGGGGGGGGGGGGGGGCGTTTGTGAGTGTGTGAATGACTTGTGAGTGAGTGAGTGAGTGAGTGAGTGAGTGAGTGAGTGAGTGACTCGATGGTGAGTGAATGAGTGGATGAGTGAGTGTGTGAATGAGTGATGAGTGTGTGAATGAGTGGATAAGTGATTGAGTGTGTGAATGAGTGGATGAGTGAGTGTGTGAATGAGTGGATGAGTGAGTGTGTGAATGAGTGGAGTGAGTGTGTGTATGAGTGGATGAGTGAGTGTGTGAATGAGTGGATACGTGATTGAGTGTGACTAGGTTAGTCAGTTGGTGAGTGAGCGAATGGATGGATTTATGAGTTTGGACGAGTGAGTGATTGAGCTTGCGACTGTGTTAGTGATTGAGTGATATATACATTGAGGTGTGGGACATCTGCTTGATTGCTCTGCAGTCTCCCTACCGCTACCTTTAATGGCTACACATTACCATCTTCACCTCGCAGATATCGCCCTTCAATCAGATTAAGTGTGAAAGAATATTCCCCTTAATTGAACAAAGTGGAATTGGTTACCAAGGATCCTAAAGAAAAGCAAGACTGGCAGTGTGGGATCGAGGTTTGGGGTCCATTATACTGATACTTATCTCTCATGTGGTTTATAACTCCTTACACTGACCGTCGTTGAACGTCTTGGGTGAAAAAAACATGAATAATGTTTATTCGTACGTTTGCTATCGTGTTGCCTTAAGAGATGTTTTTCCCACGCTCATCTAATCCGTTCCATCTTTCAAATTGGGGATGATGTAACATCCAACAGCGCGGTGAGGGGTCGCCAGCTCGCGCGTGGTCAGTTGACGTGCGTCCGACGCGTCACGGAACAATAGCAACAAGTCCGCAGGTGAATTCTGGTCATTTTTACAGGTGAATTAGGTAGTGGTTTGGTGACATCTGCAAGATGAATCTTCATCGGACAATCATCAAAAAGCACCTGCCTCTTCTTTCTGTGCGACGTTGAATGGGTAGCTGGTAGTTTTGTCTGTGACTTGATGGAAAGGTGTTTGGGTGGTATACAGTAATGGAGGGTCAGTTATAGAGGGTAGTTGGTGGTTCTTGATTGGATTGTGAACCTCCAGTTAGCAAGAGGCAACGCGAGCCACACAGGTAGGGTGTCCTGCCTCTGGTTGATTTAGTTTCCACCTGGTTGACCAGTGGATACAAGGAAAGGTAATTGCTGTCCGACCCAGTGTCTGTGGCATACAGGTCAGGGGTCAAAGGATTGTCTGTGTTGGTGGTAGGGGGGTTGTGGGGAGGGAGGGGAGCGTGTCGGATAGTGGTCATCGCACAGCGGGATGCAAAACCGCTCCCTGACCACATAAATCAGTCCCGGCCGCGCGACAAGATGGCGCGCGACTGATTTCTCGCGTCTAGTTCCTCTAAACGAATTGACTTACGCATTTGACCTTTCCACGTTCCCTTATACGGTGTCAGACCGCCACTTACTGGGCGGTCCATCACGCATGTGCGTGTAATCAAGAAGACCAGGTGTAATCGTTGTGCTTACATATAGGTGTCAACGACGCGCCACACTGGACATGTACAATATCATTGATTTCACGTGGCTGATCAGCGAAATCGACCTGTAACCGATTCACAAAGAACGTGGAGAAGTGAAAATAATCCACCGAGCGGCGCGAGGATGCGAAATTCAACTGTTGAATACCGATGTAATAATCAAATCTAATAAAAATTGAATAGGCCACTATAATTGATACTGACTTTCTATTAATTATTGATTTGGGATGGGGAACTCTTGTGTTGCGCAGTCTTAATCCCTGGCATAAGCAATGTGAAAGCAACGTTACTTTTATGGGGCATCGTCACGTGACAGGTGCGGTGCCAGATCGAGGGGCGCAATCTGTAAGCAGTTTATTGGTTGTTTCATAAGGAATTATTGCAGTAAAATTTGAGAAATTTCCGGATATTCCAAGCAACAACCGAGGAGAGGAATTGAAGACACAACAAATATCATAATTGGAGCGTGCAGATCGCTCGATAAAAAAATGAAATGCAGACGGGTGCAAAGCGATCCATGCAAATCATCGCATAGCCCCACCCCAGTGTCTTCAACACCCCGCCCCCCATGTAAACCCAACACAGCTTGTTGTTTTTCCCGTGACGCAAAGGCAACCCTTGGACTCATCCAAGCACATCAACTTCACGGTTTAAAGGAAGAGAAAGTCCTCTTTTGTTTCGCGTTAATGGTCTGTGAGACGCTTAGGCTCGAGAATCCTTTTCACTCAACAAACACTTACCACAGGTGAATATGTAAATCACCTTCCCCGCATTAGCAAAGCTTCACCTGGATTCATCCCAGCGTTTTGTCATGGAAATTACTCTGTTTACACAAAAGATGTGCGCTACCGAGCTCATCTTATAAGAGATTCTCCGCTTCTTATCCCAGTTCAAGTACAATTGTTCCTTGTCAACAATGCTTCCAAAGTCCGGCAAATTTTAATGGTGATATCATGGGTTTGTTCGTGAATAGAACTTTCACATTGGAAATAATTTACTGGTCGTCCTGTCGTCGGTGGTGATTGGGTTGGAGGGGAATGACTGAAGCCGAGAGGACTCAGATTGTCAACAGTTGGTGATCAGGGTAGAAGGACGAATTTATTCTGAGTATCATCATCATCATCATCATCATCATCATCATCATCATCACCATCATCGTCATCATCGCTTCCATTATTTCTACCTTAATCGTAATTTCAACCTTTGTCATAGAAGTCATAGCAATTACAATGATAAACGCTGTCATCATTACCATAGTAACCTTCACCACAAACAAATTTCTCCTGGTTAATCATCTTTTGTGGATTCTATGATAAAAACGAAAGATGGCGCTTCAATAGAACTTTAACAACCAACAAACAATTATTTGAAATGTACACCGAATCATGAAAAATCCACAATTTCTTTCTCTTGTAATCTCAATTTTATATGAATTATTAACAGCTCATGTTTTCCAAGAAATACTCGCCACGTTACCTTTTCGTCCCCAGGTAATGTTTCACATGTTATGTAATTCCATGAATGGACCCAAATGTCTGAAACCTACCGACCAACAACACCTTATAGTTGGAGTCTGTAACAACGTACGCAGTTTAGACCGAATATTTGATTTTGCTCGTCGGCGGTGAGATGGGAGAGAAGCTGTCGGGCTAGCTGGTACACCTGCTCGTAAGACACGCCGACCTCGGTGGAAACGGGCCAGTCACTGCCGAACATACAGCGCTCGCTGCCAAACACATCCACGGCGTGCTGGAGACAGGTGAGAAAAGAGATCAGCTCACCTGGACGACTAAGAGATTAGCTGAACGCAGTATTTAGCTCTTAGTTTTATGCTATGTAATGTTGAACATTTTAAAACAAAATATCTATATAAACTCAGATGTACAACATACAGTACTTATTTGAACAGATAACCGAGTCACACAGTTGATAGTTTAGCGGGATGCCCCGGGGAACGTCGTCCATTTACAAATCACCAAATAGCCAGATAGCACCCCAGAATCTGAGGCACGATCGCAAATAGTGCCACGGACGTGTAAAGACGACATCATGAGTCATGAAACTATCAGATCGCCAACCTAACCGCTAACAGAAGTAACACCAAACGTGGCCAAATGAATATTTTCTCAGGTAGGTAGAGCTAATCCCGTCTTTAATAGACACTCAATATTGAGACATCCGTATAAAACAGCGACCCCGTCCAGGATCACCAGAATAGATTGAAATATTAGAAAAGTGTAAGGTGTCCGTTATATACAGGTGTCAGATTAGACATGCTCTCTGTAATGCGTATATATGCAACGAGGTACCACATATACCGATCATGACGAGCCATGACCATTGAACCTCCAACCATCAGTCGCGCTTCCAAACCTGTTGCGATCCGCGGTTGCGGCACTGGACTTAGACCCAGTGGTCGGGGGTTCGCAACCCCGCGAGGGAGGCGAGGAAGCGTCACATAGGTTTTGGCACATAAAAGACGCGGTCAAGGCATGGCAGTAATTCTCATCCATTATCATCGCTATATTCATCGGCATACCTGTACGTAAGGCCGGATCTGCTCCACGGTCCAACCTTCACCCGCCTCGTTCACCAAACCGGAACTAGATTCACCAAAGAGTCACAATTGATATTTCTTTCGGACTTTTGAGCCTATATATGTTAAGTGTAGAGCTTGCTGAGTGGGCTTACATTTTACAGAAGACGTTGGGTAATGAGGCTAATTCCGCCAGATCTTCCTTCCATCCAACTATTGTGCCTTGCTGCATGAGGGGTTTGGCGATGTGATCAACAACGAAACGGAGACTGGAAACATCGAAGGAACGGACAAGCTCAACATTATGATGTACATTAACGAGACGACCAAATAATATCATAACGTCATCACGCTTTTGTGGGGCTACAAAGTGTGTAATTTAGAGCTCCTTAACACCTTTTCACTATTCGCTTTTCGCATTCTAGTCGTGTCTGGGAGGCAATATCTAGGTGACCATGTAAATATTTAAGGTAATTTAGAAATGCGGGGCTATAACTTTTTAAGGACAAAATGCGAGGCGTCAAAAGTCATCATCTTGTATAACAATGCTATCAGGACCACCCCCCCCCACCCTGTGGTTGGAGCCAAACTGGCTATTTTCGCACATTTTGGCGTGCGCAACGTAGGGTCAGATGGGATTGTGACAACATCACTTTGTAGTCCTATTATTATCAGTTCTTTCATACGCACAGCAACAGTCAAATACAATCTTATAACAAAGTAAATTCAAAGTTGATATTCAGCTATGATGAAGGATAGATTACCTGGGGAACTTGCGACACACCTGTGTGGCAATCTTTATGAGAGGCGGTCTGTATGAAAGGGCACAAAGTGCAATGGGCACAAAATAAACATTTAAAACAGATATATTTAGCATCATGGAACAGTATTTCAAAAGTCAATTTCTGGCTTATTACGTGGAAGTGATTTTCGTCTCAACCCGGTGAAAAATGCACTTAAATATGCTGTACAATTAATGGTCGCGCACCTCAAAAGGAGATCGTAAGTCAATCCCTTTTCTTGCAACAAGTCAAGTCCCTTGTGAACATCCTCTCGGAGAAGCCAACCTTGGTCTTCAAAATCAAGAATGTGTCGGACTCCTATAAACTTATCTTCTTTTGACAGTCGATCGAGGGTTTCCTCCAACTGTATTGACCAAACACAGGAATCGATAGGAAATACAATTAGCACTTCAGACACTCTGGAACGCTATGATAGTAGTAGCTAACGTTATGATGAACCCTGCAAACACTCCATGGTTGATTCATTTTTAACATGTTACCATGGCGCCTATTGTTCTGAACATTATCGTAACTTATATTTGTGTTGTACTGTCATCCAATTATAGAAACTTAACATCTAGTTATTGTAACCAAACATCATCATCACTCGAGGATGTGTTAGATCCAGCCCAGCCACGATCCCTTTGATGACGTCACTATTTCTGGTTTCGTCTAAAATCCATTCTGTGACAAAAATAATGTATATCGAAAGATTTGTCTTTTTATGTGCTCTAGTTACATTTCATAGCCTATCAATGAACCAATACAGATGAAACGAAAGCACGAATACACGCTATGATTAGATCATTTTGTTGAAACACGTTATGATTTACTATGCGCTCTGGCATCACATATCTAACGTTATGATTCTTTCTACTTAAGGATTTCTTTACCTGCTTCTGCGTGGTGGTCGGGATGCAGAACTTGGACGAATACGCCGTATTGTACCGGCGTCGAACTCACATTGCTTATATATTCTTCAACAGTCACATTGCGATACAGGATCTTTTGTTCCTTGGTGGGCCACAAATAGCTAAACCTGTTCAGATCCCAAACATCTGGAAGAAATAAAATTTCAGCTCTGATGTTGGTGTCAATGACATTGGCATTTGCTTGTGTACGCGGTACCAAACAAAAAGAAATAAAACAAACGTCGTTTTCTTCAAGGAGTTTTCAAAACGTGACGATGGGGTAAGTGAAGGATTTTGATGCTTCGACACTGCCCTCTTAGCACAAACTCGTTGCTATTTTAACCGAGCCAAGCTTGTATGAAAGAGACTGTTCAACCCCATATTTGTAACGAGGTTGCCTAGTAACATACTTGGCAATCGCACATTGGAAACTTCCAGTCGCTTCGCAGTCGCTAATTGCCGGAAATTACCCTTCCTGCTCGTCGGTCTCGTTTTGGCGCAATAAGGCCCACTACATTAACAGGTGGAGATTGATGAACAGTCTGTTTAACATGGTGACCACTGTCTTTGTTGGTCTCTTGGTTATCCTTATGTGGCCATCCGCCCGATTGGAAGTTCAACGCTCAGATATAAATGAGCCAGTTGGTTGGGGCATACATTATGAAAACTCAGTTGTTATGGACTTGGGACCGCACAACAGAGTGCGTATCAAATTATAACCGCTTGCGCTCCATTTGCGATGCAAGACTTCCGAGTGCCGAGCGAGATTTTATGATGAATTCAAATCCACTTTCATGTAGAGCTGCAGAAGCTTAAGTAAGGACGCGAATGTTTACAACTGCACGAAATATCGGGCTGAAATGAATATCGTTCGATATGCAATCGTTAAAAGTAACTATATAGTTTCGGTACACCTTGCAGTCGCTGTGTTTACTCACGGAAATGACTGTCTACAATCGGAGGACTGTTTGCCTGGGACATCGCTGCGGTGAGCTGGTAACGCCCTGCGACACACTCGCAATAGATCGGATTCTCGGTCGAATTAAAATCCAAAAAAACAATCAGAAAATGCTGACCCACTTACCGTCAGGCTATCATTTTTATTAAGTAGAATTGGAGGGGGTACTCTGTTATTTAACTGCGACTGACTACTCAAATCAATTGATTTTGCAGCTGGAGTCGCAGCAAAGCGAATAAAGTCTTTTTTCAGGCCTCATTCGTCTTAAGATGACCCGCAGCTTATGTATAACGAATGTCTAAACAAATCAAGTTCAGACTCTTGTTGTTTTCTGCCCGATTCAGCGCCGTGACTGTCGCTTCTTTGGAGGGGCCCACACGACGCTAAGTTGGCTCGTCATGCGAACGCACCATTAACTTGTATGTACCAGGACTGTCGATACGCGGTATCGATATCTCATAGAGGGGCGTGGACTAAGTTATATCAATCAAGATGACTTGTTTGATGTGTATCTAGGTCGATTAACTTCGAACAGCAACATGGATCGATTAACTTCTAATGCCGATGCCAATTGTTGGCTATCAGCTCTACGTTTTAATAAGAAGTAGTATATTAAATTGTTTGCAAAAGTAGAATAAAAAAATATTCTAATAGCAACAAACCAATAATAGTAGGCTGAAATTGCTTGACGCAGATCATAAGACTTAATTTGAATAAGCAAAGTAAGTAATCCCAGGTAGTCTAGTGGTTAGGATTCGGCGCTCTCACCGCCGCGGCCGGGGTTCGATTCCCCGTCTGGGAGATATCTTTTCTCTTTTTGTTAGGTCTGAGATGTAACTAAGCATTCCATTATACTGTTGAGAAGTGTTAGGCCCGAGGAAAGACTCGTTTTGCTTAGAATTATACTTTTATTGCAAAAATCAGGCATTTTTTGATGATTTCGCGTAAATCTTGAACTCATTCTGTTCCCGTATTGATTAACTTTCTTGAATGCTTCTTTGTCGTTATCGGCACCTGGAAAGCAGCTTTGGTTTACAAAAATATTCCAACAAAAAGCGAACAGGTTTTTAAAATATCGCATGTGCAATTCCGTCGTTTACTTGCAGTACCGCTCTACTAAGCTCCGTTTTATTAATCGATTGCTCTTACATATATTCAATCTAGCTTTTCAAATGTCACAAATGTAATTGGGGTTACTTAATGGACTCGACCACGGCTATCATTGCCTAAGTTGTAGCCGTGCACGACGTGGTATATATTGATATTAATGTCGTGCGCGGCAGAGAATTTGGAAGACTATCGATGTGATTGTTAAGAGATTCAGTGGGCGTCCCCCGGTCAAGTTACGTCGTTAAGATGCTTTTCTTCCACGTTCACAATGAAATAAGTCTTTGAAGGTGGTCTATTTAGTTATTTCACATAATACATGTTTTATGTCAGTACAATTTGCATTTAGCTGAGAGTATAAACGCTCATATAGATCGTTTTCGTCGGAAGCGGCCGCGGCCTTCTTTTGCGCATTGGCCTCGCGAAGCGCGATAGACTGCGCATGCGTAAGACCCGGGAGGCCAAAAACTTGTTTATTCGGTTTGGGACGCTCGACAATATATTGTGGTGGATTGTTTATTTTCAGACTCATTTCAAAGATGTATATCGCAGCTTAACATGTCGGACTATTTAACACTCGAGAAATCGATTCAGCGCCGTTATCAAGAGAAGCTTGCTTCTTTTGGTGTGAATAACATTGAAGAAGAAGATCAGCTTCTGTGGGATAGTCTTGGCTGGACTGATGCGCTTTGCAGTTGGCCATCTGTGTTATTCTTTGTGGCATTTATTATTACCTTATCAAAACACCAGGAGAATGCACACACCATTTAATTCGTTGGATGCATATAATTTCGTACAATCAGAGAGCCTGTGTGAATCCCTGTTCACATATCATAGATGCGTTTATAAACTGATGGGTAGGTAATCGGTGGCCACCGCACATGTATGACAGGGTGAGTCTGACTTTTTTTAAACATGCCATAATATGATGTATATGTCAACATTTCTAATTTCCTCATCATAATCCCTTTTTACTTGTAACATAATATCATACTTCTGTTTTTCAGGCTTGGAGAATTATGTTCCCATGTGACTGCAATTCTTTTCAGGATCGAGAGCTGCAATGTGCAGTTGAGCAGTCATCCTGCACTTCTTTGCCAATCCAATGGAACAGTTACAGCTCCAAAACGGTACGAAACATGCAAATTGTAACTGAATATTTACCTGTTTATTACACTGCATGAAGATCTTCCATTGCCAGACATAATTGTGTACTATTAAAAAAGTTATGGTAACAGATTGTGATTTCCAAGCAAAGACCAATAAGGGGAAGTGAAAATGAGTCTGTAGCCATAGCTATAAGTATGAAAAGATCCTGTCTGATCTACACCAAAGTCTTCATGTTTCACAGTCTGGCCTGATCATTAACACAAAATATCCATTCTTGGCATCTTCTCCAGATGGCGTTGTTACATGTGACTGCCATGGATGTGGTCTGATTGAAGTCCAATGCGCCTATTCTGACTCTGAGGTCAACCCATGCAGCATCGACTACTCCTGCATCACTAGCCATTCAGCCAAGTCGGCTCTTTGTGAAAGTGTTCTTAACCCAAATCACAAGGATCATTATGAAATACAGGGCCGACTCAATCTTCATCCCACAGCCACCTTTTACCAATGGTCGATTAGTCAACTTAATTGTACGCCCGTTATGGCTCCTCTTGCCTTTGTAACTGAGCTATCAGAACTTTTTGCAATGAACATTAAAACAGAATATTTTTCTGTAATTAATCTATGCAAATAATGAAACATAACCGAACAATAGCTGTGCAAATATACGTCATATATATATATATATATATATATATATATATATATATATATATATA
Source organism: Urechis unicinctus (assembly GCA_034190875.2). Lineage (NCBI taxonomy): Eukaryota > Metazoa > Annelida > Polychaeta > Xenopneusta > Urechidae > Urechis > Urechis unicinctus. The sequence continues at coordinate 39,281,179 of CM067352.1, read as the reverse complement.
TATATATATATATATATATATATATATATCATATATATATATATCACTCAACAAGAGATTTCCCAAATTTACATTCACCAAGATTAAGAATATGTAAACATTGTGTCGATCATTATTCAAAACATAGTAGCTTGACAAGCTGAGTGTAATGGCAATCAACTATACAAGACAAATGAATGATGAAATTCCAAAGCGATAAGAAAGTAGGTTAAGGCGCAGCTTACTAAGAAATATCACAATCTCGTCCTCAGCTATATTATAATCGGGCTGAAATTGTACAATTAAGTACGAAACACATCTAACACGCAATATCGGCCGAATACTCGAGGGAAAAGCCAAGCGAACACACAACTTCTTTCCTTCTGATATCGTGTGGACGCGCGCTTGCAAGTCAAGCGATCGCCCTACCTTTCGCATGAATCGATCTATACATATGGTGCACGTGTTAAGTCATAATCATTCTCACATGCTCACAATACGTTTTGAATGTATCAGTTACAATTTCCATCAGTTGTCGAACATTCAGTTGTTCACCGTTATTCACTTGTAACTCCGTCATCTGTGTAGCCACTGTGATGATGCAAACTCAATATCATAACGGTAATCATAGGGATGGCGCTACAACAAATTCCCCTGAAATATCATAATGTGTGTTTCACGTTATGATTAACTGCAAGACGCTATGACAACCTCTCATGTTTCCTGTGCAGGCTTTTAACTCGCAGGGATTTGCCGCACTTTCGGCCGCTTTCTTCTATGTATGCATAAACCGTTATTTTCTATGTATACAAAAAAGATAGCGGGCGGCCGGCTATTGCAAATCCCTGTGTGTTAGCTATATGCTCTTTTCGAACCACGCGAGATTCTGGTGAACACTTGCCTAATGGAGTACTGGTTTTTAAATTTCAGTTACAACTATGGAAATTGCTAAAAACCTCTGTTATGAAGTTTAATATCGAATTAAAGTGTTTCTTTGAACAGTTTTGGTAGTTTTAACATGCTTTGGTTTTGTTTTATTGATAATAATGATAGCAAGAAAGATAAGGATGATGAAAACTTTACTATTGGAAATGCCTAATGAATTGAGCGTATGAAAAAAAATCAATGAAACCTCTTTGGCGCCGCCACACGGTGACAAGGGTAATTATTAGCGCATGCGTGTTGCATAGACGCCCGAGAGAAGTGAACGATGGAAAATACTGATCTTTCCTCAGCAGCTGCGTCAACGAACGGTTAACCAATCTGTAAATTAGATTCAGATATTCAAGATAAGTCAATTGTTCATCTTGTAATGTCTGGCCGATATCTGTACGGTCAAATGTTTCAATAGCCGATTAATTACTTGTTGAATATCTTAAAGAGTCATGTACGTTCGATGTATGTCCTCTATGTAAAGCATACACTCAATAAACATTATAAACAGCACACCGCTGGTAGCATGAGTGACGATTTAATCTACTCGGCTGATCCTCGCGTAGGCGACCACCATTGGGACGGACGAGTAAAGTATCCCAAAACGGGAATGTGTAAAAGTGGTCTTAATGGGTGAGGTGGCCGTAGGGTGAGGTTCCATGGCGTATCAATCCTCCTCATATAACGAGGTTACGCAAACTAGATCCTGATTGACAAAACCTCAAACGCAAATGGCGCTTTTATTGGACGTGCAGAGCTATACACAAATGTCAAATCTCTTACGAAATATATATATATATATATATATATATATATATATATCTCGAAAGCACGAATTGGTTTTTAAAAACATTCCTTATTGTTTTAACTTATATCATATATGCATACAAATATATATATATATATATATATATATATATATATATATATATATATATATATATATATATATATATATATATATATATATAAATATACATATATGTATGCATATATGAGTATAAGTTAAAACAATTAGGAATGTTTTTAAACCAATTCGTGCTTTCGAGATTTCGTTTCAGTAACTCTGAACTAGAGATAAGAGTTTTGTGTCTGTGTAGAAGTCAAATCACGTCATCTTTTGGGAATAACTGTTGCTTAGTCGTATATCTTCGGGCAGATGTAGAATTCGAAAATAAAGTCACCGGATAACGATACAACTGGCATGGAAGATGTTGTTTCCCTGTTTACCTTCTGTGAATTATGCCTTACGGTGGAAAGAACGGAGTTAGGATGTAGACAAGAATAGCTAATGTCATGAACAGGTCCGCCTTAACGAAGCAAGGTGTCCATTTTACAGCTCTGTTTAGGTTTTTTTCGTTTCCTTTGATGTCACATATTAGCGAAGGCACACCGCGAAACCTCCTGAATCGTACACCAAACCGCATTCGATTCGTTCCTCAGAATATCTCCAACCCATCACTTCCCTTGCACCCTCGGTAAATGGACTCGCCCCTTGAAGAAATCAATCCACCAATGGCAACTTCCCTCGATAATTCTAGCCCCGCCCCTTCGTATGGTCGCGCAGGAGCAGAACGGGTAATTTCAGGCTTGTCTGACGCCGAGAGTTCAGAACATACTACAAATCAGAGTCTATAAGCTGGAGAGAGGCAAAGATTTGGCGAGAAGCTCGGTCTAGAGGAGGAGGGTAATTCAGATCAGAGAATCTCAAGCGACCTTAAGAAAGTGGACTAACTTCCTTCAACCTCATCGACCGGGAGGCGACTTCGACTGGAAGTGAGTTATTTTCTATGATTTCATATCAGCCAATCCTATCATCTATCACAAACTAACTTTGTTTCCAGATAAGCCTGCTTGCTTGGTATAGGGTGTGTGTTCATGGGGGCTGATTGATGGGATGGGATGAGTTGTGAGTTGCAAACATTGAACTGTTCACCCCAACTCATTTTCGCTTGTGTCCATTCTCGTCTGCATTCGTCCTGTACATCAGCTCCCCCCCCCCCCATCTCTGGTACACTCTGCCACTTCCACATTTCTTATCACAGACCCCGACTATCTTCAGCAGCCAGACCATACATGCAAACACACATACAAACATACGCAAGCTTTACGTAACATCGACCAAGCAACTCTTCGCTGGATACAAATTCCTGATAGAGACTTCCTATCCTGTGACGTAACAGCGGTCACTAATTGATCAGGCGACCTCAGTAGCGGCGACCTGGCTCTCATCCTAATTAGCACTGAGTCTCGTCTTAGCATCACGGCGTATGAGAGCGTGACGTAATGCGTCTGTGAACTCGAACTACAAAAGCGATTTAGCGAGTTTCGAGTGTTGTGTCTGAGCATTCCAGCGGAGGTGGTGGCTGGGCTGAGAGGTTCCCATCTCGATTGCTTATCTTGTGTATGTATTGGTAGCAGATTGTATCCCGCTTCAAGTTTGTCAACACGCTCTTTTGTTGAGGAATTAGCTCGCCGCTAGTGAGCTGTCAGCGAATTAGCTCCAGTGTGTTAACGGAGAGGTAATATGTATTTACGATGAAACCAGGTGTGAATTTACTGCCGAGGCCAGCAGTAATTAAAGAAGAGGTGAGTTGTATTGGGCAAGTATGGGACGGAGAGAAAAATGGATTATAGGCCAGCGAAACTCCGCATTTATACATAATAAGTAGATCATTATAACGACAATTCTGTTTTTCGGCGGTTCGACTTAGCTGTAGAAACAGTGGCTCTGGCTACCCCAACTGGGAAACGAGTTCAAACACCGCACCACCCAACACTTCACTGAACCACTCACTCATCCACTCACTCAACCACTCTTTCACTCACTTTCACTTGTTCGATATGTGTTGATAACACAAAAGAAACACACACACATAAATATATATATACATATTAATATATGTATATATATAAATATATATATATATAAATATATATATATATATATATATACATACATATATATATATATATATATATATATATATATATATATATATATATATATATATATATATATATATATATATATATATATATATATATATATATATATATATATATTGATACACGTGTGTGTGTGTTTCCTTGTTTGCTCTCGTCAGTAACAGCTGGTAGAATTGAGTCTTCATTCTCAGTAAACATGCATTTTTTCAGCTTTCATTGCTCACTTGTAGGCTATACAATATGTGTATATTATATTGTTAATGATGAGCAAGCAAACCAAGGAAACTTCAACGTAGCCATTCCTTTCAAAGCACCATGTTTCCTTCAGCCTTTACTTGAGACTTCAGACGATCGTTTCAGAAGCGCGTGAAAAAAAAACACCCCAAAACCGCGCCAAAAATTGAGTGTTGTTTTGATGGCTATGTTTAACCAATAACAGCGCAGAGGCACGGGCGACAATTTGAGACGGTGAAGAGTTCAAGAAATCTCAAACCAAAGCTGGTTTATATACCTCGGTTAAAACACATATTACACCATAACCAGAGCACAATTAAGACATGTCACGGAGCTAAATCAATCTTAGCAGTGTTGTATTGAAGATGTCTGCTGCAGTCCTCACGATATACACGAGTATTGAAAACAGTATGCACTGCCAGGCGCAGTGTTATATATAAACTCCAATATCGCTCATTGATCGCAGGACATATATGATCAGGGGTGAGCTTTTTCTTAGCACCAATACCCGAATGTCAATACCCTTAAGCCAATATAACACCTCATTGGACGACCAGCCATTCAGCTATTCTCAAACAGTAAACATTTGAGGTGGTTTTTTGAAGGGGTGTCAGAGCCGGTGGTGTCTTGGGCTGTTTAAAGAAGTCTACGGTTGAAGGGTGGAGGCAAACAGAAGTGAAGAGAGGATTCTGTGAACGCAAGAGGACGGAGGTGAAGTTGCAAAGGGTAGGGAGGTGTCTGTGTGAGGACGATAAATGATGCTGCGGATCCGACGTTGGGATCTAACGAGACGGAGGGGAACGGGGGAGGATTTATGGGAGTCTGATATTAAAGGGCTACATTCTCGCTAATTTAATCTCTCTCATTCTCGTTATCCCATAGCACTTCCTCCCTTTCTCCACTCGTTTCCTCTTCTCTCCTCTCTCTCTTGCTCTCTCCTCTTTCTTGCTCTTTCCTCTACTCTTGCTCTCTTCTCCTCTCCTCTTCCTCTCTCCTCCTCTCTCCTCCTCTCCTTCTCCCTCCTCTCCTCTTCCTCTCTCTTCCTCTCTCCTCCTCCCTCCTCTTCTCCTCTCCTTCTCTCTCTTCCTCTCTCCTCCTCTCCTTCTCTGTCTTCCTCTCTCCTCCTCCTCATCTACTCTCATCTCCTCTTGTTTCATCTCTCCTCCTCTCCTACCCTTTCATCCGTATTCATCTCTCTCCCATGCTTCTTCTCTCTCTCCCCTATCCATTTCTGTCCATCTCTTTCTCCTACTCCCTTTCTCACACACTCTCGAGTTGCCCGCTCCTGCACGCCCTTTTCTTCCATATGTTCATTTTTCTCGTTCCTCTCACCCTCCTATCTTATTAAGTTTCCCATGCATTCTCGCCATTTCTCGTCTATTTAATTCCTTTTCCTCGCGCTCTCATCCCTAGCCTCTCTGGGAGCCGTCACTCACTCCTCGCCTTCCCACAATCCCCGCTTGATGCGAACCATGTGTGAGGTATCTCCGATGTCCCCTCGGGGATTTCCGAAATTTACCGATGGCGGGTTCAGGGGAGAATTAAAAACAAGAGGCCAAGACTCTCTAGAGTCTCCACAGAAGCCGAGAACGCAGGCAAGGTAAGAAAGAGTCGTGCTCCTGGGGCGAGTTGAGTTAAGAACTCGGGCGAAGTCGACAGGGACATCTATCGAATGCCACGATCGGCGCCGGTAAAACCCGGCACCTCGGCAGGGGGTCACGCTCAGCCAGTGTAACTCAGAAATAAACCTTAATCCGATGGATAGATCTACCACAGTCCATGGGTCTGACTTGAATTTGAGAAAAAGATGAGTAAAAAAAGTCACCGTTTGATACAGAAGATGGATACATTGTGATTGCGGGGTCATTTTGTTGTGTTGGAGTGGGTGGGAGGTAGGGAGGTGTGTGTGGGGTGGGCCGGCGGTAGGGAATTATATGTGGCGTAGGGAGTCGGAGAAGTGCATAGTTTCCAAGAGATCCACGAGGAATCACTTATCGCGGATCATCACCTGGGCCTACTCATCACGGGCGTGGATAACGGATAAAAAGTTCTATGTACTCACTGAACCTTACCCTTTGACCTCGACCCTTAAATGTAATGCTACCCATTGCAGGGAGGAAAGGAAACTCCGCATGTTCACGTTTAATGCTCAGTTGTGCATTTCGTTTCAGAAGCGGATATGAGTCCAGGTACCGGCGCCGACATGTGCCCCGCTGACCGAAGACCCTCGGGCCAGGGGATGCTCGAGCCCCCGGGGATGTGTGCCGGGTGTGGCGGTGAGATTGTGGACCGTTACTACCTTCTGGCCGTAGACAGGCGCTGGCATGTCCAGTGTCTGCGCTGTTTTGACTGCAGTCGGCAATTAGATTCACAAGTGACGTGCTTCGCCAAAGATGGGCGGATTTACTGCCGCGAGGATTATTACAGGTGAGCATTTCTACAGGTGATGGTTAGGCTGAATCACGACGAGATGGTTCAATCACGACAGTTTGGCTGAATCACGACGAGATGGTTCAATCACGACAGTTTGGCTGAATCACGACGAGATGGTTCAATCACGACCGTTTGGCTGAATCACGACGAGATGGTTCAATCACGACAGTTTGGCTGAATCACGACGAGATGGTTCAATCACGACAGTTTGGCTGAATCACGACGAGATGGTTCAATCACGATGGTTTGGCTGAATCACGACGAAACGGTTTAATCACGATAGAACAGCTGAATCGATCACTGAATCATATATTGATTACTGAATCGCGGCGTTGTACCTTGATCACTTTGTGATTATACTGAATCACCATATTTAGCCCCAA
>CM067352.1:39261768-39271768 GCA_034190875.2 Urechis unicinctus | reverse complement strand
AAGGCAAATGCTCACATCTGATGAGATTCACTCAACGGTGAACGGAACTCTAACAGGGGAATCCATTAGATAGCGACCTAATTTGTCCAGGTTTTGATCATGGACTTTTTATGATATCGATGTCATTCTAAACAACCGTTATATTAACTTGATATGTTTTGTAGTGAGTTGAAAAACACGATTTATTTAATTTACACTTCTGAGATAAGATTTGTACACGTAAATATGTCACCACGCTCTGTGTTTGACTCGAGTATTACGTTAAATGCTTTGAGAAACAATGATTATCAGATTTGATGGTAAAACTTACGCGTTCATGATGTTGCTGTTGACGTCATCATTGCTTGTGAGAGACCATTCGGTCTGTGATTGACGTCATCATTGCTTGAGAGAGACCATTCGGTCTGTGATTGACGTCATCATTGCTTGTGAGAGACCATTCGGTCTGTGATTGACGTCATCATTGCTTGGGAGAGACCATTCGGTCTGTGATTGTCATTATCATTGTCAACCTTCAGACCGAAATCATGTTAAGAGTGCTGTCAATCATTAAAGGTGACCATCTCTGTGTGTACGGCAGGCGCTTTGCATTGAAGCGGTGTTCGGGTTGCCAGCAGGGAATCTCTGCTCAGGACCTGGTGATGCGCGCGCGCCATCTCGTCTATCACCTAAACTGCTTCACGTGCGCAGCTTGTCACAAGATGCTGACGACGGGCGAACACTTCGGTATCCATGACAACCACATCTTCTGTCGCATCCACTACGAGATGGCGCTACAACAAGATGAAAACAATAAGTTGCCAAGTTTTAAAGAAGAGTTTTCCCCCGGTTCGGGCAACGTCGGGGGACGACTTTTCGGTGGCACCCAGAAAGGACGACCCCGGAAACGGAAACCCCCTCAAATACCGGATGTAGATCTTTGCCCAGGAATGATGGGTAAGTTGATCCTCTCAAATCTTTTTAATCTCCAAAATATTCAAAGGAATTTTAAACTTCAATAAATTTTCATTGAGACAAATGTCATAATATGAGTAAGTAGAATGTGGCTTCAAACATTTTTTTCCTTAATTAATGTCAAACAAACCAGAGAACCCTATTTTCCCTATTTGTTCAAATCGAGACATGTTCCTGTTAGAAATGGGAATTGCATCGAAATACTTCATCAGGGATGCTCAAGCTGGATTTTGTTGAATACAACCAACTTTGACCAGTACTTGTAATATTTCTTATGTGATGTAGGAAGTCGATTACCTCTGCGATTCAACCTCAATACATTTACCAGTACATATTGTCGCATACATCGCCGCACTCACCTCTCCACCCAATAACAACCCCCCCCCCCCACCCCCACAACTCCCACTCCCACCACCAGCAAACTATTACTTCCGGTATGGCGTCTTCCTCCCACAATGCATCGCTTGTTGGTAAGCTTCTGTTAACTGCCTCTGGGCGTTTCTCTTAAGCGAAGACAAAACGCGCCACAGCCCCTCCCTAATCACTTTTTGATACAAGCCAGAGTGAAGTTTTATGAAAAAAATCAGGCGACGGCAAAAGTGTTATAAAAATCATCAAGGATCCAGAGCTTGTATCTAAAGTGAGGGCTAAATTTAAAACAGAGCTGAAAAAGCTGTGTTGATATAGGGTTACAGCGAGAGAGGAGAAGCGTATGGGTTGTGTTGGAGTGGGTATACGAGAGAGGAGGGGTGAGTGGGGTGGGGGGGGGCGTGGGCTTTATTGAAAACAATCGAGGAGATGATTGTGTGAGCTGGATTAGTGGGATCGGGGTGAGGTGAGTTGGGGGGGGGGGGTGGTTGTGGGGTTGAGTACGCCTTGTACGCGCTGGCATGGTGTGTGTATTGCTGAGTAAGTTCCTTCCATTCCGTTGCTCATCAATTGATGCTGACGCTGTACACGATCTGATTCTCGATAAACATCAGTGGCAAAATATTTAGGGTCAATTAGTTTCTGTTTGGTTGTAATACGACTGTTTCTGGTGTCTTGTGTCAGTCAGACAGGACCTGCTTCCGATCACGCCCAACCCACACCCCTCAGCGCTTATCACTACAGTACAACCCACATCCCTCAGCGCTTACCACTACAGTACAACCCACATCCCTCAGCGCTTACCACTACAGTACAACCCACATCCCTCAGCGCTTACCACTACAGTACAACCCATATCCCTCTGCGCTTACCACTACAGTACAACCCACATCCCTCAGCGCTTACCACTACAGTACAACCCACATCCCTCAGCACTTACCACTACAGTACAACCCATATCCCTCAGCGCTTACCACTACAGTACAACCCACATCCCTCGGCGCTTACCACTACAGTACAACCCATATCCCTCAACGCTTACCACTACAGTACAACCCACATCCCTCAGCGCTTACCACTACAATACAACCATTTCCAGCATGCACATTATATGTCCGAACACGCACAGCCTAATTCCCAACACGCACAGCCTGCTTCCCATCGCGCGCAGCCCACTCCTAACCATGCACGGCATGACCCCACACGATCACAAGCACTGTTCACCTCCACAGTATCACACCAAACCTCTCCCTTCAATCTCCCGCCTCTAATTGTCGGTATGTTATGCTTTAAGCTACTTACACGAGATTCCAGCCGTCACATGAAGGGAAATCCTCCACTTTACTGCACCTCAATTTGGGGCTTTAAAAAGAGGCTCCTTTATCGTCAATTTACCTTATTTACTCATATATAGGGCTTTAAACTGATACGGGGAGAGGTTATGGAAGGAAGAGTAGCTTGGATGATACTCAGAAGAGACTGCGCTCACATAAGGCTTAGCCTCCAATAATAGCCAATCAGTGAAGATAATTAGGTCTTAAAGGGGACTAAGTTACACGTCTATCCCAGTCACTGGGGTGAAGATGTTCATTTACCGGACGCGTCGTCAAGAGAAATTATAACCAAGTCCATTGATGTTTTTATATAAATTGTGGTTAGGTTTGCGTGATCGTACAATGCATTTGAAGACAATGGTATATTAGCTTGATCGATGACATTATAGCAGAACGTTGAGCGAATTCTGGGGAAATGAGCCATTTTAAGGAATTTATCCTTCGTGGGAAAAGCTGTCTCGCTCGGCTTTATTTTGTTTGATGTCGTCGACGCGTTATGCATGAAACCAAAGTAGCTATATATGGTGTGTTAGCTGTCGGGTACATATCAAAAGTCCCAAAGATTTGATTTCAGTGATTTTGTAACTTTCTGTACTTTCACTGATCAACGTGAGATGTCTGTCGCTTTCTAGGTATACAGCGTGAGAAAATATGTCTTATATTTGCATATCACTGGGAGCTTCCTCTTCGCACCTTCACATCAACATCCACATGCAGACGGGTCGTTTGATGTGTAAACGAAGCTGGAATGTTTGATAAATGTCAGGTAGATCACTCACCTGGGCGAGACCGGGTTGGCTGTGTGTCGCCGCCCCGTGGGGAGTTCTGATGATGAGGCTGGAATTACAGGTGTTTGATGGATGATATATACGGAGATGTGTATAGATACAAGGGGAAGTGAATGATGTGAGCTAGGTTGCTTGTAGGTTTAACTCAGCTGCCGAGGGATGAGGGCGCAGCGTGGATATTGGTGAGGGTGACGTGGGGTGGGGGGGGGGCGGCACGATGACCTCAGCTTTACGCAGTCATGATTAATGAAGTAATATATGCTGATGTATTGTGCATCTATTAATCTGGTCCAGAACATATCCTTCTTATAGTAAATATTGGAAGGTTACCCGGGATGTCACGTGAGGGTGACCGGGGTCGATGGCATGTTGACCTGTGAAACAATCACTCATTTAAGATTCTCTTGTACTTTATTGCCATTGGTTTAAATCTGCATAGAATTGGACGAAATATTTTGAATGATGCGTTGGAATTTCGGCACCATCCTCACAATGCTGTCCTCTTTTCCTTTCACCCTCTTTTATCAAGTGGCACCTTTTAGATTTACAACTTACTTTACAACAAGCTCAATTAGAATCGCTTGACACCAAAACATCACGTGTTATTCTCTTCATTATTTCAGAGATTGTCAATGACGTGCACAAACCCCCCAAATGCCTATTTTTTGAAATCTCAAATCAGATCCCTTGTATGTCTTCAGGTGGAATGACCTTGAGGGATGGCGAATACTGTGACCTTGACCTTGCCGGACTTTCAGACAGATCTCTCTGTGGTGGAGGTTATGGATCAAAACACAAGCGCATGCGCACATCCTTCAAACACCACCAGCTGCGGACAATGAAGTCCTACTTCGCCTTGAACCACAATCCCGACGCTAAGGACCTAAAAGAGCTCTCCCAAAAAACTGGCCTCTCCAAAAAAGTTCTCCAGGTATTTTTTGGCGATATGTTTTATTGTCATATAAAGAACGCCTGTTGAAGCTGATTGGTCTATCATACATAGCGCTTCATAACACGTGACCTGAACTATCGTGTGTGCTTGACAATATGGCTGTTCAGCGAATCATTGGATAGCGTTATTGATCGGAATCGTGAATCGTAATGAAAAGTTTCATTTACAAAATTTGGACATTTTCACCAGCAAGAATTTTTTTTTAAATAGCTATTTTCAAAATGTAAGTGATGTGCCCGGGGTGATGTGTCTTTTGAGGATTATATTTTGTTGATCTCACTTAATTGTTCGTTTTGTCTCAATGTCATCAATAGGTATGGTTTCAAAATGCAAGAGCCAAATATAGAAGAAACGTGTTGCGTCAAAACCAGGACAAATCTCACCCAGGCGGCGCGCACAACTCAGACGAAAATCTGGATTCTAAAAATTCCCTCTCGGATTTCTCTCAAAGCTCGCGTTCCCCGGGAGCATTGTCCGATATAAGCTCTTCAGCGTCAATGAACGAACTGCACGGAATGTCACATAATCACTCACGGGGCATGTCACATGACCTCTCCACGAACGGATCTCATGACCTCTCACATGATATAAAACATGAAGTGTCACATGACCCACAAAATGGACTTCTGTGCGTGAGCGACTACCCGGGACAGGTTCATTTGATGGGATAAAATGTGCCATCTTGGATGAAGTGAAATCTGTGTTGTGTGTCGTAGCTTTGTTTTTGTTAACTATTGTATTATGAATAAATTGTTTGCCATAATTTGAGCACATCATTTGTTGTTTGTCGGCCAGGAGCGTTCTTTCTCATTAAAACTGAGCTTAAATCATTCAGTGTACATATAAATTAGCAATTGCATCCGTTCACGCACGACAAGTTACATATATCGTAACACGTATTTGCTTCGATATATCGCGCTTTTATCACGCTACCGTCTCTCAAGCCACAGATTCATTTCTTTCTTGTAAACTAACCTGAAATGAGTTCAGCCAATGATTCCATTTTTATAATGAACAATTGACTGGCTTGGAAATAGCCATGTCGGCGACAAGCAGTTACTTTCCAGAGGAAGTTGTATGTACCAGCCTGTTTACGACCAAGTTACTATGGTGCATAGTGAAGCGAACAGCTTGATAATACTAGTTTTACACATGGAACAACAATGGAGCATAGCTTCCAATCATCACCAGGCCCAGGGACATGTTGTTTTCCTTGCAATTCTCCCCTCACAAGCACGATATTCAGGTCAGAGCGATTTAAAGACGTCCGAGTTACACGCCGACCATCTGGCGAAGCTCCAACAGGTGATGCCGAGATGGTTTCTCGGGTCTCGAGGCGGAGCAAGCGCGAGATCTCGCGAGATTATTGGTGATTCGGTTTGACAGTCGCTAATGATTGCCAAGTTCTCCGGAGAGGTGGACAGGTGGAGCAATCACAGGTGTGTCTTGGCAGGATTTGGTGTTCTCATCAACAAACAGCCTCCAACATATCCGAACAGACAGCAGCTCTCAGTCTTGATTGTGCACCATTTTCAGTAAAACATTAAGTGTTTTCGTGGTTAAGAGAACACTTGTATAGATGTATGGTTTGAGAAAAACTTGAAGAAGAGTGATCGTAAGAGTTAAGCTAGCGAAACTCTAAGAGCTGCTCGGCCAACGGTTTCTTTGTAGGGACAATCAGAGGGCGAAACCGAGTTGATTTGACGGAAAGATTCAACAGTAGTTTATCCATTCCCAAATTCATGATTTCTGAACTTTGCGAGCTACATGCTCTTAAAATCATTCAAATATAAATACACTGCGTCTTCGGTGGCGTGACGGTAAAGATAAATCACCTAACAGGTATGTTGACAATATACCCCTGACGAGAGAATAGGTCCGTGGGTAGAGGTCCTTGAATCGAGTTGGGGGAGGTGGGGGGGGGGGGGGGGGGGGGGGGGGGGGGGGGTGGTTTGGTTGGGAAGGCTTTCTGTGATCATATGCTTTACACTGCGTGTATTGGCTGACAACACGGAGGAGGCTAGTGAGGAGGGGGCGGGGGAAAGGGTGAGGTATGAAGCAGTGCTTGAAAGGTGAGAATCGCATATCCTTATTCATCAAAGATAATATTATAGCGATTGTATTTCATAGATATGACGAGGTGTGGAAATTAGTGGGAGGAACGGGTGTTGATTCCTGTAAAGAGAGCTCACAAGAGTTTTAGAATTACAGTAATACCTAAAAGATAGAACTCCTCCGTATAACGGACACATCATGAAAGGCCAAACTGTTACCCAAGCTGCTGACGAGAGGCTCCCTTGTCGTGAGCGGACGCGAGGCTATTTCAGACTCTTGGTCTAAGCTAGACGGAAAGACTGTTTTGGTGAGGATTTAATGTACAAAGAAGTACTCAAGTGTGTCCTGTATAATGTTGTACAACTGTTTATTCGTAACGGAGCAAAGGAACAATACAATGGAGATGACTCTTTGTACAGAGTACTAATCAGTAGATCCACTAGGTGGCGTTACTGGTGAAATGGACTTGGCAATGGTAGGTTGGGAGTGGGGGAGGGGGGGGTGTAGGTTAAGCTGGCTATGTTTGCTAAATGAGAGCTTATAGGACCCATAGTCGGAAACTTGGATCGATACATACATACATACATACATACATACATACATACATACATACATACATACATACATACATACATACATACATACATACATACATACATACATACATACATACATACATACATACATACATACATACATACATACATACATACATACATACATACATACATACATACATACATACATACATACATACATACATACACATACATACATACACACACACACACACACACACACACACACACACACACACACACACACACACATACATACATACATACATACATACATACATACATACATACATACATACATACATACATACATACACACATACACACACACACACACACACACATACACACATACACACATACATACATACACATACATACATACATACATACATACATACATACATACATACATACATACATACATACATACAGACATACAGACAGACATACAATTACCTGGATATTTCCACATTGGACCCTGTCTTGATTAAGGAACACCTGTTGTTCAATAACTCCAGTTACAAGTGTCATTGATGCCGCCTTCCCAATACGCCCCGAGCAAATCCGTTAAATTTTATTCCAGAAAAAACTACAACCAATTCTGCACAATTCGTCTTCATACTGCCCTAGGCGAATCCACCTGCAGTTATATCAATATGGAACCAGGATAATGTCTGAATGGTTTTCGGGTTAATTTTTTCATAACGTATTCAAACTTGTATTATATCCATTTGTTGAAATAAACACAATCTATGCCATTCAGTATGAATGTCCGACATTCCACTATCTTATATGTATACATACTAGTTTTAGAAAATATTCTCCCTAGCTTGTATCCTGTCTATAGACAAAGGGTCAATGACACCCATGTATGTTGTGCTAGGTGTGTGTTGGTATGTGCTGAGGCAATCACTCATATTCAGGGTTTTTCCATCTAGAGTTTCTATCTAGTTTGATACATGGGAGTATATATGATTATCAACTTCTGTGCTGTCGTCACATTTACGACATTCATTTACGTCACCTTCAGGAAGTCACCCATTGACGTTACCTTCAGTCTGTTGAATGGTCCATCGACGTCATCTGTAGGTATCAAAACATAACTCAATTCTAACTAGTGGTTGGTAAACGTTTATCGCATCTGAAAATTGATCTTAATTCTGCCATTATAAGTATGGTTATGACACCGTAATCTAATAACGTGACAGAAAACACATCAACGTCATAATTCGCTGTTGTGTGGAGAGAATAGGCTGTGAATCAAATCAGCATGGCCTAACATCGATCTGTCACACTCTATAAATAATGTCGAACAATCGCGATCAAAAAGTACGTGCTAGTGATCAATGAATTAAGGTAATTTCCTTGAAAAACTAAGTATACCATATATGATCGTGTATTCAATAGTGTGAATAGTCAAGCTGTACGTTTATAACTATTAACAAGCGATGCACCGACCATGTTGGTTTTACCCTATGATTAATTGTGATAAGCTATGTAACCCTTTGATTTTCCTGCCATCTAGAATGTAAGCAGTATTAACCCAGGTATAGGTAATGCAGGCCTTCAATCAAACTGCATGTTTAGTCAGCAACTACTGCCCTAAGGATAACAGCCAATGAAACCATCAAATTGAAATCGGTGAGATATAACTTATTTTTTTTAGCATGGTGACGAATGACCCATGTCGGCAATGATTGCAAAAGAATTGGCGGTGAGGAAAAGATTCTTGTCAATTCGCAAAGCCCCCAATGTGTTCCGCTTGTGAGATTGAGGTTTTAATAGACCCTTCGCGACATTAACTCCATTCATGGTTTCTTTTCACCCACCAAATGTTGAGTTGCCGTCAACGTCAGTCACTCATGAATTGACAACCCTACGTTTCCAACGGAAGTTAAAAAAAAACTTTTCAAGATTACAAAATTTTGCCTCACCAACAAACAAAATACCCATCTTTTGATAACATAGGGAGTTTGTATGTGACCTCTCCATGCAACGATGCCGACGCCTCCTAGCGAACACCTCACGATTTTGCCGCTACACCTTAACAAGAAAGCAATACACACCTGACAATGCTCTGAAGTCCTTACTCCTAGTGAGGTTATAAAGGTCAGTGCTTAACCTCCCCTGGGGTTCCTTTGGATTTCACCCTCAAGGGGCGTTTAAGGAGGTAGTCGCTTGTTTTTCAAGGATTGTCTATTCACTAGAGGGCAGACGCTGCTATAGACAGACATGGCGTCTCTATGGACGAGATCTCGCGGGGGTGCGTGCGTCCCATCTGCCGTGACACATCGCTCACTGAAAGGGACACAAGGTTGTTAGTTTCTATCTGGCTACAGTTTGAAAAGAATCAACCTTTATTTCAATTCGAGGAGTTATTGACTTGAAGATGTTTCATTATATTCCGTCACCAGCGAATGAACGTTGTTTCCACATTAATATGACATATTTGCGTTTATGGATCGGGGTGATCGATAATACATCATCATCAAGTGATTTGAATTAGCTTTACAGCGATATATACGAATCAGCTTCCGCAGTATCTGGAACAAACCATCGAGATGAATTTGCCGGAATAGGGAAGTTGAAAACAAATAAATCAAATGATATGCGAATCCACTGCCATTACTTAGCAGTAAAAAAGACTGAACAGCCAATCAAATCTCTACGCTGAGGCGAAATTGAAATTATTTTTTTTTCTTCGAGGAAATGTCTCTTTACGATACGGTCAGTTTTAAACTGAATGTATCGCATGGCAGACACACATGAACACGCCTTGTGACGATCAACTTCATTCCTTTTGTACTTTTGTTGAATGATTGACAGCCACAAGTTTATAGTCTTGGAGATCTGTCTGATTACAAACATAAGGCCTTTGACATGGTGACTAGATGATAATTCATTACGTACTCTTCACTGTGACAGCCTGATATGATGGCGGCTGTCTACAACATCTTTTAACTTAAG